>CM023455.1:42895754-43201274 GCA_013339765.2 Haemaphysalis longicornis
AACCGGACAGCAGTGGCCTCAGGACAAATGGGCCCTAGCTGTAAGCATGTGCTTGAGCGGGGAAGCTCTTACTATCATAGGCCGTATGACCGCCTGAAGAGTCCCTTGATTACGTCAAGGTCAAACGGGCGTTGCTGCAGCGGTTTCGTTTCACAGCCCAAGGTTACCAAGAAAAGTTCAGGAAGGCGAGGGCTGAGGATGGAGAAACCGGGAAACAACTAGCGGCAAGGCTTACAGGTTATTTTGATCACTGGATCGAGATGGCGAATGTGCAAAAAACATTCGATGCTCTTCGCGATCAAACGATCGGTGAACAATTCATCCGCTTCTGCCATCCCAAGCTCGTCATCTTCCTGAAGGAGCGAGAGTGTAAGACGCTGAACGACCTGGCCGAGGCTACAGATCGTTTCTTAGAGGCGCAAAATCTCTCGAACCTTGGAAAGGTGTCCGAAGACGACCGCGATACAACGGAAGTCGTAATCGAATCGCGGAAGGAAGCGCCACCGAAATGTTTTGTGTGCAACCGCCCAGGACACCGTGCACAAGAGTGCCGTTACTCCATGAAAGAACCGGCAAGATGTACTACTTGTGGTCGCCACGGGCATAAAACTGAGCACTGGCGGACATGGATTAAGGGGAACAGAGCAGGTTGCTGCTTGTGCCCTTCACTGAGCCCCGGGAAGCTCAAGAGCAGTGCATCAAGCTCGACGACACGCACGATGAGAAATCCTGCTATCAAGTATTCGTGTGGCATCGTAAAGGAACATTCTTGCCTAGGGAAAGGAATGGCGGTAGTCAAAGGGCGACTATTCGGAAAGCCCGTCACCATTTTGAGAGACACAGGGAGCAAAACCGTTCTTGTCCGGAGAGACTTGGTCGCAGAAAACCAGCTAACGGGAAGAGCTACCCAAGTACTGTTCTTGGACGGAACAGTCAAGAAGTTCCCGAAGCCAAAGTCTGCGTGCAAACCCCGTACTTTGTGGGCGAGGTTATCGCCGCTTGTGTGGATCAATGATCTATGATCTCGTGCTCAGAAACATTCCTGGTGTGAGGGAACCCCACATGCCAGATCCCGACTGGCAGCTCAAAAACAGCGATATCCCGAACGCAGCCCTAACCACAAATGCCAAAGAGATACACTCAGACGTGTTGGTGTCTGCTGTCGCCAAGTCAAGTTTTGGCGAAGGCTTCAACTTTAAAGGTACCCGAAATCAGCGGCTCAGACATCACAAGAGAAGAGCTGGCCAGGGAACAACAAGGGGGACCCAACTCTGCGACGTTGATTCCGCAAGTTAGGAAAGGATTTTGCCTCCAGAAAAGGACACAAATATTCTTTCGTCAAAGCAAATGACGTCTTGTACATTCATTATACGCTTTCCACGGGCAGAGCGTTTAAACAAGTCGTTGTCCCCAAGAAGCTGCGGGAGCCGATCCTTCGAGTGGCCCATGAGAGCATCATGGCGGGGCACCAAGGTGTACGAAGGACGACTGACCGCGTTTTACTAGACTATTTCTGGCAGACCTGCGTCGAGACGTGCCACCGTTTGTCAGAACGTGCGGAACCTGTCGGCATAATGTACAGAAAAGAAAGAGAGGATCTTGGGCACTACCAGGAGGCATGCCAACTTGCTGCAACCAAGACGAAGACTTTCCAGACCCAGAAGCGTTTAAGATCAAAACGCCATCGCGCATGTGCAACGCGGCACTTCACAGCAAATCGAGGGACCAACGACCAGGATGCCAACCCGCGTTAAACACAGCATTCACTGAGTCGCCACCGTTTCACAAAAGCTTGCCCAGTTACCGGTCGACGAGCCTGAAAGACTTAAATGCGGCCCGAAAACCGAACTACCGCCGAGCAGTCAAAGGAGAAGGCAAGACCATCCCAGCAGAACCCGATGCTCCATCGCGTCAAGGGCAGCGACCCGACCGCAAGCGACACCGCCGGCGCGGTGATGAAGTGATCGGCTGCACCAGAGTCATTTATAGGCAATCAGAGGGTCGCCCGCACGAAACCTCTGGCGAATACAAGGCCATCCACAATCCAGGGGCTGACTACATCAGTGGAGTTTAATCCTCGCCTGTGCCCCTCTCTTTTGTACATAGTGTGTGCCATTCAGTGGTTTTTAACACGTAATTGTGGTCGTACATTTGTTTAGTGGATTTTTCTATACCCTTCGTGCGTGTTCTGTGCGGCGAAGTGTGCCGGTAGGACTGACTGTGCTCTTGTGGACTGTGCGCAAGAACTTTTCACCGGTACTGCGAACTTCTTCCAACTCCAGCCTGCCTTTTTAACTTTGAGAATAGTTGTTGCTCCACAACAACTTTCTTAGACCCGTGGTCATTGTCCCGAAGTGCCCGTGGACGACGAGGAAGAGGAGACCGAGCGCGCAGCTGCAACGAGTGCGTGCAGAAAAATCGAACCAGGCCGGTGATCAGGGGACGCCTGTGACGCGCTGGGCTTGAGAGCGCGGCCCTGTAATCGTTCCGGGGAAGACCCGGAGCGCAACCGCTGCTGTTCCCGAGAGCCGTCCGCCACTGATCCGACAACCCGTGGGCTGGCCGTGCCTGCAGCTGGTGACGCGCTGGGCGAGAGAGCGCGGGTCCGGATTCACCTGGAGGTGGAACCCTCCGCTCACACCCGCTGCTACGCCCTCGAGCCGTGACTCGTCGGAAAGGTCGACGATGCCTGCCGGACGTCCCGCGCCTGGTTATGACGAGGCCTAGAACCGGTCATCGAGCCAGCCTCGCCGTGACGTCCTCTTCGACTCCGCACGCATCGGGACTTCAACACCTCGAGGGTCTGCGACAAAACCCCGTAGGACGTTTGCTTTCTTTATTGCGGACATTTCCGTTAGCCTCTTGCCTTTTTAACGCTGATATCGTTCGTCTCACGTACTTTCTTTCGTGCCCTAACTTCTCCTTCTTTCATGTCATGCATAAAGCAACGTTTACTCGCGCACGCACTGGCCACTGACTCGTGACTTTCTCGCCAATCCTTGGCCCATTCATTACAATCTCATACTCTTGCGCAAAAGATGTCATTGTATGTAACAAAATTATTTATTCTCACACCAATTATTTTATTCCTCCTTACAGAATAAACTAGGCCTAGTAATCTAGAGAGGTCGTTAAGCAGAAGTGCTTTAAGAAAATGACTACAGTTTTTTCTTACCGCTGCGGTTAATCTTCTCACTTAGCCCCTGTAAATTGAGAAAGTCACAAGGCAAAACTTGTTAGTGTAATTTGGGTTGGGTCGCACACCAGGAATTCAACAGAGCCGAGATTTGAAATTATTTGCGAAAACTTCAGAGAAGAATTAACAGCGCCACCAGAAAGGTAGCCTTGAAGTAAAATTAAATTTCATAAAAAAATCAGTATTATTTTGCGGTTGTCCACTAAAAGCGATCTTTGTGCGCTTGAGTGCAAATATATAACTGTGGTACAAAACATTTAAAGTTTATGGTACTTTCAAAGTTTTAATACACTCGGGCAGTAAGACATGACTGCCATGGAAAGACTCAACATCTTGTTTATGATTTGCTAACTAGTCACATATGAAATGGCTAAGTATGTGACAACGAGTGCGCCTAGTTCGCATTCATCTATAATAATGCTGCACTCTACAACCCAGGACACCTAAATAAACACAAAAAAAGTCAAAAAATGTTGTTTGATCGGTGAAGACAGGTCGTTAGGGTGCTCTCGCCCTTGTTTTCTTTTCAATATACCGGTTTGTTAAGCAAAAGTGCACCTTGTTTCAAAGGAAGACCAAACAGTACCTCTGAGTGAGATGTTGTTTTACAAGCATAGGAAAATATATTCTAGCACCGTGACCAAATAGATGACTTTTCCTAATTGATTGCAGGTTACAAATCAGCTGTTACAACGGTTGTCCTGCGCTGTTTGTATTGAAAACGGCGGCTGCTTTGTAGTATTAAGAAAAGCGGCGAGGGAGAGGTCCCCGAACAAAAATTTATATTAGCTGCCACCAAATATTGAACGCGAAAGTTCGGACATACACTTTAGGCGCGACTTGCTGCATTTCCTCAAAAGCTACTCTCTTTTACAGAAGCCATTAATCTGGACCAGACCTGTGTCCTGAACGTTTACAATTCCATAAATAATTAGCTATTTATCACCAGACTAACAATTCGCGGAGGTGCTTAGTCTTCGTAACTTCCAAAATTTTATAGGCTTTTAGAAAACTAAAGAATTCTAACAGGTCTTACAGAGCTTCCATCCAAGTGTGCCACAGAGACAGAGTTGTTCTAAGACGTAGACTGAAACAATGCTGTTACCATTAGAAGTACAAATGTATAGCGTCACGTACGTAATACGGATTTAGGAAGGTACGCTACGATTTTAAGGGGATGTTAGCATTGTTATGATTTGGGACTACACGCTCTTTACTTAAGTACCTTCCACTGCCTAAAAGTCCTCTTCCTTGTGACAAGTGAAGGACCCAAGAAGCAGAACCTCAGCACCTTTTGGTAGTGTGTTTCCGCCAAATATCTTCAACCTAATAGCTCCAAAAATGATACTACACACGCAAATTGTTTTAAAATGTTGCCAGATACACTTTATTACTTCTACTTTTCCCGAATGAAGCCCTGATACAAAACCATATTCTTTACGCCGTGATAAGAATTATACCCCATATTATTATCATCTTAGCATTGTAAGCAATACCTCGTGCTCAAACCAACTATCTTGAAATTTTTGTGCATCTTATGACCGATACCTCCAAGGTGAGAAAGCTATGATCTGGATTTCTCACTCAGGAACTGAGAACATCACAACAACCTCTTGTTGCTGTGGTTCCTTCTCGTCTGATGTAAGACGCTGTTAAACCTATTTGCACAAAAGAAAAAGAATATTTTTCAACCCAACAGCTATTCAACGGAGGGGTTGCTCTTTGCAAAATCGTCGCACTTTTACTGCGACAATATAGAGACTGTATAAAATGTAAATAAACACAAATGTGTGAACTTACCTTGAAACATATCCAAGAAAGCACGAAAATTATGCAATTATAGTTTAAGGGACACTGAAGTGAATTTGTTAAGCTCCCGTTTTTGCTTGCACTGCGTAGACTGGCTCAAATTAGCACACTTTTCCATCGTTTATCCGGTTGACAAATCGGTAATTATTTTACAAAGCGCGAAAAGAAGAAAAACTACCATGCGCGGTTTGCGGCGGACCGCACCAAATAAGGCTGTGACGTTGGGAGGAGAGGCGCCGTGATTGGACGATGCCCAAGAATAGCAATCACACAAGTTTCGGTTTCGGTTTCTGTTCTGTAAAACATAACCAATGGCGTTGTTGGATGGGCATTCTCAATATCGCAGTAATCATCGTACCGCGCTTCTGCCATGTTGTCGGCTGTAAAATGCACAAGATAAGCCTCCCAGGACGGCTTGTAGTCGTAGCATTCACGAGACCTACGCAGCGCATGAACGCCCTCCGCGTACCCGCAGACGCCCAAATGTCATGCGCTTTTCCCCCATATTTGGAGCTTGCCTCTCTCATGCCTGTATCGTAAAAAGCGTGTTCTCACCAGGCCAAGGGTCTGTTCATTCTGGCCTGTGCCCACTGCCTGCAAGCAGTCGGTGCTTATGGCAACAGCACGCCAACGAGAACTCGCTAGCGCCCCAGTGCCAGCCTGCGCGCGTTTTGTGAACTAGTTCGTGTAGCCATGAACGTTGCGGCCCAAAAAAAGGTGAACTCAATATAGAAAACATCGGCGGAAAACAAAAAAGGTAACTTACAAAAAAAAGCACGTATCTGCGGGGATTCGAAGTCGTGACTTGCGAAACATTTGCGGTGACATACCTAACGCCCCAGACCACTGAGCCACGGAGCGGGACGCGTTCGCCTTGCTAATATAGAGTATATATTGTATAACCGGTTTACACTTTTATTTATTTTTGGCATTTCAAGCAGCTTAGGTGACTATTTGTTGTACTGCGATCGTGCAGTAAGCGTCGCCCGAGTTTCCACAGTAGCTCACGTCTAGCAATTGCATTTCGTAGACGGAAAAGCGTTCGCAGATGCGTAGTCGTGCTGCTGACCGCTGTGCTTGTTCGCCCAGCGCAAAAAAGTGCTTCCCGCGCCCTAGTTTTACGCTGTACGGTAAAAATATCAGTTGATTTTCATTTCCTTAGTACCTATATTGACTTCGCTGACTCATTCTCCCTCCTTCAAGAGGCCTTATATTTTACTACTGGCGTACCAGACAGCGAAGCGTCGCATGTGCGCTTGTGTGAAGCGACCTTGACTTGGAGCTAGATACAGTGTACAAACCAACCAAGTAAAGAAAGGCACATTCTTCCATTCACAAACGTGTCCTGGCTTCGTTTTCAACTAAGCGAACGAATTGCGACCAAGCAACTTTTTTTAACCTCCTTGATTGCGACGGCCCGCCGGCGGCCGGCGGACGAAAAGCCGGGTCCGACTGACTCTGTCGGCCGGGGAGCCGTGCAGTAGCGAAGCCGTGGCGCAGCCAATTGCCAGCTCATCCCCTCCTGACGTCACACGAAAACACCACAGAAAATGGGCGAGCGTAAAGAGAGGAGGACAGCATTTTCGAATTAGTTTTTCTACTAAATAAAATCGCGTAAACGCGCCTAGAGTGGTCGAAACATGGCCTGGGGACTCCGGACAACAATTTGCGCTAGTAATCCCGCAATGTTTACATATCACTTCAGTGTCCCTTTAAAACTAACGTACACACTTTTGTTTTCACGTATATTTCTTACACAAAATAACCTGGTCAGTTATATTCGCTTTAGAAGCCAGGCTTCTCCTATGTATGCCTCTCATGCTAACTGTTTTCTACCTAGGCAGCGAATATTTTATGACCTATGGTTGCCTCACAAACAGCTTCAGAGTAGTGTCTGCCCAACGAACCATAATTTATTCAGGAGTGCTTTAAGGCTGACAGCATTTCCTAATGGGTATTTTGTTGTAACCCCTTCTCTTTAGGCGTCCGCACAAAAACCTTTTCAGACACTAACTTATCACCTATGCCAGTAGATGTCAAAATAAGCTGCCTTTGCATACAAAAATTACTGTTTATGACGCCCTCCACGCACTCGCTGAGCGTGCATCATAGAGAGGTGTCTTGTCAAGGCAGGTAAAATAGAGCAAATGGTGTGCAGCGAAAGAAACTTCAATAGAACTAAGCACACCCCCTCCAGCAAACAGCTGTAATTTGAAAATTCTACATTGTACAAGTACCACCACAAAAAAGGTTGCAACACTCCAAGACGGTTTGGAAAAGACAATTGGCAGATTTCATGGCTACTCATGTCTGTCTGTGTTAATTTCTCAAACGTTTTCTAGGCATGCTGTTCACATGTAGACACCAAAAGAATATAATTAATGCGATGGGTTCTGTATGCTGTAGTCGTAAAAGTCGGGAATGTTACTATTAACAGATATTTGGGATAGGATAATTGAACACATTAACCCTACTTTAAATTATCTTTTTCACACATTGTAAGCTACAAAATGCAGCGAAGTTTTTGTAAAACTTTGCGCTTCTGACTTCGAATCAAAGTTCCAGATCGACTATGCGGTAAAAAAGACAACCGGAAATTTTTTTGTTGATGAACAGTGAAATGTCCGTAGTTGAATAGCCAGTGAGATATCAAGCTTATCATGGC
This sequence comes from Haemaphysalis longicornis, assembly GCA_013339765.2. NCBI lineage: Eukaryota > Metazoa > Arthropoda > Arachnida > Ixodida > Ixodidae > Haemaphysalis > Haemaphysalis longicornis. The sequence goes on from CM023455.1 coordinate 42,903,425, forward strand.
GCCACACTTGCTCAAAGTTTTTGCAGTGATATTGAACAGTTGTACAAGAGAAGAGCCACAAAAGCCTGCGCGTTGACAATGTCAGCATGAAATTGACACTTAACTTTTCTCGCCAGTGAGATGCTCGCAGGGTACATTGGTTTTTGACTGCAGCCTGAGGGGACCGCGATTTTTCACTCCCAAGCACTATGAAAGCAAATGACGTAATTTTTGATTATCATGATTCTCTAAGAAGAGTACAGTTACCATTATACAAGAAAAATAAAAAGGCATCCTTATTGCTATCAAATACATTTCATACGTTGCGAATAATGAACGCTGCAGTAATTTTACTATCATTGACTGTAAATATGAAGGAAACATTTTTTTTACAGTTTATGCGTCTTTGTCCTGATGCCACTGCGTTCAATACACAAGAACGATCACATTTAAACAAAGATATTTGGGAATACGCAATTTGTTCATTGAAATGTTTTTGTACCGCTTTTTATAGGTGATGTTCATTAAGGTGGCAGCATTATCAAAGAACAATAATAATTTGGCGCAGTGTGCTATTACCTGCACCCAAAAACGCACGTGCACTAACACCTCATTTTGCTGATGCTCATCCTAATTTACTAATGCCTCATTTTATTAGACGGCGCAATCCATCATTTTAATGAGGCGCATCCTAATTTATTACGTCGTATTTTATCGAAGGTGTTTTCAGTGCCTGTTCAGAGCCGTTCTATTAGGGACTCACACGAACAAGTGGCCATTTTGTTCGCTTTCGCCACCCTGGTTTGGTTGTACCTATAGTATTATCAGATCCTGTGTCCATAGACTATGGTACCGGAATGTCCACTGTGTTGCTTGTTGGTTGTACTTTTAGTATTATCATATCGTTTGTCCATATACTATAGTACCGGAATGTTCACTCTGTTGCTTGTAACATATATTCTGTCGGTCAGAGTTGGCGAAAATGCTGGTGCCACAGTCATTCGCAAGAAGAGCGTGCATATCTACTTAGCTGAGGGAGGGGCAACCTCGGTCAAGCTATATTTAGCTGCCTTTAAGGGGACCGAAATGGTTTACTGTCAGACGCTCAACGTAGAGCGGACCAGCGGTTCCATCAGGTTCTTTATTGAGAGAGCCAACACCATTGGTGGTGATTTGTCTACACAGAAAGACACGAGATAACGGTAGAGTTGAACTTCGGCAACTAACCACAACAAGACAAAGTAACCGCTCTTTGTTGTGTGGTAATTTCCCTCAGGACTGAAAATAAAGATTTCTTACGCGACGACGCACTCATCCCCGTTTTGTTAGTCAGGCAGACCAGCACTTGCACTATGGCCACTGCCGTCGGTACGAAGCTGTGTTGGTGCGGACCATCTAAATGATCCAACACTGCAGACGCCATGTAGGGGAAATGAATTTAAAAAGGGCTCCTGCTTGCGGCGTGCCTGAATAAAAGCTGCGTTGCAAGAAGTAAGTCCGGTAAGGGACGGGCGATGGTAGCCGAATTCCATATTTAGTAGAGCAAGTACGAGCAGAATCCGCTGAAGCTGCACTTGTCTTTTGCAGCGTTGAATGCCGCGGTGTTTGCTCTGAGGGCATTTCTCTTTCGGCGCGGGGGTTTCTTAAACCTGGGTAATACATCCTAGACACTGTAGCACACAAAACGCCATTCTAGGCTTGTGACGTTAGGGTGATACATTTGCGCTATTATTTGAGATAACCCGTGCAGCATAAGAACGAACGAGTGCCACACACGGTTCACTTGTCACGCAGATAGCACAGCGCGGTGCAGTCAGGCGTTAAAAATAAAACATAAATAAACAAATTCAATGCATGGTTCGCAGCAATATTGTTTCTCTACAACGCGTCGCAGAAAATATTCAAACGTGGCCTGCAATAGCGGTGGCGCTGGTTACCGCACCTCATTGCTGGCCTCTCTCTAGAACTCTGTATGCAGATGGCAAAGCATGCTTCCAACGTGCTTGGTTTGGGTTGTTTTTCATCAGTTATCGGGTGTGGACGGGAGAAGTGTTTGTATTCTTAAAATCGTTCACAGTTCCGCGTTATCACTCGATCGATAGATAGCGTGACAGTAAGTGTCATTTCATTGCTTGTTTTCAGGTACTGCGTCGTGGGCCGCATTCAACTAATGCTTTGGATAAATCTTACTTTGCTCTTCACCAATTTTGAGCCACGTTTTTTGGAGAAATTTGTGTGTCTTTTCTCAGCTATACAGCGTCTTTTTAAAAAAATATATGGTAATTTTAAGCATGCACGGTTCATGTCCCTGGAATCTTGCGATTCCCTTGTATTACAGGGTTATTAGGAGAGCGAAACTATTAGTTGAAGTGTCTATAGCTCCGTTTCCTCAAAAAGGACGCGTTTTTGCGGCAACTTCAACTTTCCCGTGAATTCTCTGTGGCTAATTCATATATCAATCTAGGCTATAGGTCCTTCTAAACGTCATAGTATTATTCATCGGTAACCAGAATATCATTCCTCTAATATTTTCAAAGCTTTGCTATGCTGTATTTTTTATTATTCATGGCTTTGCAAATGGCCTTGGTAGCTGGCAAGCGAGATTCAGTCCATTGCTTTCTTATCGCTTCGGTCGCTCTTAGCCTCTTACTGCGATACCACGTGAGTACGCAAGGTGCAAAGGCTGCTTTGGCTGCATTTGGTCGCTCACCACTGCCGCGGCCTTCCGTGCGTGCCCTACACAATTATCGGAGCACGTGACCATGCGCGGGTGCAAGGGCTGCTTTTCCGGCGCTTGGCACCTCATTGTCGCCATAGATTCCGTGCCGTCTGGGCTCTCTGCGCGTGCCCTTTACCGCGAGCGAAAGGCTTAATTAAATCATCCACCAGACATGCACCATTTTTCATAGGCAGCTGGGAACAGAAGAAAATGCGCTACAACCACTTCTCTCGGCTGCCCGAGCGCCATCAGCATCCGGTTGACCAGCTTTGCCTGTGCGCACTGGGGTGTGAACATTGCTCGGCACGGTGTGCTCCGCTGCGTAGTACAAGAGGTTTTCGCACCGTGTGCTTAGTTTAAGCGGTAAATTAAACTGATTTAGCCAATGCTGAGACTCCGTTGAAGGCGCAAACGTCGCTTGGTCAGAACTCCGGTGGTGGGTTATCGAACAACGGGAGAAAGGGAGAAAAAGTAGCCGATAGCACACATCTGCGCGACATTGCCTGGACAAAATGCAGTGCAGCTGCGGCGGGTTTTTGCTCCATCGCTTCCTAACGGGCACCGAGTTGAGATATCGTGGACACCGTTGATACACCACAACGTCTTTTTTGTTCGGTGCACTTTGACGGCAAGCAGACGGAGCAAAGAGGATCACACAAAAAGCTGCGACGGGGGCGACAAAATCGAACCACCTCAAAAGTTAGAAGCAAATTTATCCTTTATAGTACAAAATTATTGATTATTCGATAATAACGGGTTTGACGCGCAGACGCTTCACAGGCGCAGGGCCATGCCGTAATGGAGAGCTCAGGATTCATTTTGGCCACGTGAGGATATTTTACGCCGATACAATACATTACGATAAAGTCTGCTTCCTTGTAGTCAGTTTAAAATGACGTATATTGTTTGGTCATTAGAGCATAGTGCGTTAAACAATGCCCTTTTCATACAATCTAAACTTAAAAAGGACGACGTTTTGTTTACTTTTTTATGTTTTGTTTACTTTTTTTCCGGCGAACGCATTACGCTGCAAAACGATATCAAAGGATAGCTTTCTCAATCGCGCAATGCTCGTCGATAGCACGAAAAGCAGGCAGAACAATGTGAAAACACAGCTCGAGATACGCGAACGCCTAATTGCGAAAATGGCTCAACCTGTTCACAACGCGGACTGCGGAAAAGTTTCTCAACCTTTTGAGTTATCACGGAATCTAAAGTACAACGATTACAAAATGGTTACTGCTGTTCGCGTAAACGATCAGTGGTGCGAGCAGAGGGTCCACAAAGATGGGCTGTGAGCGACAGGACACACACGCCGGGCAGAGTCAGGATAATCATCATAACAACCTTCGAATAGTATTTTGACCGGTTGTGTGGTCGCGGTATTTCTCAACCTAGGCAATTTATTTTCATTAGTAACCATCATAGGTCTAGTTAAGAAAGATAATATTGTATTGCAATGTCAACAGCGTAGCAATCGCCATGTCGAAAGTCCATCGCAAGCGCGGGTCAGCGTAACCCACACGCTGTGCGCGCTCCGCATGTGACGTCCGCGCTTCCGTGGACAAGACTAATTTGGGAACATAACAAGCATGGTCGCATTTAAAATACGTATTGACCACCAGACATCCGTTTTTATCCCAGGCAGCACAGGACTGTTCGTCCTAAAACAGGCCGGTGTAATTTGGCCGGTGATTTTCTGTCCGGCCGTTTTCCGGCAGCCCCGTTCGGCTCATGTCCAAATGTGGGCCTTTTGGCCGTATACGGCCGTACTCCCATGGCTGTCCAACAGCCAGTGTCCGTCGGCCAGTCGACCGGCTTACGGTCATACGGCCAGATTCCAGCCGTAGGGCTCCGGCCCTTCCAAAGCCACCCGTGTACGGCCGAAGTACGGCCGCTGGAGGACAGCCGAGATGCGGTCGTCGGACTCAAGCCGGACTAAAGCTACCGGAAATGCGGCCGTGCTACGGGCATTGGAGTTCAGCCACAGTACGTCAACTGTACTGAGCCCGGTCATTGCATGTCGCGCAAGCAGATGACTCATTTCGCCGCAGTGCAGAAGCCAGCACAAACCCAAGCATTTTGGGTCCAATGCAGCCACATCAAGTGAGCTTGCGCGCAAACACTAGCCGTGAAGCTTTCAGCGCAGCCTTGCTTAATTACCAGCCTCAGTTGACAGCAAAATTCATTTATTAAACAGTGCTAACAAATTGTCGTTCCTTTGAGGGCTGTGCCTCTTTTACTGCCGAACACAGAAAATATTCAGTTGTTTGTAGAGCTTGAATAGATGTGTTGTCCAGGTCCTGATATCCTCTGTGGGGCGGCTTTCCTGTAATAAACGGGGAAAGAGGAGGGGGGGGGGGCGGCGGAGGGCGCATACTTTAGTGGGTGAATTTCAGTGAGATAAATTGCGCCGCTTTAGCCAATTTCTTTTAGAGCAATATTCCGGAACACTTTGATGCTATGACTCGATCAACTTTTCTGATGATCTTCCGCAGGGCTGATCCTAAGAAAGAGCGAACAGGTACTTTCATTTTCCATCTATTTTAATATTGTTTTCATGAGTATACATCCACACCACTTAGTAGTCCAAAAGAACTTAATTTTCTTCTAATGTGATAGTACGTTCAAAAAGTTCTAGACGCGTTGCGAATGACGTCCTGCTTCAGGAGGCTGCAGTTGTATCCCTCTGTGTTCACGCAAGGAAAAGCGTAAAATTAGAGTTACATAATTTGTTTCAAACCAATAACATATGCAATGGTAGCATGCGCGCAGGAAACCTTGCACACTGCAATTAATAGGGCAATAAATATTTTATTGGTCAAGGTTGAATGCGTAGGGTTCTCAACCGTCGGAGGCAAACTTGCGCCTCTGGAAGTTTATTTATTTATTTATTTATTTATTGTTTTATTTTTTTATTTTTTTTATTTTTATTTCTTTGTTTATTTGATACCTGCTTGCATTTGCATGCATTACAGAAGAGAGATACATAACACTAAGAATTAAATATGAGACAAAATAACAAAATAAATCTACAAAGCGCGCTGAAAACCGTCAATATAAACAGTTAATGCAATCATACGTGGAAGATAATTACACTGCAGTATTGATGTAAAATAAAATGAATCGCGCAAGCCGTCACCTTTAAAGGAAAGTTAATAATGTGCTTTAAGCTAGCGGTCCCACTTTGCGGTATGTAGAATGGTGCTTGGACATACTTCTCCCATTCTACTCCAGTTTTCGAATGATAGATATTACGAAAAAAGTTCAACCAGTGGTTTCGTCGGTGATCTTTCACGTCCTGCCATTTCAGTTTACTTTTACTTTCTCTCATGCTAAGTTGAGCGTGCCAATTACCCAATACGAATCGCATTGACATATTCTGTATGTTTTCGAGCGTATCATCCAGCTCTTTGGTGTAGGGATCCACGAAAACACAAGCGTACTCCAAGATTGAGCGCACATGAGTGAAATACGGTTGTACTTTTCAGTTAGATGAAGGTTCACTGAAATTTCGTCTCAGAAAGCCAAAAACATACGCAGCCGTAACTTTTATGGTGTGAATCTGCCTATTTAACCTCTAACCACTCCCTAAATAAACCCCTAGGTATTTATATTCCTCGGCCGTTGACACAGCATTATAATGTACGGTACACGTATGCACTTGGAATGAAGTTTTTTTTGTAAAGGTGCCGTTAACACACTGTTTAACATCCAAAAACTTTTCTGAATCAGCACACCAGGATGTTATTAAATTCGAATAAAGCTGCAGGTATACGGAATCACGTTCATTCGCTATAGTCCGGTAAACTACACAGTACTTTTGAAAAAAGCTACAGGGCCAATTGTAATAACAATGCAAAAACCGATTGATTCAGTTCATAGGATGAAATGTACTACGCAGAAGGTGATATAGAACACCATCATTTGCTTTTTTGCAGTCCATAAATATACAGTCAACCACTTTAAGCTTATCTATTGCAAGAGCCAAATCGTGCGTGAACTCAACAATCTGCGTTGTGCAAGAAAATCCTGACAAAATCCGTGTTTGCTAGGATGCTGGCGATTATGTTTAACCAAATGAGTCATATCCCAAGAATAGCTAAGCTAACCTTCAAACATCGAAACAAAATTAACAGCTAGGCTTCGCCAGTGAAAAAGCTCTGCTGTTATCGCAAATTTAAAATAATTTTTTTCTAAATAGGCAGTCGTATAATCCCATGAAGTAACATAGTGCAGGGCATGAAGTTGATCCTACCAATGTACGAGAGTCTCTGCTACATTTATCACCAACAACATAGTGCAACATTGCTTGTCGCAGTTTAATTGTAAGCAGAATAACTTGCGCTTTTGCTCGTACTTGCCTTTCTTTGGGGGGGAGTCCTTGACATGGTGGCGGTTTAGCTCCTGCGGGGTGGCCGCTTGCTCGACGCCCGTGAAGGCCAGTTATTTTGGTGAACCATCTCCATCTCGGATCGGACATCTCTGCCGGGTCGATGTCTCCAATGCTCTCTATTTCTTGAGGGGGCGAATAGCCTCGAGCTGATGCGTCGACGAAGCAGGCGGGAGAGGCGTGGCAGCGGCGATGACTGGCGAGGCTTAGCTCACCCATCGGTGTGGCACAGTCTTGTTGTGGCAATAAATGACATTTCGATGGCCTAAAAGATTCCCTGCTAATGTCCAGTGAGTTCTTGCACCTTACCCGTTCACCGAGAACACTCATTGCTGTTTGACGAACGATATACGTTCATTTAAAACGTAGAAACCCGGAGCGGATAAAAAACGCGTCCCCGTCGTTCGGCTCCCTAACGGCTTCCCCCCCCCCCCCCCCCCAGAAAAAAACAGGTCGGTCTTCTTCCAAACACGTCTGTACATGAATTATCGGCGCCCAGGCGCGTGCCGTTGTTCGGCTGTATGCCGTTTGCCGAAAAAATTACATATAACCAGATGCCTTACGTAGGCCGGTCTATTTTTCAACACCGGTTGCCAAATATTCTGTGGTCCTTCGCTTGCCGTAATTCGGCCGTGGGCAGCTAACCGAATAAGAAACGTATATTCTGGGACCGTACGTCGGCCGCTATCCTTCATAACACTGGTTGCCCGAAGAAAACGAATATTCTACCGCCGGACTCGCTGTTCACCATTGAAACAATGAATGCACGGCAGCCGCGCTCCGGCCGGTCTCCTTTCGAACACCAACTGCCGCAAAAATACGCATGTTCTGCGACCGGTCGCTTGCCGTGCTTCGGACGATTACCGCTTCCCGAAGAAAAAACGGATGCCCTAAGGCCGTACTTCGGCCGTTCTCTTTCTCAACATCGTCAGCCGTAAGAGAACTGGATATCTGGCAGCCGGTTAGCTGCTGTTGTGCGTCCGGACACGAGCGGACAGAAAAATACCGAAGCGCTGGTTGCCGAATGTTGGCCGTTCAACGCATGATCAGTGGCTGCCAGAACCTGGATGCTGGCCGGTCATGCCAGAAAGCGGCCATAGACGGGCCGGTATTGGGGCACACTTTCTGTGCCGCCTGGGATGTCAGTCAGTGACATACCGATAGCGTTTGCATTGCGGAACTACAGAGCACCACCACCACTACTGTCGCCATTTTTCTTTCTTGTTATTTGTTTTTTGTGGTGGAGTGGTTTGCGGCAGCTTCCTCTGAATTAGGTTACGAACACTATCGATTGCGAGCTGAATTTAGAGCAATATTACATCAATATTGGTGCCACTTACCGACTGGACAGATTTTCAAGTTATTAGTAAAAAAGCTATATCTTTGCGTTTCTACAGGTTTCTGGGGCTTTAAAATCACTTGTATTACTATAGTGACGAATAGTTTTAATACATTTGCCTCCGTTTAAGAAAACCTGCTCGCTTTCAAAAAAACAATATGGAGGCTGGAAAGTTTTCGAAAGACGTGAAGCACCCTAGTGGATTTTGAAAAATCCCCTTTTCACGAACGTCGCTTTACTTGTTTTCTTTTTTTCTAAAATTGGCATTGGAAGATATATTCAAAATCTAGGAACTCGTGTCTTAAATATTGTGCCTAATTAACGAAACAATTTTTTTTGTTTTATTTGTTTCTACGAGCGGCCTGATTACTCTGAATAAGTTGGGACTGTACAGGAGTTCTGAGTGGCATAATAAACGCAGTGTACTTTTCATAAAACTTGAGTTTTGGTATTTTTTCTGAAGCTCGCAGTTAACATTTGCCTTTTAGCCGAGTAGCCAGGGGCCTGAAGAAGCATATGTCTATCTCAAAAACTAAACTTTCTTGTTATTTACTAGATTCCAACTATCGAGTGGATCTTTTGTCAGTTGCAATTAACAACAAAACACATTTTACTTACATAGGTGTAAGTCGACGATAATTCATTAAGGGGTAACACTTCAATTGCTCTTTAATCACACTGGCGAGTAGCTTCGAAAACCGTATTTTATTTTCATCACAACTGAAATTTTATTAATGAATTCTGAAGCTTGACCTTATGCTGTATTGTAAAATTTAGTTCACCAAACTTGAGGAGATTCAGTTTACAGGACCGCGCGCTTTTTCTTTAAAACGCAAAATGTTTCTAGTGGATACGTTACCATTTAGACAAAAATTTGGAACTTTGGAAATCTCTAGATCGCACCTCTGTTCGTTTCCTTTTTTCGTCTCTTCTCTGTCTTTTTCCCCTCACGTCTCATTTTTCACCTTATGCAGCAAGTTAGGCTCTCTGCTAGAAAATCTGTCCAGCATAGTTAAACTACATTCTTCTACTACACATGTTCATGGCTATCAGAAACTGTGGTACACGTTCAGTACTATTAAAACACGATACCTAAAATGTACAACCTATTTCTTGCAGCCATAGAAGCCAAAAGTCTGACAAAAAAATGTAGTGCAGAAACTTACGGGGACATGTGTAAATGTAGAATAAAAGAAACACTCCACTCTCGATTGTGTCTCTACCGCACTGATCGGACAAGCCAACAGGAAAGTGTGAAGGTGTGGATAACTGAGAGAAGTCAGAATTCATTAGTAGCTGTCAGAACCGCGGTCGACGTAAGCGTGGAGACACCAAGCCAAATCCGCCGGTAGGAGTTAATGATCAAAAACGGTGGAGAGCGGTGATGTTGGCAAAAGCCTGGCGCCACCCCCCCCCTTTCCCCCGAAATTTAGTAATCCTGCCAGCAGCATTTTGGTACCGTTGCAACCACTTACGATCCGTTTCGCCACCGTGTCCTGACGGTTAACAAAAGCTGACGTTTAACAAAAAGCACTCACGTTGTGTGGGTCCAACCGAACGATTGTGCGACGGTTTAACTAGTGTTTTTGACAGCGCGTCTCTCTGTTACGGTAGCTGTAAGAGGCAGAAGGCAAACGCATAAGGGGGCCAGGCTTTTGAACTCTATCTGCCTGCCAGCTTTTGTTTTTTTTAGTCAATCAGTGAATCCCCTTGTTTTTAAAGCAACTGCTTCTGTTTGATCTTCAGCCAAGTTTGGAAAGTATTGCTTCTGCTTCCTTATCGCCTCCATTGAATCTCCGTATGATGTTCCACCCCGAACCCTTCTTGGAATCCGCTTAGCAATCCCGTGCAATCCTCGCGGTTCGAAGGGGTGGCCAGGGAATGGGGAAGTTACGCCAGATAAATCACGCCTTTCACGACGGGTTCAAGAAGGTTGGCTGGGACAGAGGTTTCCAAGCGTGTGGGTGCCCGTTTAGTAACCTCCGTTTCTGTTTGTAGCATGGTCTTTCGGGTGGGATATGGTGGCGTGTTTGCCAGAGAGGTACGAGCTTAGAACGTTTCTCCTTACGTCTCCTGTTTTCTAGACCCTCGCATAGGCTCACACTTTTCAGCAATCAGTAACTACAACACCCGCATTGACGCTATCAATACGTGACAGGCCCAGTTTATTCAAACCTAGTTATGCCAGGACGAAAGCTTTGAGTTACGTCTATTTGAACATCTGCGGGGGATCCATTGTGTTCTTAAACTTAAACACTGCTTATGACTCTTCGGTATAATTTTTCTAGTGTCAAAGTTTCGAAGAAAGGACCACTCACTTAAAGTGAGCGTGAACTACTACACAGGTCCAAACCGACATAAACGGTGTCTCTGTGCTAACTGAAAGTTAGAAGTGCAGGTATTGTGTGATATATTGCATAATTATTTGGAATGTTTTTAGAACAATATTACTTTTTATCGTTCGTGTGCTGGAACTGTACACCGAAACATAAAAAGTTTGTGCAGGCGGTACAAAGTTCAGGCATGTGAATGCGACAAGATCGTAGGATCTGACATTTAGGACACCACTGAGATCATGAACATAACGTTGCGTTAAAATGCCAAATTCAGCTATCCACGTGGATGAACAAGACTAGACATAAAAGCAACATGTTTCGAAAATCTTTGGACACAGATGAGCCACCCTGACATTGATCGCCATGATATAGTCCACAGATATTACCACAACCGCTTATTTAGATAAAAAATGCATTTGGACATGTGAATATTTCCAGATTATCCGTCCATGTGGCAACACCTACGTACAACCCTTTCGCCCCGTCTTATGGCAATATCAGCGAGCGCTAGAAATTATATGGTAACCTAGGGGATATTTCAGGTCGTCGTATCGATCTGTTTTAGGGCAGGAGGTCGGGTAAATAACGTGAAATATTTTATACTGAGACGTAGGAGTTGTTTGATAGCAGAGAAATGGCGAGGTCTGTGAAACTGCGATGGTCAAGGTGCCATTATTACGACCGGCGAGCAGGATAAAATTGTTGGGAAATTAGCTCTGCAAATAGGCCTTTCAGTGATGCGGGCTGCTGGTTAGGACAGCGTATCACCCAACTAGCCAAGCCGCCTCGTTTGTCTTCGTCTCATGGGTATGTTTATTGTCTACATACGCAGCTAGTTGTCTATTTCCCACGCAGCTAGTTCTCCTTCTAACTGTCGTTCTTGGATGTCGGAGACTCATCGGGAGACGATGCAAGCCTAAAAGAACGACATATTGGGATCTGCATGATAGTACTTAAAAGGAGCGGCTTATATCCCTTTTTCTCCGCTTGTGTTCGGCAAGGCTGTGACAGGGTTCTAAGAACTTTTAAACGTTCAGGCGTTTTTACAGTTTATTGTAGAGTTGAATAATGGGAAGAAATATAGCATCGTACTTTTTATATTCCCAGGTTTTCCTGTGGTTGGCACTTAAGCATTAAACTTCTCGCCATCAACAGATGAAAAGGCCGAAATGCAGGAGCCGTTTCTAATTTTAGGCAAAAATTTCTTATCTCCTATAAATGGTTTTTTTTTCTGATACTTAATGCACCTCTTTGCTTTTTTTGCGTGGTAACCTTACACAGACATGTGCACGTAAATTTACGGGCATACCAACTCCCTCATTGCTCGTTGTAAATGCGAAAGCCATAATTTTCATCGTTATCCTGCCAAGTGACCCGTGCATTTCCAAAGATAACTATTTGTAGCTTGTTGTGGCCAAAACGACGGGCATAGTTAATTTGCCCACCTATTTATATATTTATTTATTTGATTAGTTTTACCTACTGAAGCAAATAATCTGCGATACTCCCGGAGTGGGGACAATAGGCCAGTAGAGAAATAACTTGACAAAATAGGTATGGATGTGAAGTATTATAGCACTACTGCACAGCACAGAAATTAAGGCAACAAAAAAACCGTCAAATGGTACTTAGGGATGGCAAGAATTTATTCCATGGCGAACAACGTACGTGACCGAATAAAGTACGTCAAAGTTCCACCATGCGTGAACGACTGATAAATTTGAACCTGTCAGTATGTGCAAGCAGTTTGAAATGGTTGATATGCATCGGAGAGCCGAACTGAAAGCCACATCTGTAACTCTCCGCTTTCTACGTTGCACTATGTTGCCGTGTAGTGGACTCAACTTGTGTATTTATTGTGTTATATAGCTGGCAGCGTGCCTTGACGTAATTGTAGCTCCAATTTTAGTGAAGAGGTGCGCGATGGACGGCTATAAGTTTAGCTACCGCTCGTTTCACGAAAATCTTTTGAAAAGGCGAGAGAATGGCACCACACACTGCGCTGGTGGCGTCATTTCTGAAACAAGTTTAGCTCCTCAAGAACCCAGTGTTATTCCAATGAAGCCAAGGCCGACTGTATACTTCGGTGTTTATACAAAACTTGGTATTAATTGCTTTACCATTAAAACATAACGCGGATTTCCACAAATAGTGAGCGATTTTTCAGCCTGCTTCGCGATTACTATTCAAAATCATGTCAAGTGTCTTCTAAATCCAACACAAACTGCACCACGAATCATGTTTTATAATAAAACACGAAGCACACACTGCGGTTTAGATTGAATGAGGTGTTATTGTGCGTTTGTAGGTTCGTGCTTGCTATGACCACTGCAAATTAGCTGGTCTAAATTCAGAGCTGCCGTAACAGGGAACAGCTTCCATACCTATGATATGTACAAAGCAATGTGTTTGCCTACTCTCCAATGCATTTTGGTTACAGTTATGTCCCCAAGCACCCAGAATACAGAAGAGATAGAAAGTCATTGAGTTACCTCAGTAAATGGCCTTTGTATCACAAAGAAGGGTATGGGGCTCAAAAAGCAAAAAAGGCAAATACATAAATTCCATATATACAAAAACAAGGTCTGCATTATGCATGCGATCCACATGCCTATAAGCTCCGGTGCAAAAAAAGCCCCGAAAAATTGATTCCTATATTCAATATTTGCCTTTACCAACTAAAATGGCTTCTCGGGCTCTAACAACGCCGAAAAATCTTGTTTTTGAATTTGATAAATGCAAGAGAAAAGCAGCCAAATACTGTTGTGCCAACTCTGAATCTCCGCAAATTCCAGTATTTGGCTTGTGGGCTGGTTTTCGCACTTGTTGACAACTTCCAAATGACCTCACAAGTTCGCTTACAGTTGACTTATAAGCAACGAACAAAGCAACTCAAAATATACAAAAAATTCCAACGTTTGTGGGGACAGAGAATGAGTGGCATGTTAGTTAAACACTGTTGTTGAGACTAGAAGAAAACAATGTTAAGGATGACTGTAAAACTTCGGTGTTGGTTAGTTTGTTCCAGTCGTTTCTAGTTCGTGGAAAGAAGGAATATTTAAAGCAGTTGTTACGGGTTGCATAAGGTGTTATTGAGTGCTCATGCTTTTGCCGAGTGGCATATCCGGACGAAAATGAAAGAACTTCAGAAATGTATGTCTTGTAATATCCCTTCGCTAGTTTATATAGAAATTTTAGTCTAGATAAGTAGTTTCTTTCTTTCAGTGTTGGTAGACTAGCTCGAGTTGAAAGTTCTGTAATTCAAGTGCGTCCCAAGCTGTTATAAATAAAACGAATGGCCTTTTTTTGCACTCTTTCTAGCTTTTTGATGTTATTTTGCTGAAAGGGTCCCATATAATAGATGCATCATCCAAATTCGGTATAACTATTGTTTTATAAGCTAGAAGGCGGACGGAGGGGGTTGGAAGTTCCAATGCTCTTCTGAGGAAGAAAAGCTTACGCATTGCAGTGTTAGTTACCATAATAATGTGTTTATTCCAATTCAGGTCATTTGTGATCCATAACACAAGATACTTGTAATGTGGGGCCTCGGAAAGTTTAGTTTGAGTAGTAGAGTACTCGTACTTTAAAGTATTTGTTATTAGTTATTTGCATAAACACTAATTTTTCGAAGTTAATAGCCATTTGCCATTCATCACACCAGGAGGAAACTTTTTGTCGAGCATTATTTAACACCTGTTGGTCTGCGGGACAGCATATTTCATTATAAAGTACACAGTCATCAGCGTAGAGTTTGATTTTAACCGGGATGCCTTCAACAATATCATAAATAAAAATGAGATAAAGGAGTGGTCCTAGCATGGAGCCCTGGGAAACGGCAGATTCAACAAGCTGTCTATTTGAGCAGCAATCAGCAAAGACAACAAATTGTTCACGTTTTGTTAGATATGCAGGAATCCAGTCAACTGCTTGAGAATTATTGATTATTTTACCTATTTCATATAGCAGTTTAGTGTGAGATGCCTTGTCAAAGACTTTCGAAAAGTCCATAAAAATAACGTCGGTCTGTGTCCTATTATTTATTGATTTAGCAAAGTCATGTATTGTTTCAACTAACTGAGTGCTGGTCGAGTAAACTTTTCTAAAACCATGCTTGCATTTTTTTAACGCTATAGTTGTCCAGAAGTTTGATGAGGATGATAGTTGGATGTTTATGGCGCAAGGCCTACTGGGGCAAAGAGCGCCAAAACAATAGTCTTATATGAGGGGTGAAACCTTAAAAACTAAGTAAAATCAGCAAAAACAAAAGTGAAATTACAAAACGACAATGAGCATGGCTGGTGTATATGGCCAGATTTGATTATGCGTGATAGGAAATGAGGTTTAAAAACTTAACGTTTAACAAATATTCAAACACACGTTTCACAGAAACAATGGCATCGTCACCTAGAAACAGCGATGGATGTAGTGGGATATGTTGTCTGTAGAGTTCTCTGAACTGTTTGTGTCGTGTTGTGTGAAGTGCCTTGCATGTGATTAGTATGTGCACTACGGATAGGGCCTCTCCGCACCTGCTGCACAGAGGTCTTGGAGATCCAGTGAGCAGGTGCGAGTGCGTTGCATGTGTTTGCCCTATCCGTAATATGGCCAAGGCGACTTCAGAGTATCTATTGCGTGTGTCGGTGGTGTACGGTCCCAAGTGAGGTTTTATTAGGTGTAACTTGTTGTCTGTTAGTTCACTCCAGTGTGTTTGCCATGTTTTGCGAAGTTGTTGTCTGATGTGTGTTTCACGTCGGTGTACGGTAATGTGGTTATGTCTACTGTATTCAAGAGCGTAGCAGCAGCAGCCATTCGGTCCGCTGCTTCGTTCCCGGCTATACCACTGTGGCCGGGGACCAGCAAAGAACCAGTTAAAATTGGCGTACATACACCGACATATTATCCTTGACGATCAGATTGACAACGTGGTTTTTCGAAGGCATTGTTGACGACAGTGCCCGCACAACACTGAGGGAATCTGTATAGATAATGGATTGTGGGATGTGGCTTTGAAGTATATGATTGACAACAAGAAGTACACCATAAGCCTCTGCCGTAAAGATGCTAGTATAACTGTTCAGAGTTTTAGTGACATTAAGGCCGGGTCCATGCGCAGCGCAGGACACAGAGGTGGAAGTCTTAGAGGCATCTGTATAAAACTCAGAACACTGATACTTCTCCTGCAAATACAAGAAGTGCTGCTGAATTGCACATGTGGGACCTCGGTTTTTATCTACATGTGTAAAAGATGTGTCGCATGACAAACGGCGGAGATGCCATGGTGATATGAACTCTGTAACAGAACTTTGGATGGTGTCTAAAAAGGAGACAGCAAGCTCTGACGCTTCCTCTCTGACTCTGTAAGAGAAGGGCGCAGAGAACGATGGTCGATTTAAAAGGAGTTCACTCATGGATTTATTATTTGTCCAGAAATTTTCAGATGTGATTGTAAATGATATGTTCCAGAATCTTGCATACGGTATATGTAATGAAATCGGACAATATTTTTAACGAACTTCTTATTTCCGGTCTTATGAACTGGTTTAACTCTAGCAGTTCCCTCTCTTGGTATTTCTTCTTCTTGTAGGGACTTGGAAAAAATGACATGAAAGTATTTTGACACCCACTCAGCGTACACTTTCAAGAAGCTATTCGGAATGTCATCAGGCCCTGATGATTTTTTGGCATCAAGCCTTAGGAGAAGAATAAATATACCACCTTCAGTAACAATTACATTAAACATCGGTGGTACGGATGCATGAAACACAGGTGATATACCATTATCTTGTGTGAGCACAGATTTAAAATTATTGTTAAAGGCATGGGCAAATTTTGGAACTATCGTGAGTAAGGCAGCTATCAACTTCATATGAATCGCATTCAGTGGAGTGTGGAGAAATCGAACGCAAAAATTTCTCGGGAGACGTGGTTATGAAGCTTGGTAATGATTAACCGTAATAGCTCTTTTTATCAGCAGCTACTTGGTCTTTAATTTGAAAAGAAATATTCGATATTTCTTGCTTTATAAATAATGTTCTGTTGTTTGTAACCTTTTCTTTAAGTGCTTTAGTCGCCTCTTCGACTGCAATGTCTCCCTCGAAATCCATGGGTTCTTAGAAAACCATGCCATGAACTACGCCTGCCATGCCATGACCTACGAAAACCCAGTCGCTATGGGGTCAAACTGCACCCTAGATGTTGCCATTTATTTTTTCTTCAAGTTTGCTTATCTGTGCTCTTTAAACTGCCTGTCATTGTAGGTGTTTTTCCCTGTTCAGAAAGCTAGTAACATAGCGAAAGTTTGTGGTTTTATGAGCGCTCAAAATCTAGTGCCAGTGAACTGCAACGTACATCTGCCCGGCCTTTCACAGCTTCCCTGAATCTTTTTTCAACGCACTGATATCTTATTTCTCAACTGCAGCGGATGACGCGTCACTGTTTAGTTTGCTCTGGTTAGTTTCCTGCTACCGTGCACTAATGTGTTTACTGTGGCCTCAGCATGGACGCGTGTATGACCTTTTTGTCGTGGCCTAAATATGACTGCCCTTACTGAACTAGTTTAGATGGATATTTGTATATCTCTGTCGTTCTATTCCGCCACTTGCCTGAAAGCCAGAAAATTGCCATGCAGCTTTTTACTTTGCTACAGCTCAACTGTAGCCAGCACTCAAAATATTGGCAGTGTACAATGGGAAAGCATCTTTTCTGATTAAGGCAAATTTGTGGACGTCATCAGTGTATGATTCTTTCCTTTGTTGCGAAAAATAAAACTATTTCTCGCAAACGTTGAAAAAATAAAAGGTTTCTAAAACGGTTTTTTAAAGACGCAAAATACATAATAGCAAAACTCAAAGAAACCACGTGGGCTTCAGAATTTTCGTGCCTAACAGAAAAGAAGCGGCATGCGCAGCAACCCATCCAGGAAAGCGAGCACGGCAAACCAGAAGACATTACTGAAAGAATGAAAAGTGCATGGAAGTCTTGTTATAAGGGGCGGCAAGACAGCGGTATACAATCAAGGGTGAGAGTTGTATAGAGACGAGCGGAAGCCACGTGGTAGAAACAGCGAAAAACGTAGCCAACCGATATGTATCAAATTTTAAAAATTTGTCTTATATGCTTCTTTCAGGGTTCCCGCTTGCTTCGCCCTATGGTGTATTTTTTCCAGTGGTGGAGGTTTAAAGAACTTTTTTGGCTGTACAAAAACCTCCTCAAAACTTTATCAGACCTCGACACTTTTGCTCTCTGGTGCTAGGAGTCGCTGAAACCAGTAAACGTTAAATAACGCAAAATTGGCTTGGCTTCTCATAAACGCTTCCATTTACAATGCACCTATCCTACTAATACAACACCTATATACGGAATTTTGGGAATGCAGAGTTCTCCCTTACCTTCCTACAAAGCTCCCATCAAACCAGAGATGTTTTGGGAATTGTACGAAGATGACCACTGCATACAGTTGGAAGCATTCGACAGCGTTTATGGCTAGACACAGACATTTCATTTCACGTTTCAGCGATAAAAATTTGGAAGTGAAAGAACAAGCTGAATTCGCAGCTTGACGATGCCTTCTTCTTTGCTTGCAAGATAATCAGCTAAAAAATCTATAAAACAAGAATACACCGTATTTACAGCTCCTGCACATCAAAAGATATAAAGTACAATACACTAAAACGCAGTCTAGGTGGTGACAGTTCATGACTATAACTTGAGGGCCCAAAAATGACGGCCGAACGAAAAGATACGAAGACCAGCGCAGACTAACAACTGGATTTTTATTCATTACTCACATCACGTACACCCTTTTTACAACGTCCGCGCATGACCAAATGTGTAGGTATAACGCTTTAGAAGCGTTCAGTGAGCAGACACACCGTCTAGAGAAGGTAGGGTACTCAACGACGACGCTGCTAACAGTTACCAAAGGGCTACTAAAACGAGTAAACATTCAGTCTAAGGAAAAGCTAAAAAGCGCCGAAAATCACAACAAGAGAAAGTGAGGAATACCTCACGTGCACGGTCTGTGTAACCGGTTCAAAACAGCCGCTGAAAAGTACAATGCCAATCGTTTCTTTGCCAAAAATAGTGGGAGGCCTCGGCACACGGGTAATATACTGAACGAAGCAAGAGCATCCAGCGAGGCTAGTAATTGTTCCATGCGTCACATGTAAAAATCGTTGAATTTTTTAAGAAAACGTTGTATGCAAAATTTCGTTCACATGTGGCCACCAGCATGTCCGTCAAACCAGTAGAGACGTAAATCTAAGGCTCAGGGAACACATCTCCTAGTTAAAGGTCGGCCAAACACGCATCTGGCTGCGCATAGTGCGCAGTCCGCAACAAGAAAGTGCGAGCGGTTGTTTGACCTAGCGATGACGGTGCTACACCACCAAGATATGACTAAGAGACATTGTGGAAGCTCGGCAGATTTCGAAAATAAAGTGAACATGCGTAAGTCAACCGTCAGTGTGCCTGTCAGATATGGAAATTAGGTTTATAGACGACATGAGGTAGTGTAAACAGCAAAGTGCTAGTTTTCTTTGTTAACGCAAGGAAAAAGAGCAGTTTTGTATGAGCAGTTTTGTAGGACGTGATACCTACACATTTGATCATACACGGATATTGTCAAAGGGGGTATATATGTTTTAAATGATGAATAAAAATTTCCTTTTAGTGTGCGTGGGTCTTCGTGTCTTTTCGTTCAGTTCTCTTTTTTGTGCAATCAAGTTAGAGTCATTAATAGATATAGGTTGAAGGAAAAAATTATGGATTGCTTCCATGACCACAAAAACCATTCTAGCGCTCACCTTCCGAGAGAAAATACCAAGAATTCGCCTGCAAAAGCGAACCCGTACCAAAGTCAAGCAAAACTATGTGAGCCAGAGAATAGAGTCATTAATAGATATAGGTTGAAGGAAAAAATTATGGATTGCTTCCATGACCACAAAAACGATTCTAGTGCTCACCTTCCGAGAGAAAATACCAAGAATTCGCGTGCAAAAGCGAACCCGTACCAAAGTCAAGCAAAACTATGTGAGCCAGAGAAAAGTAGTTTACGTGCCACAAATACCTGCACAACTTTTTCCTGCAGAATGTACAAGCAGCGAACAGTTCAATGCTGAAAAAGAGTAGGAAAAAACATAGAAGTGAAAAAACAAGCATAAAAAGTAAACAAATTGTAGCAACAACTCAGATGGCGCACCAACACTGCACTATACGAAGAAATAAAACACAGCCTACCAGGCAGTATTGAGCTGATATAAAATGTCAATTTCGGAAAAATTTTGTTCTAAACTGATTTCTCTCAGGTGAAACACACTTAATAAAATTCCAAAGCGGCGGATCTATTTTGGCCAAGCAATTTGTAGAAAAGGCATACTTCAATTTCACTTTTATCTTATCGCTAGTGTAGTATTTTCGACGTAGGGACCGGTACGTATATCTTTGGTCGAGACATTTGCCGAAAGTGCTATTTTGATATTGTGCGCGCGACGGTCCGAAGCGTAGAAAATCATTTATTTCACTGCTCCACTGCTCCATTATCCTCATCACCAAACACATCGAGTAACGCTTCGGCTACTATGAAAATGATCATCATTATCGTTGCTGGATGAACCGGTGTTCCGAGACGGCTTGGTCGTAAAATAAACGCCTTACCTCACCGTGTACCCAAGGCCCTTAGAAGTGTTGGAGGTTGAGCTCGATCCCGTCCTCAACGCCTTCCAAGCAAACTCCTGGAGCTCCATTCAAATAGGCAATTGCCTGTAGCAGCGATGGAGCGTGAGGCCGGAAGCAGTCCCGCTGGCACCTCCCCTGCTGCGCCTCTGGCATTTGCTATCACCATCTGCCAGCGCGATCCTCCTCATTTCGCCGGGCTCTACTATGAAGATGTTGAAGACTGGCTGGACCAGTTTACTCGAGTCAGTGCGTTTAAACGTTGGGATGACGTGGCGAAGCTACAGAATGTTGGGTTTTTCTTGGACAAGGTTGGCACAAACATGGTATCTTGACAACAACCACCGGCCCACCGACTGGGCCACCTTTTGTCAGGAGCTGCGCCAGATATTCGGTTGGCCAACCGCTCGGTCAGACACAGCGAAACGGAAGCTGGCCAGTCGCCTTCAGGGCCCCGAGGAGACGTATGCGTCTTACATAGAGGACGTTCTCGCTCTATGTCGCCGTGTGGATGCAAGCATGCCGGAGGCCGACAAAGTTCGCCATGTGTTGAAGGGCATAGCACACTTTGCCTTCAACACCCTTCTAATTCAACATCCTTGTTGTATATTTGCCTATTTGGTTTCGGTTCCCCGATCACTGCCGCAGGTGGCGCCAGTGTTGTTTAGGTATATAAGCATCCGCAAGTTAGAATAAAGAGGTCTTTTGTTCCGATGGGCACTCACGTTGTCTAGTCGTTCATTCATCGGCGGCACACGCCGCCACTACATTGGCGACGAGGATGCTCGTTTAGTAGGGGGCGTGATTTTCGTCATTTTCACCGACTGGTTCCCGCGCCATGAGTGTTTCCGGATTGACAACAGCGCCCCCATTCCTGCCCACGCCTGGCCACCCTGCTGTTGCCTGGCCGCAATGGATCCGCATCTTCGAAAATTTTCTGCTCGCATCTGGTTCTTCGGACTGTGCGCCGGACCGTCGCCAGGCTCTCCTACTCCACAGCCTCGGCGTAGAAGGCCAGCGCATATTTCACACTCTACCGCTTCAATTGTCGGCCAACGCTAAGGCCGGTGAGCCAAGTACTAATACAGATTCTGGAGCTGTCAAGGACACTTCTCAGACAAAGCACGAAACGTCATCGTACGATACCGCTGTCGCAGCGCTGTATGCGCACTTCACGACAACAAACAATGTTGTGGTCGAACGGCACCGTTTCGGTAGGCGCGTGCAGCAAGTCGGTGAAGCAATCAATGAGTACGTCACCGCGTTACGTGAGCTTTCTGCTACATGCTCTTTTCTTTCTCAGGAAGATTCCTTGCGTGACCAGTTCGTTGCGGGCGTATTATCTCGGAACTTGTGCGATCGGTTGCTGCTTGAAGGGTCTTCTCTTTCGTTCGCTCGAGCTGTACTTATAGCGAAGCGGTTTGAGCAGGCAACCAAGGATTGCAAGGAATTTGCGACTGCAGATGTTCAGCGCATAAATGCTCGGGGAAACACCCCGCCGCCCGATACTTCTTCCGGCGACCCCTCGATAGCGGTGACGCAGCCAACAGTCCCATTGTTATCACTGTGGTTCACACCGGCACAACGCTGCTTCATTCCGCTGCCCTGCCAAAGACAAGCGGTGTCATGGTTGCGGTACTATGGGTCATTTTCGCTCACTCAGTAACAGAAACGCCACCCCGGTTCATGAACTAGACAGTGAAAATTCTATAACTGAAGAAGTATTGAGCATTCTGGCTGTGACGACATCCACTCGTCCCGCAATCTACATATCAGTAGCAGTTGGTGAAACGAAGTTAACTTTCTTCGTGGATTCAGGGTCATCAATTTCGATTTTGACGCGTGACCTATTTAGGCAGCATTTTGAAGGACAGGAGCTTTCACCTGCTCGAATTAGAGTACTGAATTATTCGAAGAAACCAATTCCAGTGTGTCGTTGCTTCTTTGCTGATGTCGCGTACAATAACTGCACAACAGTTCTTCTTTTTTATGCCGTTGAACAAGGCACCTCACTTTTGGGTATTGATGGTACACAAAGCCGTCGTAGCCGATAGTTTCCCCTCCCTCATACAGGAGAGCTACTGCATAGTCTAGTAGGGGCAACCCACTTTTCTAAGCTTGACCTTGCATCAGCTTTCCATCAGGTCATGCTTCACCCCGAGAGCCGCGATTTAACGGCATTTATAACACACGACGGGCTCTTTCGTTTTAAGCGCGTGTATTTTGGGTTCGCGTCAGCACCATCTGCTTTTCAAAGTATGATGTCGAAAATTCTGCAGGGCTGCAGCGGGGTCCTGTTCTATATCGATGATATCATTGTGTTTGGGAATGGGAGACAGGAGCACATCGCGAATCTTACCGCAGTTTTGAGGAGCATAAAAGAGGGAGGACTCAAACTGAACACAAAATGCGTCATCGATACGCCGGAGCTTGCGTTCTAGGGCCACATGATCACTGCAAATGGTATTGTGCCGTTGAAGGAAAAGGTTGCTTCCATCCGAGACACTCCAGCGCCCACTGATCCAGCCAGCCTTCGATCCTTTCTGGGATTGGTCGAATATTATTCTAGGTTTATTCCCAACTTCGCTGACATGGTTGAACCAATACGTGTCCTGCTAAGAAAGGGGCAGCGATTCGTTTGGTCTGACGAGATAGACGCTAGTTTCAGGAAGACCAAAGACGCGCTGGCATCTAGCACTACACTGAGAATGTTCGATGCATCTCTTCCAGTCTTGGTGTCAACGGACGCATCAGAGTGCGGACTTGGAGGGGTCATACAGCAGGTGGACGGACATAAACTGCACACTGTCGCTTTCGCGTCTCGAGTTCTTTCGCCAGCTAAAGGGAAATTTCCGGTAGGAGAACGGGAAGCGTTGGCCGGTGTTTGGGCGTGCGAGCGGTTGCACGTGTACTTGTGGTGATGCCACTTCACGTTGCTCACTGATCATGAAGCCTTGGTGGCATTGCTTTCAACACAAGGAACAGGAAGGCGCCCCTTGCGTGTAGCACGATGGACAGAACACCTACTACGGTACAACTATACCGTCGAGTACCGCAAGGGATCGCAAAACCAAGTGGCGGACGCACTCTCACGCTTGCCCGCATCATCTTTCCAGGAAGAAGAAACGCTCTTTGACGAGGATGTATCAGTTCTCGAAATTCCTTCCTGCATTACTAGAGAACAGTTTGAGCAGTCTCAGTTGCAAGATAGCACACTGCAACAAAGCAAAATCTATGTGCAATCGTCTTGGCCGGCGCACAAACCCTTATCCGCCGAGCTTCAGCCGTTTTTCAAAGTACGTGACGAACTTTCTGTGGTAGACAATCTGATCTTGCTTGGCCAACGGCTTGTGGTTCCCACATCACTCACGCAGCAGGTAATCGCTGCAGCACATGAGTTCCATCCCGGAGTGGTGCGAACAAAAGCACGCCTGCGAGAAGAGTATTGGTGGCTAGACATGGACCGCCAAATCGAGCTAGCTATCCACAGGTGTAGCATATGCCAGGAAGCAGACAAAAGCGTCAAGGTGCGAGCTACACCCTTGCAACCGGCCCCCTTTCCAGAACAGTCGTGGCTCAAACTAGGCATGGATATTGTAGGCCCATTCGAGAGGGCGCCCTACGATTGCAGGTATGCAATCACGCTTGTCGATTATTATTCCAAATGGCCCGAAGTGCCTTTCTGTAGCGAGACAACAACCAGCACAGTAATACGCTTCTTAGTATCCGTGTTCGCGCGCGAAGGCTACCCAGAAGAGGTTATTTCCGATAACGGTCCACAGTTTGCATCTCGGGAGTTTGAGGCATTTCTTCAAGATCGTGGCATCCAGGTCAAACATTCGTCAGTATACTATCCACTAGCGAACGGCCAAGTGGAGCGCTTTAACAGAGTATTAAAAAGCTTCATTCAAGTGGCGGTTCTTGAGCAGCGACCCTTGCGCCAGGCGGTAACAGAGTACCTGGGTGTTTACAGATGCACACCGCATGCTACAACGGCAAGAGCTCCAGCTATTCTGCTACACGGGCGGCTGCTAAGAACTCGGTTGGATATCGTCGGGAATCCGCCGGTAACCTTCTTTCATGATCCTCACTTGGAACTCCGGCGTTTACGTGAGCGGGTGAAGCAAAAGCAACAAAGCAGCAAACGATAAACGGGTGCTCGGAGGGCTGCAAGAGAAACCAGAGTTGACGTTGGGGACTTCGTCAGAGTGAAGAAACCCACTACTAGATTTTAAGGCGACCTAGAATTCAGCCGCCCAAGGGAAGTGATCAGCAGGAAGGGACCATCCTCTTTCGGCCTGGCTGACGGCAAAACGTGGAATGCATCGAAGTTCTCAAAGGTGCCACAAGCCTCTGCCGCCTTTTATACGTGGGGAGGAAACGGTACAGCTAGGGGAGGAGGATCTCTGCCCACATGTGAGGGCCCCACCCCAGAGATAACTACGACGACTTCAGCTGCTGCTCCTTCGGCTGCGCACGCGCCCAAGTCTCCTACGGCTGCACAGGTGCCCACGTCTCTTAAGCACGCTGCGTAGGCGCCCATGGCTCCTTCGGCTGCGCAGGCGCACAGGTCACCTGCTGCGACGCAGTCGGCCAAGTCTCCAGGAGCAGTCACACAGCAACGCAGGGTGCAACCACCAAGAAAGAGACTACCACCAGAGTGTTCTGGCTACAACGTGTAGCAAGCGAAGTTGGGCTAAAGCGAATGGAACGGACATGTCCAGTGAGGTGGATTTCTTTTGTAAATGATGTGATTTTGTAGTACTATATAGCTATGTTCATCGTACAGTTTGTATTTTTGAATAGTAGTTTTGCATATGTATTAACATACTAACCTACTACATTACTAATAAATATAGCTGTTTTTAAGGAAGGAAATGTGTTGTATATTTGCCTATTTGGTTTCGATTCCCCGGTCACTACCGCAGGTGGCGCCAGTGTTGTTTAGGTATATAGGCATGCGCACGTTGGAATAAAGAGGCCTTTTGTTCCGATGGGCACTCAAGTTTTCTAGTCGTTCAGCCATCGGCGGCACACGCCGCCACTACACTCCTTCCACCAACAGTGATATCCGGACAACCTGTCAGCGCCTGGACGAACTGCAGGCCGTCCGTCTGCAATCGAATGAAATGGTCTTGCTATGCAACCACAGGGGACGTGGACCTACGCGCCCTCATACGTCAAATCATCCGCGAAGAGCTCCAGTTCAATGACCCGCCGTCTCCTCCACGGGATTCCTTTTGCTCGGAAGCGCTCCAGTTGCGCGACCTCGTGAAGGAGGAGCTGGCATCAATGACGGGTGTGATGCCGACGCCAGCCCCCATTACTACAACTTCTTCCCCGTCCTACTCGGCGATGGTATCACGACCGCCGCTGCCTCAAGCGGCGGCACCCGCACCCGCACATCTAACACCGATTTCCAACGTCACCATTCCACATGGGTACTACACCAACGTGTGAACCCCTCGCCAGGCTTTCTCGAGCGACCGACCGTCTGCTATTACTGCGGGATCCGGGGCCACATATCCCGCTTCTGCCGACACCGTATGCAAGATGAACGACGACGGCACGCAACGTTTGAACGAGATTTCGGTTATCCTTACGGTTCACAACGTGGTGTCTCTGATTGAACCCCGCGACGCTCATCGCCACCCTCCCCCTCGTTTGAACCACCTCAGACCAATGGTCCCTCCCGCCACCGATAACCCTCACCGTATCGATGGTCCGTGTGTCCTCTTCACCGGCTTTCCACGTTCCCGAAAACCGCTCGGAAAACCAGCACCTGCAGTTTTTGGAGGTGAAACTGCGTCGCCCGGAAAATTCTCAAGTCCTCCTGAACGACAATCAAACTTTTTATCTGGGCTAGTGAAAGGAGTCTTTGTTAATGCTCTTGTGAATACTGGTGCAAGCGTTTCGGGTATTCATGAAGATTTGTTTTCGCGTCTCCGTAAGGTTAAAACTCTTTACGCTGGTCCTCCACGGTGCCGTGATAACGGAGTCGTACTGCGACCCTCAGCGCAGTGTACAGTTCGAGTTTTCATAGATGGAAGCCGTCATCACGTTCCCTTTGCAGTGCTTACTTCGTGTGCACACCAATTGATTCTGGGGTGTTACTTTGTATCTTCAGCGTCCACTGTCATATACTGCAATTTACCAGCTGTTGAACTTACGGCTACCGTCTTCTCCAGCGTTGATGATGAGGAGCCGCCTCGGTTGGTGGCACAAGTTGATCAAGTTTTGCTCCCTGGGCAAGAGACACTAATGACAATGTGCTCAGATGTGATTCAAGATGGTGACATTTTAGCCGTTCCTGCGGGGTCCTTCCTTCCTAAAGGAGTCGTCTTCCCCACCTGCCTCATTCGGTTTTCAGAGTGGTCAGCGGAACGTGATGCAACGAACGTCAGTTCCGAGACAATCTTGCTACCCAAAGGTGCTGCAATTGCTACTGCTGCTGCTGACAGCCAGGTCATGTATGTTATGCCCATTTGCTCGTCTTCAGCAGGCCAGCGCATTTCGGATCCTGCATCGTTATCGGCCGCTCTTGTCACAACCCTTAGCTCTGACCTGAGCCCCAAAGAGGCAGAGTTCCTCCTTGCTTTGCTTGAAAAGCACGCAGCTTGTTTTGCATTTTCTTCGTCGAAGCTGGGGTGGACTTCCGCAACAGCACACCGCATTGATACGGATGGCTCTCGTATCATTCGCCGCCATCCGTATCGTGTATCTTAGTCTGAACGAAAGATCATAGAGGACCACGTTTGGGACATGCCGGAATGCAACATCATTCGCCCCATTGTTAGCCCATGGTCGTCGCCCGTCGTTTTGGTTCGTATAAAAGACGGATCAGTGCGTTTCTTCGCTGATTATCGTGCACTAAACAAAATTACCCGAAAAGATGTATACCCATGCCCCGAATAGATGGCGCTTTGGACTGTTTACAAGGTGCGGAATGATTCTCGAGCATTGACCACCGATCCGGCAATAGGCAAATCCCGATGCATGAACGTGACAAAGAAAAAACCGTGTTTTCCACCCTGACGGACTTTATGAAATCAATGTTATGCCTTTTGGTTTATGTAATGCCCCAGCTACTTTCAGCGTCTGATGGATGTAGTTCTGCGTGGACTCAAATGGAGGACAAGTTTATGTATTTGGATGATGTTGTGATCTTCTCATCGACTTTTTCTCAACATCTTGTGCGCTTGAACGAAGTACCTAAATGTTTAGCAAATGCTAGACTTCAGCTCAACACAAAGAAATGCCATTTTGCCAGCAAAACAATCAAAGTCCTCGATCATGTTGTCAGCAAAGAAGGCATCCAACCAGACCCTGGCGAAATAACAGCTGTACTCAATTTTCCCGACCGCTACAACAGAAAGCCATCCGCAGTTTTCTCGGCTTTGCCTACTACTTTCGCCGGTTTATTCCCGGTTTTGCCACCGTTGCTTCACCTCTCAACAAGCTTCTGCAATGCGACGTTCCCTTCACCTGGTCCGACGACTCTGAAAAACTTTTTCACGCTCTTAAAAGTGCGCTAACTTGTCGCACAGTGTTCTGCCACTTCGATGAGACAAGACCAGCACTTCTCCATACCGATGCCAGTGGGACCGGCATTGGCGTCTTTTTCCTCCAAAGGGATGACCAATCAAGAGAGCGGCCTGTTGCTTATGCCAGTCGCTCTCTCACGCTCGCATAAAAAACTACAGCATCACAGAACAGCAGAGCCTTGCCGTCGTTTGGGCTGTCCTGAAATTTCGGCTATATTTATACGGCCGCCGTTTCACCTTTGTAACCAATCATCACGCACTGTGCTAATTATCGACTTTAAAGAACCTTACTGGACGCCTTGGATGGTGGATTCTTCGTTTACATGAATATGACTTCTCTGTCACATACAAGTCGGGCAAAAAACACCTCGATGCAGACGCTCTACCGCGCTGCCCGCTATCGCCGGCAAAAGCGTTGCCGGCAAAAGCGTTGCCACTCGCGTCTGTCAGCTCCATTATCGTCGGTGAACGCTTTGAGCTTAAAAAGCTCCAACAAGAAAACCACAGTTGTTAAAGCATAGTCGACATACTGAGGGGTAGAAGACAGCCTCCAAACAGTCGCTTGCGCCGCCAGCAAACAAAATTTCGGGTTGTTGATGACGTGTTTCATCGTGAAAATTACCATCCTACTGGAGAAAAGTGGGTTCCCGTTGTACCCAGGGCACTTCAGCGGAAAATGTTGGAGGTCTTTTATGACGATGTGGCCGCTGGCCACCTCGGATACGAGAAAACATATGACATCATCCGTGCCTGTTTCTTTTGGCCTGGCATGTTGACAAGAGTATCCAAGTACGTCGCGTCCTGTACTTCCTGCCAGCGTCGCAATTGCCCTACATCACCTCCGGCTGGACAGCTACAACCTATCTCGTGCCCCGCTGAGCCTTTAGAGGTTGTTTGGATTGATCTGTACGAGCTGCTTGCTCAAACTCCTACCGGTTACCGCTAGATTGTCACAGCTGTGGACCATCTGACACGCTATTCTGAATCCGCTCCCTTGCGTACTGGATGTGCCGAAGAGGTTGCTAGCTTCTTTTTGCGCCGCATCGTCTTGCGGCATGGTGCCCCTCGTGTCCTGCTAAGTGACCTGTGGAGGACGTTTCTCTCGAACATCATTGGAGACGTCCTGCATTCCTCAGGAACTGTTCACAAATTCACCAACGGATATCACCCTCAAACTAATGGGCTTACTGAAAAATTTTATTGCACGCTTTCTGACATGCTTTCAATGTACATTCCATCTGATCACAGCAATTGGGACCACATACTCCCTTTCGTAACATTCGCTTACAATACGGCTACCCAACGCACCACCGGTTATTCCCCATTCTTCCTCGTATACGGCC
The DNA here is from genome assembly GCA_013339765.2 of Haemaphysalis longicornis. Lineage (NCBI taxonomy): Eukaryota > Metazoa > Arthropoda > Arachnida > Ixodida > Ixodidae > Haemaphysalis > Haemaphysalis longicornis. The sequence continues at coordinate 42,932,753 of CM023455.1, forward strand.
GCCAACTGTACTCGCCACTAGACATCTGTTTCTTTACCGCCCCTGTATCACGTTCCGCTCCAAGCAGTGAACAGTTAATCTCTCGCGTGAAGTATTGCCGCCAGCTTGCCCGTGACCACACTACTGAGTGTCAGCAGGACAGGATAGCGCGCTACAACGCATCTCACCGGACTGTTGATTTGAAGGCGATGAAGTTTTGTTATGGACCTCTTTCCGGGTTCCTGGACTTTGCAAAAAAATGCTTCACCATTTCCTTGGATCGGAAACTGTTCTAGAAAAACCCTCAACGGTCAACTTCCGCATAACCCCCGTAGCTCCACCTGCCGACCGCCGATGCCGTGGCACCGAGATTGTACACGTGTCTCGGCTCAAGCCGTTCTATCGTCTTCCTTATGTGTGATTGCGGCCTGGAAACCGCCTTGACGGGCGGGGGGATTGAGTGTGACCGGAAGCTCCGAAGTGTAGAAAATCATTTATTTCACTGCTCCATCATCCTTATCCCCAAACACATCGAGGAAAGCTTCCTTTACTACGAACTGATCATCATCATCGTTGGTGGCTCTACCGGTGTTCTGAGACGGCTTGGTCGTAAAATGAACGCCTTGACTCACCGAGTACCCAAGGCCCTTACACTATGCGTTGTTTGTTGCAGCAGTATGGCGAGCCGGACTAGATAGAAAATATGCATCATCCTCACTGTCATCATGCTCAGCCTGCTCAGGGCCGCAGAACGAAGACCTCTCCCATTGACCTGGGCCCGCTCCTGTGCTACTCGAGTCCACAGTTTACACCCGCAGTTTTGTATTTAATCCCTCGGTCGTCTCATCGACCTCCTCCTTCTTCTAGACCCACCTCTTGGTATGTACTCTGTTACCGTAATTGTCTGCTAGATACCCAGCCCCAGTCAATTTCTTTTTTAATTGAACTAAGATATCGTAAACTCTAGCTTTAGTTGGTTCTCCGGCCCATCTAGCTCGTTTGTTGTCCATGAAAGTTATTAACATTGTTCGTTCCATAGGCCGTTGAACCGAACTAAGTTTTTTGTTTAACTGTTTAGTAAGGCGGCACGTTTCAGCCCCGTATTTCATCACCGGTAGTGTGCAATCGTTGTAGATTTTTCTTTTGACACACGGAGGTCGCTTACATTTCCTTATACGGGAGCACTTGGCGAGTGCTCCACCAACGATGCCTCATCTGCGCCGCATTTCTTTCTCGTGATTTAAGTCAACACTAACTACGTGGCGAGGTAATTATATTCTGTCGTTTCTTTCTTTAAGGAAGCAAGACCGGCAGGTACTACCTCTGCAAAACTATTCACCACATGTCGTAGGGGTGTTTAGACAGTTGAGTTCGAAAATATAGTATTACGGATAATAATGGAACTCTTGAGCGATTTATTTTTGTGGACGACATGGTCCTGCTGAGTGAGACTGCAGAACACATGCAAATAATGCTTGAGAAATCGCTATCAGTAAGCATAACTGTAGGGCTGAAAATAAATATAAGGAAATTTAAAGCAATTAGGAATCGGTATGAGAAGATTATCTTCTTCAGCTTACGAAATGAAATATGCATGCAAAGTAGAACAAAAAGAGGCGCCTGTTTTGTTGTCCTGTTGGTTCTACGTTTCCAGTGAGTCGCCACTTGGGGGTTTCGCAACATATCTGTCCTGGGGAGTAGTAGTGGCGGCAGTGACAAATGCTGGGAGAGGGGGTGGCTGCAGCTAGTCTTGTAAACGACGAAGCAGTTGGCGCGAGCGCTATGAAAGCGACACGTCAGGGCACGCTCTCGAAACGAGACTACAGGCTGTGGCTGAAGGCATAGTCACATTAGCTACATTCGGTAAGGTAAGCAAACTATCTGATTTCTTCCTTCTTAAGTTTTCAGTAAGTGCGCATCGGTTTACAGCGCTTTTAAGTGATACTGAAAGGTAGACTTGCGTTTCATTGATAGATACGTCTGCGCACCACGCCATAAAACATCGTGCGTTACAAGGACGACGAAAAAATTCTTGCGTGGTTTATATTGCTTCCAAATTATCCTGGTTATTTTGATGGCCAGTTTTGTCCTGCTGGTGTTTACAGAAATATTGTACACTTGTGGTCAGGCCGGCCAGAAATGTTAGCATCGCTTCAAATGCAGAAAACTTGGAACGATAATTGTCCGGTACCCGTTCCTTCGCAGCGAAGCTAGCCCCGGTTGTTTCTTCAAGGTATTTCTGCCTTTTTCAATTTATTCGCGTGATCAATGGTTAAAGAGTCATTTTTCGATGACACCCTAAGCCTGGGATAAGGCTTCCACGGCAAACGGTGTGGTATTGTGCTTTCAGCTAGATTAGGAACATTGAGTGATGCGTCGAGGTCCTTAGCCTCCCCAAGCAGTTTCTTCTTTTGCGTCTTTGCGGTTCCGTCGAATCCCACAGTTAGCTTTCTCATGTGACACTAAAGTTCATTCACCGGATTCTTTGTGTAATCAATATGTTCACCTCCGGAATCGGCTTCAATTTGTTCCACTAGTTTCGCAAGGTATGCAACGTAATTTTTATGCCGGCTTATGTCATCAAGAACATTTCATATTTGTGGGGAATCATTTGCAGGCTTTTGTCAGCAACACCCACGGCGTCAAATAGGCCTTTACCCTTTGCGTGTTGTTCCATCGCCGCAGCGACATTATTGCGGTTAAAGTCAGACTTCTGTTTTGCTCTTTGGTGCAATGCATAACGTCACTCCTTTGAAAGAGTCATTTCTTGGGTCAAACATAAGTGCTTTTTAGCTGCTCATATCAGGTTGCCAAAAAAACCGCGAACTTCAGAACGGTAAAGCTGACATATTGTAAGGAATGAAAATAAATCTGTGAAATACGTATAACACATGCTCAGGACCGTTTGTTCTGAGCCGGCGTTGCGGCCCACGTGACCCTAAGGAGGCGGTGTTTGGTTTATTAGGGTTTCCCAAGAATGCACCCGTTGTTGAGAAAGCCGTGACTGAGCCGCACTGAAGGCACTCGGTGCAGCAGGAACGCAGCAGATTTACGCTCCGTAGAAACTGGTTGGCAAAGTACGTATATCGGGCTCGAGGGCTATACTTTCTGTGCCGGCATGGCGTTTCTTTTATAAGACTGCAAAAAATACCAAATATTTTCCGGATAAATTCCATATACACGGAGCATACAAACAATAAACGAATCCTTGTTTCGCCAGTTATGGAATATAGATATCCGAAAACGGTCTCAAAAAATATATATGTGATAACTTGAATGATACTACCGTTTTGGGAAAGAATATGTCCTCAAGTTTTGCTCAGCATGCTATATTCTTTATGGACTGAGCGTTCCCATAATTTTTAAGGGAAATACTATTCCACAGATCTTAAAAACTGCTCTTAGTAATATGAACTTGTTCCTTGCTCTCCTAACTGGAGAGTCACAGATCCTCTTCGCAGCTGAGCGCTAGGCGTGATTTATTTATTTATTCATTCATTCAGTTATTATATATTTATTTTTACTTATTTATTTATTTCTTTATTTATTTTTATTCATTTATTTATTGAATTAATGATTTATTGATTTATTTAAAAGTACCCTCACGGCCGAAGCATTATAGAGGGGAGTGGTAAGTACAAGGAATAATAATAATTAAAAAAACAGTGACCAGCAAAAAAATACATGTACATTTCAAGTATGCTCAAATACAGTGACATTCAACATCGAAGAGGATTTACATAGTGCTAGTATAAAAAATACAAAAGGGGTAATCGGCAAAAAAAAACGTTATACAAGGCTAGGGGTTTCAATTTCACTGGTAATACACACCCGAATTTATTTACGTTATCTATAGCAGCTGTGGTGGCGGGAAGGCAGTTTCAGCCAGTTGATGTCGGTGGAGGAAATGAAGCATCATAAAAACGAGTGACACGAGGTGACTGCAACTTTGTGCGCATGGTCATGTCGTTCACACACGTAAGCGGGGGCATGAATTAATTCTGTTTTCAAGAGCGGGTGATGGTAAATTTTTTGGAAGAGACACAGACGAGAAAATTTTCTACGGAGCGCTAAGGTTTGCAATGTAAGTGTTGATTTCATAGAACTTATGCTGGCAGCTCTGGTGTAGTTGCAAAAGATGAAATGGGTAGAATTGTTTTGAACCATTTCCAGTTTTCGAATCAAAAAGGCGCGGTCAGGATCCCCGATTGAGGCGGCATATAAAAGTTTTGACCTTATAAGCGTTTTGTACAGAAGAAGTTTTATGGATGATGGTACTTAGGAAAACGTACGTCTTATAAAGCCCGAAGTACGATTAGCATTTGCGGTAATGTTTTCGAAGTGCACATCCCACTTCAAATTATTAGTGATATGGACTCCTTTGTATTTATATGACGTGAATGGTTGTAATGGTATCCCTTTAACAAAGCACATAGAAGTTAGCGTTGAATTACGAGTTATTCTCAGTTCCTTGCATTTAGAAATGTTGAGTTCCATTCGCCAGTTATCACACAATGTATCTCTATTAGCTAGGTCTGCCTGCAGGGCAGTTCCATCGGCGCCATTTTTAATTTCATGAAATACAACGCAATCATCAGCAAACAGATAAATAGGGGACGAGACACACATAGGAAGGGCTTTAATATATATCAAAAATAATAACGTGCCTAAAACTGAACCTTGTGGGGCTACAGATGTTATTATTGCCGGCGAAGAGTTCAAAAATATTAGGTGAAACAAATTGGTGCCGGTTAATAACAAAACATTCTATCCATTTGAGTAAACTACTGTCGAGGTATAGGCTACGGAGCTTTACCATTAGTAATCAGTGACATACCTTGTGAAATGCCTTCGACAAGTCCAAAAATATGTAATCTGCGGATGAACGCGCGTCAAGAATAACATGAATTTTCTTTGTTAATGATAAGAGTTGCGTTTCGCAGGAATGGTGTTTACAAAAGCCATGTTGAGCGGGATGAAAGAAAGAATTCGATGCGAGAAATCGGACAATGCTAGAGTAAATGGTGTGTTCGAAAGATTTACTTGGTATGCTGGTGCATGATACTGGATGATATTTGCTAGGTGATACAGTGCTACCGTAATTAAACACTGGAACCATCTTAACTATCTTCCACACAAAAGGCAATAATCCTGATTCTAAGCATTGTTGAAACAGCGTAGGAAGGAATGTCAACGAGTACTGGCATCTGCTTTTTAAAAACTTCAGAATTATTTCGTCAATGCCAGCAGTGGAATACATTTACAATAAAATATTTATGTGCACAATGGCTTCTGGGTAAGAATTGCGACACAAATGGCCTGTTATGTATTTCTATTGCCGAAAAGATTCCGCCATCAGCGTTGTCTATGCTGTGGTACGAATAAGCATGTTACACTATCATCCCCGCTCTGTAGAACCATTGGCAAAGACACTGAAGGCGTTGAGAGGTCGTAGTATGAGAAAACGGAGTGCTTCTGATTCGTCTCACCTTCAAAGGTGCTGATTTAGGCAAAAAAATCTGCCTCAGACCGGGATCGTCAACGTCCCGCAGCACCGGAATGCTCAAGACTACCCCGTAGATAACATTGTTTTTTTTTATTTCCGATTTCGTTCAGACATACATTGTTCAGGATGAGAGGGCTAAAGGTAACAAGCTGCCTGATTAGGTCCCTGGCACCCAAAGTACATTGCACAGGAGCAATAGGCAGCGAAATGACCAGTTCACGGGCAAGAAAAGCAACACAAGCACAATATTTCAAGCGTTACAAGGCAAGCTAGCAGTTCAATATACAATAAATTACGACAAATAACCAGGCAGTAAAACAATGACGCGTGCAGATGTGTTTTTCATAATGTTTAGCAGATAATTATGATATTTTAAATAATGTTTTATACATAAGGCATACAAGTTTAACCACACACACACGCATTTATTGGAACAAAAAGAAAAGTTACAAGAGCGCATAAGTGAACAATATATTTGTTACCCGAAGATGCTGCATGGTCGGCTTTTTTTAAATAATTATGAGCCAGTGATAACAAGTACATTTTAACGCTATTTTTACATTTGTAATCAGAACGGCAATTTTTAATCCAATCGAATATACCAGGAGGTGTATTTAAAAAATCGGGAATAAAGTAGGCTTGTGTCTGTGTTCCATATTTTGTTCGAATGGCTGGTGTCCTAAAACGGCTGTGTCATAAATTATACTCGGTTTTTGCTACAAATTGATTCAAAACTGGTATCTTGACTCAATATAGCCTGCTTTCGTATATGCATGGCAAGTTTGGGGTCAAAAAGCTAACTGTAATCAGGTTAAGTTTGTAGAAAAATGGCGCTGTGTGATCCATTCGTTGTAGATTTTCTATGCAGCGTACAGCTCGCTTTTGTAAAACCAGAAGTCTTTCTAAATTTTACTTAGTTGTAGTACCCTATATAATTAAACAGTAATGGAGATGTGACTGAACTAAAGAGTAGTACAGTTGTACATTCAGCCAGCTTGGCACTAAGTATGTTATGCTGTACAGAACTGCAATTGATCTCGATATGCTTGCTTGGATCTTGTTCATATTGGGTGTCCAGTTGAAGTTTTCATTAAAGAGAAGGCCAAGAAACTTGTATGTACACACTTGCTCAATCGCATTATTCTTAAATTTAATGTTGACATGATAATTGTCTGATTTGCTTCTGCTCTTGAAGACAACATATTTAGTTTTTCGTACATTTAATTGGAGCTCATTTAAATCCAACCACCTTGACAACAACACCAACCATGCATTGGCGGCCGCTTCAAGAGTGCCGAGATAATCACCTGAAAAAAATAAGCTGGTATCATCAGCCTATAGTATTGCCTCTGTAGTTTCCGGTATGAAAACAAGATCATTTATACAAACGATAAAAAAGAACGGTTCCAAGATTGAACCCTGTTGTACAACATATGTTATCTATTGCAATAGAGACTTGTGCCCATCTAGACAACAGTATTTTTAATCTGTCAGTTAGGTAGCTACGTATGAAGTCTAGGGTGAAACCTCGGATTCCGTAGTAGGGAAGCTTGCGAAACAATACATCTTGTTTAATAGAATCGAATGCTTTCCTAAATTCGAGGAAAAGCCCTATAGTGTACTGCTTTGAGTCAATATTTGAGCATATCTTATCTTTTATTTACAATAGTGCATTTCCGTCGACCTTTTTTCCATGAATTCGAATTGTTTTTTTATATGTAATTGTTGGCCGTCCAGAAACTTTGTAAGTCGTGTTTTCAGGGCATATTCCAGAACTTTACAAAATAGAGGAAGTACAGATATTGGTCTAAAATTATTTAGGTTAGCAAGAGAGCCACCCTTATGTAAAAAGACAACTCTAGCAATTTTCATTTTGTCTGGAAAAATATCTGTAGTAAATGCATTATTACAGATATGCTGTAAGGGAGCACATAAGAGATCAGCAACAGCTATAACTGGTACAGCTTTTATGTCATCATCTCCAGCAGCACAAGTTTTGTTCAATGATTTAAGGAACGATAATATTTCAAGCTCAGTCTATGGGGTAAGAAAGATAGAACCGACTGGCTGTGTAAAAAGGTACGGTTCTAGTTCTTTTCTTGGTCATTGTGAGAGAAGGCATGCACCAGAACTCAAGAAATATGAATTAAACTTATATGCTAGTGATCTACCACTGTATTCAGTACCTTCAAAAGTAAGTGTACTCGAGATATTACCGTTAGGCTTCCCGATAAGAGAATGCAAGGCGCACCAGCTTTTTTTTGGATTGTTAGATATAGCAGCAAACTTGTTGGTGTGATAAGTAATTCTTGCTTTCCTAAGTTCAGAGTTTAATTCATTTCTCTTTTTTGTAGTGCCTAAATAAAGCTAAATCTTTAACCTGAATGAACTTGTGATTTAATGTATCACGAGATTTGATATTTTTGTATAGCTCTTGCGTAACCCGCGGTTTCGTGGATTTTTTTGTACTCTTTACAAGTCGCAATTGAAATGCAATGTCATAGCTCTGCTTCACTTTACACAAAAATATATTGTACGGTTTATTTGTGTTAGCATCGCTGTAAACGTCATCCCAGGTTACACTTTCTATTAAGGCACGAAAATCATGATTGGCATCCTGGCTTTAGTTTCGACAAGGAACTACAGTGTCGTTGCCGTTTCTGGTCGGCTTGTTAACTTGAGGAAAGAAACAAAATACTGGTAGATAATCGCTTAGATCAAAGGCCATGATTTTTGAAAACATTGAGTCATTCTCGAAGTTTGTGACACACACACAATTAGAGTGGCACTTTGTGGAGTAATCCTTGTATGTGAGCAAATAACATTTGAACACGAAAAAGATTCAATTAGATCCAAAAGTTGTTGACATTGAGTACTAAGCGTTAGAACATCTATATTGAAGTCGCCAACAAGAACAATTTGTATATTTAACAAGGATACATACTCGAGAATACTTCTGACATGCTCAACAAATTCCTTAACGTCGCCAGACGGACGGCGTAAGATTGAAGCGATAAGTACTGCGACACATTTAATAGTGATGGACTCAAAGTGCACACTAAGATAGAATAATTCAGACAACACTTCATAAGAAATAGCAGGCTTAACATAAATTGAATATCCACCCCCCTACGATTATTTCTATAAACCCCCTCCGACTTATATCCTTGTAGTTTGACAGCATCATGTTTTTTTAAAAATCAAGCCTTTGTGAAAGCCAGTAAATCAAACGAGTGAGTCAGCGAATCTAAAGCAGTTTGAAAATCAAACACTCTCTTTTTTAAACTTCTTGCATTAAGGTGGAATATTTCAAAGTTGTTGCTGGCATTTAAACAGCGATTGTGTACAGCAGAGTTAATTGACGTACAGTCATAGTACGTTGGTTTGTGGGCATCGAACATTGAAAAAATATATATTAAAAGAACACCGAGGGCTCAGCGAATCTTGACAAGATCCGCCTCATATTCAATTTGAACCTCGCGTGCACCAGTTGCCTTGCCCACAAACAACTTCCCTTCCTTCTGCCATGCAAACTGATAATGCCTTTCTTGGGCCTTCGACTTCATCATCCAGAGCAGAGCTTTATTGTGTGACGTCAGATTGTCGAGGAAATGTACTGCTGTGTTTGCCACCCTTAGCTCTGCCTTCTTTGCCATCCACTCGTTCCTTGTTACGCGTGACACAAAGCGAACCAGCACAGCCGGTGCTTCATCCGGTTTGGGGGGGTAGCCTGTGTAGGCCTTCAACGTCAGACGGGGTCAGTTCAGCAAGAGCAAGGTCAGCTGCAATTTTGTTTAGTTTTTCTAGTAGATTCTTGTTTTCTGTTAGAGGTAGCCCATGAATTTCTATAATCTGCTGTCGGCTGTACTGCTCTAGTCGATTCAACTGCAGCTTCAACTCATGAACCTCCTAGCTACGTTGCGTGACTCGATTTTTTCAACCCTTTGTTTAAAGGCGGCAACATCATACGACTGCTGTGTGAGGCCTGCAAGCACCGCGTCGCAATGGTCTGACAAATGCTGAACCGAGTGCTCTACTTTGTCAACTGTTTCTTTCATTAGCACTAAAGCATCCACCTTGCTTTGAATTTCAGGGATCTATGCCAACTTGGCGTTGATTTCAGCAAGAATTTTTTCAAAGGCCGTTCCTTCCCTGGTTTTTGCTTTCCTGCAATGAGCTCTTCGAGCTGCCATGATACTGCATATTTGGCACTTCCAATTTTTTCTGGCCTCCTCATCACTGGATTTAAAGGATGATTTGTTCACGCCTGAACATGTACCGATGTGGTATCTATAACAGCAATTACAGCTTGTTGGGTATAGACCACTAACAGGAAGCGGCTCATTGCAAGCGACGCACGTATCAGACTCGGACATTTCGAAAACTGGTACAAGAATTGCAAAGCAGCTGGCATAAGAAACACTTCAAGACAGACAATATAACCCTCAGAAAAACACTTGCAGCAGTGGTGGCAGACGATACCAACTACAAGAGTATACAGCTATGCAATTGGCACCAACCTGAAATGTTGGAAGGCAGGAGTTACTGACGGGCCGATGCTTTTGTTGTCACCACCGCTGTGCGAATGTGACAGTTGCTGGATGGGTCCCGTCCTTTAAATCGGCTTTGGTGACGTATTTCACGCGCAGAATGCAGCGCAGTCAGCGCACCCTTCGGAGCCATCTTCGGTGAGGATGGTAGGCACCGCAGCCACTGATAGCAGGAACACGCTTGCCCGCAATGTGGAAAGGCAGGAGTTGCTGACGGGCCGATGCTTTCGCTGCCACCACCGCTATGCGAACGTGACACTGTTCTTGAGGCACTATTGTTGTTGACACTGCGAATGTGACACTGTTGAGTTGAAGTAACTGTGTGCTTCAAAATATTTCCGCAAAAGCTGCATTGAGTATCGGCAAAGTCAAACTGGGGTGCACATATAAACGATATTATCAGAAGTCACAGCCACGTGATGCGGTGAAGGTCACAGGTGAAAGGGCTCGTACACTGGTTGTCTGTAATTTAGAGGCTTGAAGATACCGCACATCTTCAGCGCGCTGGACAAATTGCTGGGCGGTGAAGTTGACACAGTTTTTTGGGCTCATAAAGAAGTACTGCGTGGTACATCATTGCAACTTTTCTGCAGTAAAGGAGCGTTAACGTCGTAATCCTAGTAGTGTCTTGTTGCGTCGCTTGTATACGAACGCGTCTTACTGCAGAACTCAATCTCAGACCCGGTGCTCAACATTAGAGAACATGCAGAGCATATCGGCGATGGGTTTGTTTAACCGTTCTATTACGTCGATGGTCTGTATGCGATATGCACTAAATTTTCGGTTTCTTTTGCTAATGAGAGTCAGGAACTCCTACAGAAGCATCGCGGTGAATACGCTTTCGCAGGGCGTTATTAAAATTCCCCGAAAGTAATTGCGCAGAACTATGATTCAAATGAAAAATTGTGCCACTTCAATACCCGTGGCTTTTCGAAATACGTTGGTTTCAGAATGTCTGGTCAAATGGTTAGTGGCAACTTGTTACACATTAAAGGGGTCGGTAAGTAGCCCAACATGTGTATGAGGACTTGCGGAATTGGCACGTCGGGAATTTTACCGGCAAAGGAAATCCGACTACTTAGCCTTGCTTCGATCTGCATCTCATGAAACCACACCATGATCGAACGTATTGCCCCTCGGAAACTGACGGCTGCTGCAAGAAAAAGTCTGATTGATTCTCGCAAGCGTGCACCCATAACCAACGTGGCCAGCAGTCGCCTAACTATGGCAAGTCCGCAATATAGTGTCGTGGTTCGTAAGGCAATTTAGCTTTACCAACACGCCCCTGGGCACGCACAAGACACCTTCTGTTGCTTCTGCATATACGCAACATGCAGAATAGCAGCTCTAATTTAAGAATGCCAAGAAGGTGAGACAGAATAGGAGAGAATGGAGTAGAAGGTCTCGAAAGTTCAGCTAAAGCACATTTATATATCGCGCTTGTGGGCACAGGTTCGCCGTGTAAATAAACCTTTCCTGTGGCACGATTCTTTCTTCCTTGAAAACAATATTGAAGGCGCCGGGTAGATGATACCCGGTTGTCAAGGCTTCAAGTGAGCTTCTGAACACCCAGATCACGCGTGTTTATGAGCGGACCAGTCGCCACTTATTTGTTCTACCAGTGGAGCACACAAAACACGTTGTTTGAGCGCACAACCAAGATGATTAGACCCGACAACAGCGCACCGGTCACGCTTGCTATTTCCACACCCTTTCGGTACAATGTTCAGCACCCACGCGTGCTACCGTGACGCATTCGAAGATGCAAAGGACCGGCAACATGCGTTTGAGGACGTCGCGAACTTGAATGTTTGGAATGAGCAGCGTAAATTTCACTAAGTTATTACCCAGGCGCACGTGATTTGAGCACTACGAAGGTATAATGTCTTCTTGCTATGCTTTCCGCCAGCGGCTACTTGCTACCTATGTAAGTATCGACTTCAAAGCAAAGGCTAAATTTGCGCTGCAGGCGAAAGAGCCACGCCCAACAAGAGCGTTTCCATGCATGTCAAGGACGTGGTCCGCCTATTTCGGCGAGCCGAACTATCTATGCCCGATGGAAAGAAGTTGCGGTATTTGGTGCGCTGCTTCAAGACCTTTTTCAGTATTAATACAGAGTTCCTCAAAAAGCGCTCCCAGATTTGTTGCGGGGACCACCTCGAGAGATAGGGCGCTTAAGAAATTGACAAGGCTATACGGACGCCCGGAGGCTACCGTCTGTGGTACAAAGATGATTACAGCGCTGGCAGGAAACGTCGACGGCATTGTGAGCTTGTTGTGAAGGGGGGGGGGGGGGGGCGGAGGGCGCGGCGGGGCAGCCAAAAGGAGCTGCAAGCAATGCGTCAAGTGCGGATGCCACCTGCCACTGTGTCTGTTGCTGAGGTCATGATGACTGAACTAAGATGGGTTGCGTGGGTGCTCGAGGCAGCTGACGAGTGTGCACAACCGTAGCTGCCGACGTCTTTGCAAGCACAGGCCATGTGGTCATCCCTCTACGGTCCTCCATCAATAATCGGCCCAGTTGAATTCCACCAGACCACAGTAATCAGGCAGTATAATATTCGAAGTCGTTTAGAGCATAACCCCCGAACCTCACGAAACAAGCCCCGTTTATTATATCATAGAAAAGGGGATTTTCATGCTGCACAGAAAAGTGCTCAACAAAGATTGCACGACCACAAAACTACTAGTTATATTTGATGCATAGACATCCACTCTCGGTTTCCTCTGATTAAACGACTGCTTACCCAAGGGAGTAAACATGATCTCATACATACTGGAACTTCGACTGTACCTAATGACGTACCGAATTGAACTCAGTGCAGAATTAAAAAGGCATCCCCCAAATTGGGAATCCAGGAGAAAGAAAGGTCTCTTTCCGGCCGTTCTGGTACTCAAGCCTACCAACTGCAATTCCTTTTGTCAATGTGGAAGAGTGGCGGATGAAAGGTGTTCCTTACAGAGATACATCAACCCAATTTCTCCTTCTAGGCACTATTCAGTTCGAATTAGGTCAGGCTGCACAACAGGACAAGGAGACGGCCAAACTTCTGAAAGCCTTATTCCATTTAGAGAATTCCTTGCTGGAACTGATTCAGAAGGTAGGGCTTGAGGCATCTAAGAGCAAGCCAATCGCACCCTGATAAATATGTGCATGACACTTAAAAAGTGGTCGACACATTCCGCTTGCTTACAAGAGCTTTTTGCGACCCCGAACAACATCGAGCCGATATTAAAATCCATGACATGTATTGCTGGTTAAAAAGAGAAACATTTTTTGCACAGCTTAGGAAAAATACGGCACGCTTCTTTTAACCAATTACATCGCGCTTGTATAAAACAAGACAACCGCGAAAACAAGGCCTGTATTCCAAACGACATCTTCAGTCTTTCCCCCCTCAAATCGATTTCTTCATTTGTCGTCAGAGGCAAGACAGTTTCAGCAGCTTATGATTCAGAAAATTTGTTGGGGCATGTCTCAGCTCCAATGGCACCTGTTTCAGCAGATAGACTTCGGAAGTACAATCTATTTTATATGATTGGTGTTGACTTTTTTGGTTCCTTACAAATAAGAGAAGAAACTTGGAAAGTTTATGTCCTCCTCATTGCACGTGCAGTCCTAAGGGGTATAAAGTTGGAATAATTTCAATATTTTCATAGAGGTATTCGTGGGTGCCTTCCAGAGATATGTAGCTCGTAAAGGCGTGCCGAGGGTAATATATTGAGACAACAGCCTCAAGTTCAAACGTACAAGCAAAGAGCTACCTTCTGTTTACAGACTCTGCTCTCTTCCCCAAATGCAGAACTTCACTGCCGAACGTGGCCGTCCCTGGAAGTTTGTCGTAGAGGCTGCATCTAGGTCGGTGGGATTTTGGGAAAGACTGGTCGGTTGTGTAAAACGAACGGTATGACTCACGTTGGGATGGCATCAGGAAGCGAGAGCAGCCGGGTATGCTGATGAGTGAAACTGCAGCAGTAATTACCTGTCGTTTCATCACTTTTGCGGAAAGCTTCATCAAGAATCCGGAAGTCCACACACCGGCTCACTTCATCATCGGAAGACGTTTAACATCCATACCAACTGTATGCGCACAACTGTAAGAGAAACCCGCCGAAATTACGAAAAAATTATACCGACAACTGCTCCATGTTTTCTGGTCATGGTGGACAGAAAACTACATTCTTCCTCTGTTATGGTTCATAATCATAATTATTTATTAAACTATTAAGGACCCCACAAGGGTATTACGTAAGGGGGGCAAAGTAATCTTAGTACTTTTGTGGCACTAGAAAAATATGGTTTGATACACGGTTCATTAGAAAAGGTATGCAACAAAATTAGGTTCAGAATTTAACAACAGCCTATAAAATAACAAAATAGAAACGCGGCAGGGAAATCTTGGGGATTATATGGAAATAAAAGCTAAGGTGATAGAACAATCTTTCTTTGAATTTGGCCGACGTACGTTTATGGACAACAGATTCTGGCAGGTTGTTCCATTCTTCTATGTCGCTTGGTAAGAATGACATAATTAATGCGTTAGATGAACCATATAATGGTTGGAGGTTAATTGAATTGAACATACGCCATTAGTAAAGGGATGGTGTGAACTGGAGGGAAGCGCGGAGATGGCAAAAGTGATAATACAGTTTTTTGAAAATGCATATCTGCACAATTTAACGTCTACTTTTCAGGTATTGGAGGGAGAGGGACGCTGTTATGTCGGTGACACTGAGATACCAATCATTATTAGAAGTCGTGAAGTGGGCTGCGTGGTTCAGAACTGATTCGATGGCGTTTATAAGGTACGACTGATCAAGGTTCCAAATAGCAGATGCATATTCTAGATTTGTTCGAATGGAGGTCTCATATGCGATTTTGCATATGGTTGGGGGCGTCCGTATCTAAAGAAGTTCGTATCTATTGAGGTTAGAAATATCATGCTTATCGAAGAAAGGGGTCCAGGTGAAATTTGGATGACAGAAATCGTAGCTTGAACGCATCCTGGTCGTGTCCCGAATGGACAGTTTTTGACACGTCCTGCTGAAAGGTTGGTCGCTCTGGAGATTGCCAAGAGCCATGGGGAGGATGTCATAGGGGTCGAGGTAGATGAAGTTCGCGCGGTGGAGTAGCACGGCAATAATAAAGCAAGAATGACGCTTGATTGCAGTTTCCCTGCGCCGTGGGCGTCTTGGCATTTCCCGGTCACTCGTTGAACACAAGATGCACTCCCGCAAATTTCAATTTGAAGGCTTACTCGATGACAGCGCCAAACCGTCGCGCCTAATTATTTGTAATAAATCTCTTGGCCGACTACTCTTTCGCATCTTCGTATAGAAATTCAAATGTTCAAGAAATTTTACGCAGTCAAAATAAATCAAACTCTTTCCGGGGGCAAGAGCGAAACAAACTGAAAATGCCTGCAAAACTTGTAAATATACAAATGCTAGCCATACAAGCAATATAATTAAAGAAGAAAGATGTCAGGCCACATAGTGCCACACTGCTTGCACGCCAAATTTGAAAAAAAAGTTTGGTCAATGAAACCTAAATATATAAATTGTGGGATTCCAATAAAATATCGCAGAATTACTGTTGTGTACATTGCATACGTGGCGTAAACGTTTCTGATATCAAATAAACCTTGTATTTTTGGTGCCGCTTTGTTGGCAGTTTTTTGTAAACTCTTGACAATTTCAAAATTTGTGGCCAGGTCACGGAAATAGCAGCATATGCTGGTAGCAAATGCTTCACTGGAGAGGGGACCTTTCGTAATATGAAAAGAATGTGACCCACGAGAAGGAATTTTTAATACATTTTCCGTAATTGCGAAGGAATAATCGCGTGATGCTCGCTACTTTCGCGCTCTTATCTTGTCCCACAAAAGCGTTCTCTACCTGCTATACACAGCACCAATTCACGGTCGCCACCGCTACATTCGCTTGTCGCGAAGCAGGCGAAGCATCATTTTTGTTGTTTTAAGAACTTATTGGGGCTCTTTCGCGTCTCTATGATTAGCTGCATTGTCGAGAGCTCTTTCAGCAATGTAAAGTTCCGACAGCGTTCCCGCATCTAAATGTCGGCCTCATACATCGTAAGTGTGTCGTTCACGACCGCACTAGATGCGTATTGAGAGGGAAGTGTTCAAAACGGAGAACGTATTGGCTGTATGTAGCAGAACCTTCCTTGTGTCCTGTGTGGGAACATTTCGAGATATCCATGCTACGCTGAAAAAACGTTTGGAGATAAAGGAGGCAAACACATGGCGCAATATGAGAGCTAAATGGGCGACGAAAAAAATGTTTTGGCTCCGCTGATATTTCGACATATTCGAGTTAGAGTTAACGGAGGATTACTGCATAAAAATTTAGGCTGCTTCTAAGAAAGATTTCACAATCTTCGCAACAGAAAAAAAGACATTCGTAGCGCGAAATAATAAGACCTTAGTAGGGCACAATTCTTAAAAAACGTAAGAGGGGGAAAGAAGTGTCAAATTTCTTGGTTTGAAATAACGTCACGGTTTAACTGGAACAGCCAGATGGCATTTTCGCTTCTGCGAAGAAGAGTATATTGCCATTTAGGATAAAAGTGAGTGGAGTTTGTGTTAAACTGCTTAGCAGCTTGCGGACACAAATGGAAAAGAAGCAATTGAACATGAAAATTCTAGCCTTTATTAATAGCATCATTGTAATGCTGGTAAGCGTTTTAAAGTGTCAATATTCATACGCAGAGATAAGGCTTTATTGGTCAAGATTTTAGGTGGCGGTGATCATAGGTGAGTTTAAGAAATAACATTTCATTTATTTTATTAGCCTCTACACAGCTGGGCAACGGAAGATTATCTGGCTGGTAAGTACTTGCCGAAATTTTGTGATACATGAGGCTGTAAAATTAAGACGTGTGTTCTTCTACCTTGTACAAACTGCCTCAATCTAAAATATTTTCTGGAAGTACGCATCCATATTCTGTAGCACATCAGGGAGATAATAGCGATTGCGTATAGGTAATCCGTCAGTCATAATACTATAGGCTTTAGTGCCAGTCTTTTATTTCTCCTTTGGCCAAATAGTTCCGTTTAGGTATTTCGTACTTCTGAGGTTACATCGCATGATCTTTTATACATATTTTTATTGCGAAGAAGAATTGCTTGTAAGTAAATAATTTAAAGCGAAACCCTCTCAATTTTCCACTTTCTGTACGATTGGTTTCTCAAGCGAAATGGGCTTTTTACGACTCTAAGATAAACATTTTGTGTGTGTGTTTTGTGTATTGTGGTGAGATAGCCACCAATATTACGCATCAAGGAGGTGGTTTGACGGTCTGAAAAACCACTATGAGAACCTATCTTACTAGAAGGAATTGGGCTACTCACTAGTGTATAGCAAAATAAGCGCGCATATTATTTGTTAGGCGAACTAAAGATTACTTTTTGTACTAAAGCGTAAAATATGGCTGAATTCTCTGTCGTGAAGAAGCATCAAATTTTTAAGTTAGAAATAATATCAAATACGCCGTATTGTATGTGAGTGGTCTCCGTATTTTTGAGCACGTTCAGTTGCAAACGTACTTTCATAATTAAATTTCAAGCAGACAAGGTCACTTGTACTACAATGAGCAAAACGTTGCTCCTGTGATTTGAGTCCAAGCCAAATATTCAACATCACTAAAAAGTATATCGATTTAGGGCGCGAGTCGCAATTTGCGAGGTCACTACACTGACGGTAACGCAGCAAAGTTTGTAGTGAATACGAAAAAAAATTAGGGGCAAGCAATGGCATCAAAAAGTGAATTTTATTTTTTTTATCAGCAAGTTCATTAACGTTGCGCGTTAAAAAAGGTAGTTACTAAAACGGAAGCAATGAACGTAGGCCCAGAAAAAGATTTTTAAACACGCAACTTCCGCGAAAGAAAAATGACGTGTTCTCACATTTCTGCCGTGAATTTCAATTTCTGCGGTAATTCAAATTTCTAAAGCCTTCTCACAAAGAGGTGAACGAATAAATAATTAAAATATACGTGTTCTTTGAAAGAAAACAACCTAAAAAAACACAAAAATAAGTGTTCCTAAATAAGTACAATACATCTGTCTACACACGCAAAAGAAAAAAAGTATTGTTACAAGGAACAAATGCGGCTCTTAGCTACCGCTCCAAGTGAGTCTCTTTTGGTGATTGTGGCCTTGTAGGTTGGCAGGCATCCATTGGTACAGTATCCTTAGGTTGGAAGAAATCACAAAAAAAGAATTCTATTGCACTGTATGTGGTTTTTTTGTTTGGTTAACTGGTTAGTAGGGTTATTTATTACGAACTAGTAACAGCTTTTGTTCCATAATCTGTAAGAATAATTGATCTTGTGAATGAAATTATACCGAAAGAGTTTTCTGCCAAAAATATGACTGGGTAAATTAAGGTCAGTTTCTAATATGTTTCAGCTGATTTGGGAGTGTAGCTGGAAAACATAAAATGGGAAGGGCGGTTGCTTGTGTTCTTGAATACACAAGTGACGTAATCTTAGCCCGACGGTATGCTGTGCCAACCTATTCAGTTCTAGAAAAAAATATAGTTTTGTTATGTAGCCGTTTTTGTGCTAAGAGTGTGGCACAGAAATTTCGTCAGTTTCTTAAGGGCTGGATAAAGTTTGGGGTTTTCTAGCTCACGTATGATCCCAAAGATATTTCATTGGAAATGTCAACTCTTAAATAACTGCACATTTGCGTAAATGATCTTTAAATTTGACATACCAGCCCGGCGATGATTACGGTGCGAAAAGTATTTTGTGAAATTTTTTTAATAAAGGCACGCTTTATCAGTTACTTCAGAGATCAAAAGATTTATAAGGATAATTTTGTAAAACGGGTAAGTCACAATTTAATAACATTGTCGGAGTCGTGCACTATCCTACATAAACTATGTGATAGGAGAGGTTGTGCTGCGAGGCAGATGGTTGATGTAAAATGGAAGAGTGGGAGAGAGATGATGGACGAGTACCCCTCTTTAGCGTTTACCCCTGTCACAAAAATAGTTCGTAGTGACAGGGCTAGTAGTACCAAGGGAGACGGTGAGGATGAAACGCCATAAAATGGCGCTCCTATATAACTAATTTACGAACATGATGTGAATGTAACAGCGTGCTGCTAAAAACTTGGCTGCAACACCCTTGCCTTCAGACTTAGTTTAGCGCCAATACAAGAGGCCGAAATTTTCAAAACTTTTCAAATATTAGCTTTTCAGGTAAAGCGTCAACTTCTGAAATTAAAAAAAAAAGCAATATTTGGCAGTCCTAACGTAGGACACGTAACTATTGTACAATATAATTACAAATATGCTGTATTTAGGTAGGTATTCTTGTTTTATGAGTCTGGTTGCTTGCTGTGCACTGACGTTACAGAAATTGGAATTAAATGATGTTCAAAGGTATATGAAAAAAACCCCACACGGGGCACCTTGAGCAATCTTGGTGACGGTGTTGGCGACACCGCGGACCCCTAGCCCCCAACATAAGCTGTAACCTACCGTGATGATGTGTTTAAAGGTGAATGGTAGAAACCTCAAACGGTGGCCGTCGGAGCCCAGGTCAAGCTCCTGCGGATGGGCTCTCTGTCTGTTTACCAGGCAGGGAGCTCCGGGACCTCCTAAGCTATCAGGGTAAGGCTGTAGAAGTACTCCCGTCCCCTGGTTCTATACATGCTGTATGGTATTCTCAAACCCCCCTCCAAACGTGATCGGTCCCTGAAAAGTGGCCGATCATTTCAGTATCATTTCCGTAAAAGTATCCTTTTCGTCCTTACCAGCGATCTCAATCCCAAAGCCAGCCAACTATCCCCGCTTCCTGATCATTGAATCCGTTGAAAAGAAAAGCCTGTTGCCTCTCTGTCCGTCTTCTTGGTCACAATGTTCATAGAAGGTATAATAGTAAAATCCTACAAAGCAAAGAAACAGAGAACGGGAGAACTGTTGGTCGGAGTCAATAACTAGCAGCAGGCAACAAATCTTCTGAGCCAGACAAGCATTGCAGATCTTGACCTCACGGTCACGCCCCACCGAAGCCTTAACAGCTCACAGGGCGTGATCTCAGATCCTGACCTCATGACTGAAACTGAAACCGATGTGCTGGAGGGCCTGAAAAGTCAGGGCGTAACAGCAGTGAGGCGCATAACGACGCGCAGAGAAGACAAAGAAATTCCTACTAAACATCTCATCTTAACCTTTGATCGATCAACACTAGCACAATTCATTACGCAGGATACATTCGATGTTCGGTTCGGCCATACATCCCTAACCACTGCCGCTGCTTTAAGTGCCAGCCGTTCGGGCAGAGCACCAACTCTTGCCGCGGCCGTCTGACCTGCGCAAAGTGCGCCCAGCATGATCACTCATCTGACAATTGTCCATCTTCAACCCTCACCTGCGTCAACTGCCAGGGATGTCATGCCGCCTATTCTCGAAAATATAAGAAGTTCAACCAGGAAAAGAAGATAATCCATGTGAAAGTAACAGAGAACATCTCCTCCCCGAGGTGCGAAAGAGGTTCACCTCCTTCCCTCTGGGCAGGTACGCCGACGCAGCTCGCAGGGGGGGCGGAGCGGCGTCTTGTTTCGACGGGGACCCAGTACTGCGAGTCGGACTTGGTCCCGCACCCGCCACCCTCTCGGTTGCCTCAGGCAGCCCAACCCGCCCCTGCACCGCTCACTGAGCCACCAGCGGCTGTGGTGGCAACCACATCTGATGGGGATGCTGCTGCACCCAATGTTTCCTCCTCTCCACCAGCTCGAAGCACATGCGAGGGCCCGGAGGAGATGGAGCTGGAGCAAAACGCAGCAGTTCCCACCTCCGCCGCACCGCCTGTCACCCGGGACGCTAGTGACGCCCTCGGCGGTCGCGGCCAAAACGAAGGGCACCGCTAAGGGTGCCCAGGCCAAGTCTAGGGGGCCCAGTCTGCTGGGCACCCCCTTGTCCTCAGATGACGACCTAGACGTCGAGCCGTTCCGGCATGCACCATAGCCGAAGGAACGGGCTCCAGCGTCCTGGTCAGTAGAGAAAATGAAAAAGCTTCTTCCAAGAGTACAAGCGCCGAAAGCCGACACGTAAACACACACCTACTCCAGTAGATGAATAATGTAAACTTGAATAATGGCAAAAGAACATATCATGCAATGGAACTGCAGAGGCCTTCTTAAAAATCTTGATGATGTTTATGAGTTACTGCATTCCAATCAGCAGAGTGTCATGTGTATACAAGAAACCCACTTAAATTCCAAACATACAAACTTTTTGAATGGTTACCAGGTATTTAAGAAGGACAGGGATGGTGGTGATACATCTTCCGGCGGTGTGGCCATCATTGCCCGAAAGTCTTTGGCGTGTCATTTTATCCTTTTACAGACCGTCCATGAGGCTGTTGCCATTCGTACTATAATTTTCAATAGGCTAATAACTCTATGCTCAGTTTACATCGCTCCTGATTTCCAGCTCTTGAGCTCGGATTTCGAGGGCCTTGTGGATCAGCTACCCACACCTTTCATTCTTTTAGGCGACCTCAACGCACATAACTCTCTTTGGGGCTCTGGTCGTACAGATGCCAGAGGTCGCCTTGTCGAAAAATATATAACATCTTCGGGAGCATGCCTATTCAATACAAACAAGCCTACATATCATAATATAGGACACAACACTTATTCACACCTCGATTTGGCGATTGGCTCTGCAGTACTCTTTCCATCTCTAGAATGGACGTTGGCACTAACCCATATGCTAGTGACCACTTCCCAGCCACATTAACATACTTAGGTAAAGGCCCGAACGGTTCACCTTCCCATAACAGGTTCAATGAAGATAGAGGGAACTGGAGTACATTTACAGAAACATCTAAACTACACCACACATTCATTGAACACATACACGGTGAAGAAGCTACTCAACTCCTCACGGCGCACGTCCACGATGCCGCCGAGAAGTCCATTCCCCACGGTTCTGGGGCCCCGCGCAATCAGAGGAGGCCGTGGTGGAATGAGGACTGTAGGCGGGCGCGACAGGTCCAGAACAAGGCGTGGGGTATCCTCCGTCAGTACCCCACGTCGGGAAATCTTTTGTTGTTCAAACGTGCCAAGGCGTTTCGAAAACGTGTGCGCCGTGAGGCAAAGCGAGAGAGTTGGCTCACCTTCCTTACATCCATTAACTCATACACAGATGCACACAAGATATGGTCAAGAATACGCAAAGTAAAGGACAATATACACATAGCCTGCCCTGGTCAGTAAATCAGGGGACACACTCGAAGATTAGGCTAACGCACTTGCACGACCCTTCCAACATGTTTCCAGCTCTGCACACTACACCGACACCTTCCTGAAACATAAAAATACTTCTGAAAAAAAAAGCCTCCAAAATGACAATAACAGGTCAAATTCTGGTGATAATTCTGAATTTACACTGTAAGAGTTGAGGGCTGCCCTGAGCACATGTAAACCTTCAGCTCCAGGCGCAGATCAGATTACATACACGATGATACAACACCTACACCCAGACACACTTGAACCACTCCTACACTTATAAAATAACATATGGCTTTCGGGGCACATCCCAAAATCTTGGAGTGGCGTTTCTGAAGGAGGGTAAGGACCCTTCTCCTCCCGCCAGTTATAGACGTATCGGCCTCACAAGCTGCCTGGGCAAGCTTCTCGAGAAGATGATCAACAGGAAACTCATGTACTTTCTTGAGTACAATGGTCTTATCGAGAGCTGCCAGGCACGCTTCAGGGCGTGGCGGTCTACAAATGACGAACTAGTAGCTAATCTTACATTAAAGATTCCTATCTACATAAGCAGTATTGCATGACCGTGTTCTTTCATATTGAAAAGGCATATGATACTATATGGCGCTATGTCATCCTTAAGACCTCAAATCCTTTGGTATATCTGGTAACATGCTGAACACTCGGTCCAGCTACCTACCTTTACGAACATTTCGTGTCACAGTTTGTTCGGTACTTTCAAATGTTCGCGTGCAGGAGAATGGCGTGCCTGAAGGTGGTGTTTTGAGCTGCACTTTGTTTATAGTCAAAATGAATTCTGTTCGGAAGGCATTGCCACCAACAATCTCATGTTCGATGTATGTGGACGGCGTACAAATATCATTTAAATCGTGCAATATGTCCATATGTGAACGACAGATCCAGCTTGGGGCAAACAAGCTTGCTCGCTGGGCAGATCATAATGGTTTTATGATCAATCCTGGAAAGAGTACCTGCGTTGTTTTCACAAAGAGGCGTGGTATCCAACTCGACGCTGAAACTAAATTGAACGGTGACGTGATTCCTCAAAAAAGGAACACAAAGTTTTAGGTGTGGTATTAGACGAGAAAATAACATTCATCCTTCACATCAGACAACTAAAACATAAGTGCCTCAAAGCAATAAACATACTTAAGGTCCTTTCACACCACTCCTATGGCGCGGACAATCAACTCCTCTTACGTATCTTCACAAGCTTGGTGGGGTTCCGCTTGGACTATGGGAATGTGGTTAATGGGTCGGAAACAAAAACAGCGCTGAAAATGCTAGACCCAGTGCTTCACTTGGGGCTCCGCCTCGCGTCCGGCGCTTTCCGTACAAGCCCCGTACAAAGCCTATACGTCGAGTGTGACAAATGGTCCCTAGATCATCAGCGAACATACATAGATCTTCTGTACGCTTTTAGAATTTCGTCAATAACCGACCATCATTTGAAACAATTATTTTTGATACACCTATGCCCCAACTTCTTCTAAATCGTCCATCTATCTCTGCTCCGTTCTCACATAGAGTGAGACAGGAAGTGTCAGAATTATCTGTCACCTTTTCAGACACCTACAAATCAGCCCTTTCCGACTTTTACCACCGTGGCAGCTTCGCCCCGTGTCGTTCGATTTGTCGTTTGTAGCGAATTGTTATTCTTCAGCACTTCTTGTTCCTTCAATATAAATACAAGTGTGCAGAATTTTTTAGCGACGCGTGAAAAACAGCCCGTATGGTGTCGTGTGCTGCGCACAGACCTGATTTTAGGGTATCTAACACCCTAAACTCGAAAAGCAGCATTTTTACGGCTGAAGCCTATGGCATATTTCTGATTTTCGAGCACATAGTTCATCATAAAATTCCCAAAGTCCATCATCTTTACAGATTCCTTGGGTGTAGTACGTGCATTGTCAAAGTAGCAGCTTTGTAAAAATCATGTTATTCATTTAGTTTACAAAATCATTATGTCAGCATATGCATTAGGTCTTGAAGTGACCGTATGCTGGGTGCCAGGTCACTCGGGGGTAACCGGAAACGAGACAGCAGATCAAATGGCCGCTTTTGTTGCACTTGCAAACACAGTGGACATAACAACCATACCGTACACTGACCTTAAGTCACACATTAGACAACACCTTCGCAATACATGGCAAGCACACTGGAATGAACAGGCAGACAATAAACTACACGTTATAAAGACACTTTTGGGAGAATACACCACTGACACACACAACAGGCACAACGAAGTTACCCTGGCTCGATTACAGATAGGCCACACGCATGCAACACACTCATACCTGCTCACGGGTTCTCCAAGACCCTTGTGTAGCAGGTGTGGAGACAGCGTATCCGTGATCTATGGGCTACTTCAATGCAAAGAAATCCACACAACATGACAAACACTTCGCCGACCTCTACAGACAACACATTCCACTACGCCCAGCATTGTGTTTAGGGGATGACCCCATGATTCCTGTACAACGCACCTTTAGGTTTCTTAGTGACATCAAGTTTTTGCACCTCGTTTCCTATCACGCATAGTTGCTTTTAAACCCGATATCATGCCACGCACAACCACAACCTGGCCTGTTACACAAGCCATCCTCATTGTCTCTTACTGAATTCACTTTTTTTTGTTAAACGGTTTTAGCGTTTACGGTTACATCCTTCATACCTAATCCCCGTTTTGGCGCTCTTTGCCCTCGTTGGCCTTGCGCCATAAAACACCAACCATCATCATCATCAAAGGTACATGAAAGAATTGAGATAATTCACAGTTCATCAATTTTCTTTGCAAGGCTCAGCTTCAGGAAGCCACTTTAGTAAATATGCCAAGCAAGGTGTTCTGGGTAGCAAACCATATCATAATGATTCTTTAAAAATTACAGTGGCAATGAATATCCCAAGAGATTGTCACATAACATGTTGCTCTGGGCTTTCCAAAGTGCTTCGGATAATATTATATACGCATAGTAATACCCAGAAGCCCGCCTAAATGTAAACAATATATTATACTCAGCAGCCGGCTGCCCCACCAGCCCAAGAGGGTAATCCAACGTTTGCGCTGAGCTGCGGGGTCACAACTACATCTTTGCTAATATTTTGCTTTGAGTTGATTGTCGTGTTGGAGATCTTCATATCTCTATCAGTCGCTTCATTTTATGTGCTTATACAAGGGTTGAAGGAAATCACGCTCTTGAGCAATGGAGGATGGTAGCCCGGTGGCCATTATCACGTCGCTCAAGTCAAGAGCAGTGTCATATTACTTTAACTGGTTGTAGTAATCCACAATTTACTCCGAGATTAGCCGATGCAGGCAAAAATAGATTTAAAGTGGACATGCCGGACCATCTTTGCCGATGAAACAATGGTTTATACCCTGTCTTTTAACGTGACTGCAAACGCCTAGCCTCGTGTTATAGGAATTACGGAGGTAACAGGCCAAAATAGGATTTTAAGACGGCCGTTATCCGCATTGGTTGTGTTAGGTACCTTTCACCTCATTTTGTCCTGTTTTCTTGTTATTTGTGCAATAACGCTTCCGTGGCTTAGCAAATGCATCTCATATTGATTATGGCTAGGCTTCGATAACAAATGTTCTGTGGCAAAAAAACATGCTTTAAACCCCCAACAAGGGCAGGCAAGTGTTTTACACCTTGTATTCCGTGGTGTTTTTGAAGACAACTTGCCCGATGAAATTGCCTTCTATCGCCGCTTCTATCCTATATCCTATTCTCACTTGACCAAACATACTTTATTAAAATGCTGAAATGCATACCTGAAGATGATGCGTGCTACCAAGTGTAAAGAAAACAGTTGTGTAACGGCATTCAATAATGAAAACTTCTTTGACAGGTTGTTCTAATTTTTGATACCTGCTGCTAACATTGCAGACGAAGATACAAAACACTACATCGCAGAAAGGGTACAGGCATTTGGGGCTCTCCGTGCAAAGCAAACAAGGTTGAAGCTGACTTGCGTGTCGTTTGATGGCCACCACCCGAACAAAACTGTGTACAATCAGAAGTAAGTTGTAAAAAAAGACTCATATCTATTTTTGGAACGTTTCTTGCACATAAATGGTGAAATTGGCGTTTCATATTAAGGGTGCAAAAAAGTTTGCTCCAATTGCTGAATATTTGCGTGACGACGCCCTAAGAAAAAATATTCCATGCTCCCGTTGACGATGAGTACTGACCCCTTGAAACCGAAGCCCCAAACATAAGCACTGACGATCTATAGCAATTGTGTTTAAAAGCAGGACATCCTCTTTCAACGCTGACCGCTTGACCACAGTTCGAGCTCCGGTCGATGTGCTCTCTGTTTGCTACGCCCACAGAACTTCTGCCCCTAAGTTTGCACTGCCCAGCATTTGCTGGCAAGGATCCTTTACCCTGCTATGAATGCCTCCTCTGCGTACACCTAACTGTCATAGAAATAACCGCTCCCTGATTTTAACTGCTAATTATTCTCTCGAATGAGGTGCAAAGGGAGCAGTTTGAGGCCGTGAGTAGGCCCCAAACTGCTCTCCCGGCGTCGCCCACCTTTTTAAAGATCCCACCTTTACCTGTTCGGAGGGTCCACCTTCAAGACGTCCCTAGATACAGAGACCGCAACTACTACTGTCACTAACCCCACTTGAAGTACGACCTTCTATCCAAAATAACGACTATCTCTATCTCCCACTTTCTCTCTCTCTTGTAAAGGCAGGGAAGTGGGTGCTGCGCGCAATGTGTGCAGGGCATCCATATTTGTCTGGTTACCCCAATCGATTAGCCATTTCCCGTTTCCAGCTTTACTTAGGGTATTTTTGTAGCTACAGCTAAACACTCAGTCCACAATGAAGTCGTGACAGAGGTGCTCCCTACTCAGCAACTATTTACACTAGTTCTCAAGAGACTTGCCATTCTGTTTTGTTTTTGCTAATACTGTATCCGCTAAATGATGAACTGATTTCTACTCGTAGTATTCATCTTTGCAACGAGGTTTACTGAGAGTGTTTTTCGTGTCATGGTCTAATCATCTATAGTGTCTGTTAACATGAAGAGACATGAAGTGTCTGTTAACTTGAAAAGTGAATACAATAGGTGTAACTTCTTCAGCCCGGAAAAATTGTAGGCAATAAATATATTTAACATCCTACTGTTTCCCTGTTTCCTGGGTTGGAGTGGGTCAGTACCAAAGTGGGCCTCTTCAAACGTAATAATATTCACTTTTTACCCTGTAAAGCACCACAAGGAAAGTGAAGTTACAAGAATATGCATTAGACGCAACGGCAAAGAAACATCACAAAATATAGGAATATATTTCAAGAAAAAATCAGGTTCGCTTAGTGGCTCATAATAAAAACCCGATGATGTGCGGCTTAATATAGAAAAGTCCAAAAAGCATCTAGAAATTCCGGCGCTAGGGACACATAAAAACCCTTTGCGGGGAAGACTAGAAACGGAAGTAAAAAGCATATAACTGCTTTTTTTTATAACCGAATGTAAGAAACCGAAATGGGCTGAAGGCCAACCATATTCCAGATGTTTTATGATGGTAGAAAGAGTTTGTAGCAAACAGCAGGAGTGATTCAGAATGGAACCGCAAAAACCAAACTGCTTCGATCGTGTTTAATGGCGCAACGGTGTACATCCAGTTTTTTCAGAAATTATTCTTTCTTTCACCCGTTGCCTTGAGAGTATTTTTGTCACTAATTATTTTCTTTACATTTGGCATGCACGGTAGGTGTCCTGTTTACAAAATTGGTAAAAATAGGATTAGCGGTGTAGGTTATTTCTTTATTTCTCTGGATTAAATTGTAGGAGGTAAAAGAGTGGGACCCCAATTCTTGAGAAATCATTTTTTGCAATCTTTGTCCTCCTGTACGCGGTGGGAGGTTTTCTGCGTGCGCAGCAACAACGCAGAACTAAGTATGACGTTATTAGGGCCGAAACAAAAAACACGTTCTTCATGTGAGTGGATAGCTTCACATCGGTAATATTCCAAAATGCAATCTAGTAATGTGACGTCCAAGTTGGTGTGGCCGCGGAACAGGTGTAATTGACGGTAGAGTGCTTTCAAAGAAAATAATTGCGTGTGTGGTTGTCGGGGAAATTTTAAAAGTGTTTAAAAGTGTAGAGATAGTGCGAAGCCTTTTTATTATTGTACTCGTTATCACTTACTTCAGAGATCAAAGGATTTATTCGGATAATTTTGTAGAAGGGGTTAGTCACAATTTATTAACATTATCAGGGTCATGCATCATCGTTGCTAAACGATCTGATAGAAGACGTTGTGGTGCAAGACAGATGGTTAATGTAAAATGGGAGAGTGGGAGAGAGATGATAGGTGAGTAGCGATCCTCAAAGCCCGCCTGACGTGACCGAACTGCAATAGAAGCTGCAATCATGAGCGTACAAAATATATATTTTGTTTTAGAACAGATTTTGCTCAACGAAACCAGGTAAGGGCCAATAATACTGCTTTCTGACACTATGTGTAAAACACTTTTAAAATACCATTCCCTGACAACCAGACACGGAATAATTTTCTTTGTACGCACTCTACCGTCAAGTACACCTGTTCCGCAGCCACACCAACTTGGACGTCTTATTACCATCTGACAATGTATTAAATACCCGTTTGCCCCTCAAGCTTGTAGTCACTGTTCTGTTCCACCAATAATCATCATAACATGCCGAGCAGTAAGCTTGTTTACTCTGGAACCAGTAGGCAAGACATAAAGCATTCATACGTGCGAAATTCAAAACGAGGTATTCAAAGATATATTTCACAATTGGTTATTATTATTCATTGTCATTAAGTATTGAATTATTTCGAGCACGTATTTCACAGTCACTGTGTGGGCCTTCTTTCAGCGGTATTGAAAAACAATTACAGGGAAGCCAGCCAATACATTGTTCAATCGGAGTATTTTTCTTCCTTTTGACAGCTGTAGTGTTTTTTAGCAGATTTGGAAATGGGATTTTTACAGAATAAAGCTTTGTAAAATCATAATCTTGTCACCATTACTTAACACAACGCTGTAGACTTGTATATAAACTTGAGGTACACCTACCCCTATGGCCTTTGAGGTTATACACTTTCTCTGCTTAACATGTACACACGTTTTATGAAAAGATGAGGGTGGAATATCCTGTACTGGAAGTTGCGGATTGTGAAACAAAACCACTCGGCATAACCGAAGGCACGTAGCGGGAGCGGGAAGCAGGAATCCGACCAAACGCCATGTGGTGCCTTAAGTATACCCCTACGTTGGCTACCGTTGAGGCGGTATAAGTGAAATCTCTCCATGATGTCAAAGAATGCCACCTGGTCTGGTAGTTCAGGTTGGCCAGTCAGAAAAGAAACAACGCGCAACTAAAAAAATCAATCTAGCGCAGGAAGTGAAGTGTCACTGACACGGCTGTACGCCATGTCGATGAATAAAAGAATATAATACTGGCGCTACCTGGAGTATTTTAAACCTGGCGAGGCTGCTTCGCGCCATGTTCGCAGTGATCGGCCAGAGAAATTAAGAATAAAATAAAGCAAACATAATTCCCAAGCGGCGTTACATTCATGTACTAAGAGTCTTCAAGAGCTTCAATTCAGTACCCGAAAACAAAAATAAAAGCCAGCTGCATGTAGCTATTCGTTTGCACGCAAAATATTGTATGCAGCACGGCGTATTCTTCCGAAGCGAAAACTACCGCCATATAACATCAGACTTGCTACAAGCCCCGCAGTAAACCTAAAATACAAAATAAAATAAACTGGGAACACTTGGACATTAAGGTTGTGTCGCGCAAAAACCTCTAAACTTAAAGTGAACGCTCAATGTTCCTCATGTTAGAATTTTCCGCCTCTGCTGCAGGTACTGTCCCTCTCCTATTTACATGTTCGCTATCCTTACAAAACAAACATTTCAGAAAAAACGACAACAACGGGTTGCGCCACAGGGTCGATAAGTAAAAACGACAAGCACACTCTCAAATGGGAAGTGAAAAATTAACTTAAAATTAAAGAACATTGTCTACAGAAAAACGGACAAAAAGACACACCAAGACAAATTTCAACAAAAGAACAGTAGTGTCCAAACCGCACAAATTAATATGTCCATTTATTGTGTGTGACTTACAGAACATATAACTTTACAGCGAAACTGTAGACCAATAAAGCTCAGTACCAGTCGTTCCGTGACCGTGAACTTTAATATTCAGCCCCCATGTTTCCCTCCCAACCACGAGTACTGCTGTCCAAAAGGCGCCTAGCGTACGTGGAGCTTCCTGTGCCAACTTGTGCAGGTGTTTTAAGAACGGGGAGATAGAAGAAGAGATAATTGGGACGTGTGTTTTTATGTGTAATTAGCGAAGATCCAGCGCTCCGGTTTCCGCTATTGTAGAAGGACCCATAACGGCTAATTGCCGCGAACCATACATTGGGTTTGTTTATTTGTGTTTTGCTTTTACCGCCCGGCTGCGCCGGTCTGTGTTATCTCTGCGCAAGGGAAAGCGCGTGTTCCATTCTTTGTTTCTGTGCCGCATGTGTTATCTGTGTGATAGGGAGAGCATTCCCATCTAACGTGAACAGCCCAGAATAATCTTCTTGGATCTACTATGTTCTCGATGCGAATCGACGTTTCGAGAACCACGCGCGCCAAAAGATAAAAAGCCTTCAGTGCGGACACCGGGGCATTCGATTCGACGACACTCGCCTGTGCAAGTCACTTTGTTGACCGCTGCTTCGCCGCCTCTGTATTCATTTGAGTTGTTAGGGGAGCACAAGTTCGCTCGAATAAACGTGTTTCTCATTCAAGACAACTGCATCGTCCTTGTCTTCGTTACAATATTTTTAGCCTTTCTGCACGTGTTTGCTGTGAAGACGTCGATGTCATCAGCGGAACTCGACCGCCGAGCGCGTCCCGGGAGAATTTGCATAGAGTTTGGGTGTACCTCCCCAGCAGTCCCAACCCTGGAACTACGTATGACGGTAGTTAAGCATCTCGCTCTCCCAACAATACGAGAC
The DNA here is from genome assembly GCA_013339765.2 of Haemaphysalis longicornis. Taxonomy (NCBI): domain Eukaryota; kingdom Metazoa; phylum Arthropoda; class Arachnida; order Ixodida; family Ixodidae; genus Haemaphysalis; species Haemaphysalis longicornis. The sequence continues at coordinate 42,964,072 of CM023455.1, forward strand.
GCTTTGCGGCGGCGGCTTTTCGGGCTGGAAAACGCAAGCTGAATGGAGCAGCTCGTCATGGTTCCCGAACGATAAAAGCGGTTTTACTGAAGCTGGCACATGATTAAAAAACGGCTTCATCCTCTTTGGGGCTGTTCCTAGAACCAAAGCGATCCGCTGAGCGACAGCTGGCCTGATCACGTCCACGGCCTTCCCTCGTATTCCTATTCGAATGGGCACCCTAATCGTCCCATGCCGAGCAATGTGGCACACCATGTATACGCGCTGTCAGACAGCTGTGTAACTAGAGCATCTTCGTCCGCATCCGCAATTTCGTAGTTTTTGAGAGCAAGCCATGCCGCCTGTAGAACTGCGGTTGATCATGTTACTTCCGCGCGTTTTCAGTTCTCATAAGTGCTTCGTGGAGCATGATAGCGGCGACCGACTCTGTAGCTTCGAAAGAAGTGACCGGTTCGGCAGCACTCACGCATCCCCAATCCGACGTAGCCACATAGGTGCCTGCAGTCACAAACCCAAAGTTTCAACGAACGGTTCTGGCTCATGTTCTACTGCGACGGGAAATGTATTTCCTTCACTGCAGGCCTGCTTTGAAGACCCCGTGTTGTCGAAATATCCCAGAAGATGACCCGCAAACTGACCACATCTCTACGAGTTCTGTGGCCTAGACCCCCTAAATGTGCACTGGTAGCCATCTTCCGTGTATGTAAACGTCTGTAAAGGGGTTTGATTCAGTTACGCGTATTTCATGGCATCATCAGACGACATGCGACCTACGCCACTGAGTGCTTCACCAGTCAACCATGTGCAAGGACAACGCCCACTGATGTGAATGCGACCCATGATTGGTTTAAAACCTCTCGAAATGCTGGGTGTTAGATGTCGAGCTCATCCCGCTTCTCGTAAATGGTAGGGATGAACCTGTCAGGGCTGCGGATGTGTTGAATCCCATTTGGCACAGTGTCTCCTCCTACATCATAGGAACTTGCGCCAAAAATCTGCTACCCTTCCCGAAGCCGCAACGTAAGTTATCACAGGACCCGTTCAGCCGCGATGCGAGCTCTCGTCTCGGACTCGGTTTTCTGGGCAAGCATTGCAGCTTCTTTTGCCGCCTCGCATTCAGTCGTGCGCTGGTTCCTTTCTTTCATGCGTTCCGCGTCACTTCATTTCTTTAGAGCTAGACCTGCTGATGGACATCTCCTTTTCTGGATCCATCCTCGTTTGCTGCACGCGAATGCTACGAGGGGTCAAGATGGATGTAGAGCCCGCCGTGCTGTCGTGTGCGCAAGAAACTGTGGAGCCACGTGATAAACAGGCGGCCATTTGTCCTGGGGAGAAGGTTAAACGAAAGCTGACGTCAGGGCTTGAGAGCAAATCACACGCACACACAACACACGCACACACACAACACACACACACAAACACTCACACCCACACACCCACACAAATACACACACAAGCACGCACGCGCGCACAAACACACACACACACACAAATAAACGAGGAAAGAAACTGCGACAAAATGAGCCCACGCGAAATGCGGAATGTCACAGAAGTGCGAACTAGATTTCAAGCGTTAGGGGAAAAGAAAACGACACGCCCAAGTAACGGTCCGCTGGGTGCGGCGGCGTGGTTACACGGATGGACCGTCGAATCAAAACTCCACCTATACAGTCTATACCGCGTCCCGAAAGCGCACGTTAGGAACAGGCCAACGGGAACAGGCACCCTGCGGGGCAGTAGCGGTTTCCCCGCAACAGTTTCTGGTACGGTTCTCGGTGCTCTGCGGCTGCACGCTCCTGGGTTGATATGGAACCACTGCCCGAACAACATCTTTGCGGTCGTTCATCGAGCGCTCTCTGCCCACTAGCATTGCCAGCACACCCCCCTCCGGGGCTTCTCGCCCCGCGTACTCATACTGGTGCTCCTTCTTTCTCCTGTTCCATCACCGCTTCTTGTCTGTCATCGGCTAGCGCCTTTTTTGAAGCCCCTCGATGTCAGTCATCACACTTTGTTTCAGTAATAAAACAATACTCAATTCTGTTTGTCGGAACTGTAGTGTGTATACAAGTAGAAATTTGACTGCTGAAAGCTTCGCAAAATAATGAAAGTTGTAGGTAAGCATCACAAGAAGGAGTGCACGTAAGCTCAGTGTTGACGTCTACAATAATGGTTCTGAAGCCACTCTTCGACTTATGTCTGCTTCGTATGTGTTCCTGCCCATTTTCGGCAGTCGCGCATATGCGGGCCTAGATGGGGGCGGGGCACAGTGTGCCTTGTATCTCCCTCTTTCATTTGTGTTCGTTTTATTCAAGGTGATTGCCATCGAAGATGTACCAACTAGCACAGACCACAGCTATTCTACACGCGATTAAGGTTTCCGCAATCAGCGATTCCTCACTGACGCTGAAGGAAGTATACGTAGTGTCACCTAGCGCTTACAAGAACATACAAGGTTTGTGCTAAAAAGGGTATTTGGAATAGTCGAGTCACAAATTTGTCCCGGTGTAGTCACCTTTGCGTGGTTATGAGTATGTATGCTGAGGTATAGAACCGCAAAAAGGAAAGAACACAAAAGCTTAAACATTAAAATATTATTCAGATGGCTCGTGTGTGTTTACCAATTAGCCAATGAACCTTTCTTCAATAAAATGTTACGAGTGCTTAAGCATCCTTGGTTTATGTGTGTTTATTGACCTTCTGATTTTGCCGCACTTCAAACTTTGTGTTTTTCTAGTTCTTGTGGCTGAACGAATACAGACTCCATAAGCTCAATGTAAGATTTAGAAGATTCCATTGCCGCAGTACGTTAGCAAAATTGTTTGCTGAATAATTGCGTCTTATTTTAAATAAACCATATAAATTACAGATCTGAAAAACTTCATTAAAAAAATTATGACAATTACATTTATGATTCATAAATTGTCACTTTGGTACGAAATACCGTTTAGACAACCGTAACGCAAAAAGTGCTTGGCTGTCAATCCATCTGCCTTTTTTGTCTATCACCTTTAAATTGAAATAACTTTAGTAAATCATTACATCCTGTTCCCAGTATAAGAAGCCATGACACATGTTTGGGTGCATATACATAGAAAAAAAATACCAGAGCAACAAAAGTACCATAAATTATAGACTTGTGCAGAATTCCTCTTGACATTGTATTTTTCTCGCCTATATCAATGACGTGTTTTATATTGTAACCCTGTAAACCAAAAGTTTAGTAAATACCTTTGGGAAACCCTTTTTGTAAGCACGACCGTTACAGAATCTCAGAAAAGAACCAGTATATTTTCACTTTCACTTCATGTCGTTCTCCAAATTTGCTAAGACTAAGCCTAATGGAATTCTTGTATTTTTTTCACTTCTTTTAGAAAGATTGTTATAAAACTTGTTTTTTAAACAGAGGAACATATTATTGCTGAGTTTTTAGCATTAAAATTATTTGTATAACATGTTCTACACATTTTGAGATACTGGCAATTTGTTGAAAGGAAAAAAATAAAATCAACATTTTGCAACTGGTAGCATATGCTTACTGTGTTTTTGAAATATTTAAAACCTTGTTTCGCAAATGGGAAATGAACAAAAGTGTTTTTACAGCGGAAAAAATATTTGTTTAAAAACCTTATCTGAATATATTTTAACCTTACATTGTCACTCCTGTGGCGCTACAATATCTGCTCTTAAAACGAACCTAGATTATCTTGCCTAAATTTGTATGCAATAAATATTCACTGTAGAAGCACTGGATAATGGTGGGTGTGTCACACAACAAGGCTTTTAAGGAGTATTGTAGACAAATACAAACCGATTTAAAATTCCGCGCATTTCCCCGAGGGGAAGAATGTGAAAGTGCGAAAGCACGAGTTGAATTTGCGCGGTTCGGTAATGTTCGCGAAAGAGAGATCACACACACACACACAACTACAAAGAAAGAAAGATGCATTTATTCACAGAGACCTATTTGTGTTGTCTTTCTACTTGATTGCTAGAGCGGATCTCAGCTTTAAAATTTCGTGTCAGTACTCCTTTAAGCAGGTGCATTTGCCCTTCTCACGCCCGATTCTTGGCCAATCCCCCACGTGGGTATGTGCCATGTCAGCGGCCAGGCAGAGCGCGCCCATCTCCCCCCGTTGCCAAGGAAGACGAGGAGATTCCTGGCCAATCCCCCACGTGGGTATGTGCCATGTCAGCGGCCAGGCTGCGCGCGCCCATCTCCACGTGCGCGGACATCTCCGGTGGACGCAGGTTCAGGGTCGCTTAAGAAGTGCATTCGCACTTAATAAAATATATGGCCCTTCAACAAATGTGCTCAATTTAACTCGGCGCCATTATGGTGTGCTGTATTTTTATTTTCTGGAAGCTTATCAGTAGATTTCTGAGATGTTTGTGAACAATTTTAACCGATAAAGTATTTTTTAAACAAATATGGCTGCCCGTCCACAATTCAAGCTATGTCAACACATAATATATTTCGGCGAGTGCATTTCCACTAAGACCTTATTTTTTCAAAGATTTTGCCTAATGGAACTGTATGCAGGGTGGTTAGATAAAGTCTTAGAGCACGAATGTTCGTAAGAGCTAAGCAATTGTTTTGGGGCTTCTATGCAAAAAGAGTGGTACTTGGGTGGGCATTATGGTCGTTTATTGAAAAAAAAAAGAATTTCCAACATTGAACGAAATACAACAATAATAGTTTTTTTTTAATTAGAGTAATTCACTTCACTCGTTACTGTATTTTCTGCAGCGCAAAAATTTTTTGGGAGAAGAAATTCAACCATGAAACTCCAAAACGTAGCGCAATGGCTGCAAATGCTATTTATTCCCAAAGTTATGATAACCGGAACAAGTCGACCACCGAACGCATAACATTCTCACGAACGTTCAAAACCCAAAATGTATATTGGGTGTGGATTCGTGACACCAGTGAGCTAAACGCAATTACTACCGTACAGGCAGGCCTCTCTGGAATATTTTCAATGTCGGGAACCCAGGATTCTACCGGCTACCAAAGAAATATCAACGAAACCACTTGGGTAGAAACCCGAGAAGTTACAGTGAGGTCAACTGTGGTGCTGCCAAGAAGATCTATTGTAACAGTAAACGTGTTAACAGAGAAATTGCAAACGGTAAGTCAGCAGCGTCCAGCTTTCAGTGAGTTTATTTCTTGACCTTATAATTACGGGTTTCTATTGTCATAAGATTGGGAGCTAACTGAGACCTATCTTTGTTTGTTTATGAACATTACAAATAAAATTGCATTCAGGTTTCTTATAACGCATAGGTAAATGGGTCCGTTTAAAAAAAGTGCTGCAGGCAATAAAGGTGAATTTGTGGAGATATCTGCGGTGCAAAAAAAAGTTGGCAAGTAATTTGTCAAAATACAATAAGAAAAATTCGTATGCAACACTTAATATAGCGGGAATAAAATGAACTTCAATATGCATGTACAACTTGTGTATTCTGCAATATATCTAAACAGTAAGGGTTTTAGAAAAGACGGTATATTTACATCAGTGCACCGGCTATCTCATGTAAGAGTAAGTTCATGCCTTGCCTTGTCGAGTACACAGACGCAAATATAATCAGATGTGCAATATCTGGTAAATTTCGGTCACATCGTTTTTTTTGAAAAATGCCCAATAGAAAAAAATATTCTTTGTGTTCAAGAACTAGGGTAGCTCAGTATAAGTAAAATATGGTTTAGCGAAAGGGGTCCAAAGTGTTATTTCTGTAGGTAACACCCTTCTTGCACGTTTTTGTATTGGCTGATGTTCAGTTTAGTGTAAAGGTTTTATAGTACAAGAGCATAATATATTGCTTGGCGAAATAGAGACCTTCATAAAAATGGATGGCCATTAAGATAAGAATTGATTAGTGGGATTTAAAACGGTCTTTTCTTCCGTGGCCAGTAATAATGGTAATCCCCAAATCAAAATATTTGCAGTGTGGATGACTGCGTTCGGTTGGCTGTTTGAAATCGTTTTTGTTAAACACCCCGACAACTGTTTAGTCCAAGATACTAGCCATATGTCTTTTTTCACACCACTTGACGATTGTTGATGAGTATTTTGTAAAACAACCAACCTGCAGTGCTACGTGTTTTGAACTCACTCATGCCGTTTTACGACAAGAGTTTTATTTTTGCAGAAATATTTTAAATATATCCTGCTAATGTATCAGTAGGAGTTATATCAGGCAAGAGCCCAGGAGAGCCTACAGTGGACTATGCTCCAAACGAATGCGTGGCACTAAACGATTAACAAATTTATATTAGTGATCAGTTGTACAAAAAATTATCTATTTTTAATATATTTGTCACGGGAATCTTTTTCTTGCGCCTTGACGAAACTTATCACAACGTGTTAATATCTCTATTTTGACATGTATCATCACCACGCACTGTTGTATCGGATAGAAATGTTTTATTATTAGATATAAATTACAAACATAATTTTGCATGAAGGTAGAGATTGCATTTTTAATCTCGGTAGGTTCATATATGTGATGTTGCACATTGTGGTTTTGTGATTTTGTTCATTTATGCTAGAGTTAGCAATTATAATCATATGCTTTCGTTCTGCTTTTTAAGCAAATTCAGAACTCAGGCGGTTCGGCAGTAACTCTAAAAAGTCCCTCAATTATTGTTTAAAAACCAAAAATATTACTGTTTAACTACTATTGCGGATATAATTACAAAATTCAGATTATTATCCGGTCTAGGTTACCTCTCCGATCACACTTTAGAGTCACAATAAAAATACTATATTCACCAAATTCTTCATCTTATATAGAAAACACACTGTCTTCAGGTGTCCGCAGGAAACAATTTTTTTTACACAGGTTCCTACCTAACATTTTGGTGAAATCGATAGAAATCCAAGAATGTTTAGGCATTTACGGTTTATATTTCATGCTTGGCCAACTGCCTACGTGGGAATATTATCTTCAAAATTTTATCATTTCATTTTGGTAATCATTCTTTGGTAATTAGGAATGTTACCGTACTAGAGGTTTTTATTTTAGTGAGCTTGTTTTTGAGCTTCCAATTGTTCTGAATGACTAGTTTTGTGTGTTGACAATGGAGTGCATTTTCGTGATTATTTTTATAGCAGTTTTAATTCCTTTTCAAGCGTACTATATTCCGACTGATGCAGAAAATATTATTTTTGATTTAGTTTTTGCTACGCAAAAGAGATGGCTCTGCATGCTCGATAGCTATCGGTTTGAATAACTTTCAAACTTTCCGAACTATATATATGTTGTTTGGAAAGTCATCCAAGCTAAACGACAATTTGTAGCTTGCGTGATTTTGATTTGTTGTTATAATAAATACGCTGTGAAAAAGTGACGGGTGAATTGTTGCAAAATGCATTCGATTTCTTGATCGAAAAGTCCAGTGGTATTAATTAAGCGGGGTCTTTGTGAAGGTGTGTGCTCTCTACAATATCGCATTGAATGAAAGTTTAACAAAAAGCCAGAAAAGTAATTCCTGATTGAAGGAAGAACAAGAAAGTAGGCAGGTTCAAGGCAAAATTATATCCGTGTGCACCTAACAAAGGAATAACAGTGCGGTAATAATTAGAGAAAAAACCCAATGTATGAGATAAGTTGATGGGTGTTCCCTTGGTATTGTGCATGCGTCTACGAGTTGGAGCGAACGTGCACTCCCCTGTTTTTCTAACTGCTTCGCTATACGACTGCAGGGGTCACGGAAGCCCCACGGCGTTTCACATGGACGGAAGCCCTTCCAGAGAACACCGGGGGCATCGGCAACACCTGCCTCCTCTCTCTCTCTTCTTCTTGCCTAAAGAGTAAGGCGCCAGGTCGCAGGCCGGCCCGATAAGTTACAAAGGGGCAACGAGACAGGCATTGTTTCCATCATTACGGGCTGGGTATGCTCGCATTTTAAAGGTATCGGTGACGTGGTTTGACAGCGGGCGCGGCAAGTATTTGTGTTGGATGAATCCTGGCGGCTAGAATGGCAGTGAACAAAACAAGTTTTTGCCGTTTCTTTGTGTCAAAAACATTATAAGCAAAGAACAAAAAACGTCGAAACGTTTGAATATTCGTACTTACTGTTTAATTAGCTGAAGAAAAACTTGTAAAGGCTCCAGTGGTATTTTATCAGAAACACGTGCGCTGTCTTTTCTTTTCCAAGGTAGTACGCATCTCTATTTAGGAGCAGCACGCCAATCGAAACAGTAAAACACGAATTACGTTGCCAGGACTCATATTTTTTTGAAATCTCCCAAAAGCACACGGTGCATGCCATCGCTTAGCACATGAAACGTGGCTGCACCTTCCCGCCACTTTCTGATCTCTGCATGAACAAACAGCAACCTGTGATTTGTGAGTGCTTAGGCAAGAAGGAAAGAGGGCCAATATCCTTCCGAAAGCCCTTGAAGCTGCACAAAAAAAATCAAAAAAGTTTGCAGTCCCACGCAGCTTTTTCAGGTGATCACTATTGGACTTTAAGTTACGTTTTAGTGTCGCTAACGTCTCTTGGTTAGCTTAACAGTATGGAATTCTCAATAAATTATGTTCAGCATGGCCAGAGTAAGCTCGTCGCTTTGATAGAGATTTCGCATGCTGCTCAGCAAGTAGGACTTCTCGTCTCTAGCGAACGTTTCGCCCGCCGAGCCTCTCGAAGCACGGCCTCTCCTTCAGCTGTGCAAACTACCCGCGGCCGGGCCATGGTGGTCAATGATCAGCTAAAGCAGCACAACATTCAAGACGCGGATCGTCTACGGTACACACCGAAACGGACACGGTGACACGAGGACGAACGAACGAATTGCGTACGCTTTGGTGCGTCTTTCTCGTTCCGAGCCAGTATTGACATGACACGGCAATGATGTAACTTTTTTGTTACCCATATTGGCCGCTCTCCAAAGTGGGTATGTTTAGCCTCACTAACCTGAGCTCGATGCACGATTGCATGACCGCTCATGCATTTGTTGGTATTTTTAAATGCGTACACCTTACACAAAAGATTTGTTCAATTTCTTTCCTGTTACAAAAACTACCAAAATTTAACCAGAAGACCACAAGAAGAAAACGCAATACAGTAGGGCTTAGGTAGGAACCTTTCCCGTCCACACCGGTTTAACTAAGCTTACAATATGCGTAAAAAGATTATATACAATCTCAGTTTAATTCCTAGACCTTCCTAGCCATGTTCTCGAAAACACATTCCTCCGGTCATTCCATCTAACGGGCGAATATTCATTTTATTTGTCAAGCAGTCTTCTATGCAACCAATACTAGCGGTATGCATGTCAGCAAAAATTCATCTTATTTTTATTCCAACAGATACATATGTGGTATAACAGTTGGGTGTTTTCAATTCATCATCACCAACACGACGACGGCCTCGCCCGTCGACTTCCAAGTGCTCCTGTCCCGCGCAGCTCGAGTCCACTCTTTCGCAGAAAATTCTTAGTTGGCCTCTTCATCTTGTTTTGGCCTTCTCCTTCTGTTGAACCTATCTCTAGTTGTCCGCTTTGTCAGTCTGGGAGCGTACCGGCTACCATTTGGCTAAATGCGTGGCTGGCCTAAGTCAATTTCTGGTTCTTGACTCTACCTATGTGATCTTCTATTCTAGTTCATTGTCTTATACTAGAAGTTCGTTTATTCTCGCCTAAATTGCTGTGATCATTCCTCTTTCAATAGCGCGCTGAGGTGACCTAACTTGCCATAAGTAGTTTCGCAAGGCACCAAGAGACCGCTTCATATTTTGTAACCGGAAAACGCATTTGTCCTATATTCTCCTTCTCACTGATATATGTAGCCTACATTTTATTATTTGCAAATATATACCTAGTGCACAACACACCCTAGAGAGACACTATATTGAAGTTGTCAAGCTTCTGTGTTCGCTTCCGTTGCTTACACTGGCTCAAATGAATACAGATTTTATCGTTTATTTGGTTGATAAGGCTATATTTACATTATAAAGCGTGAAACAACAAAAACAACTTTGCGTGTTTGTGGCACCTAATGGAGGAAAGAAAACTCAGAAGAAACATGTAGCATTGCAGAAAGTGTGGAGGGAACGACATATTTTTATGAGCATACAGACAGTGTTGCATTTTTTTATGCTTGTGGCGGCTAAATCTGAATAAATTCCACGGACTCTGTTACGGCGTATTGAATGTGGCGGCTTCGCTACGCTGGCAGCACAGCGCAGGCGCTACGCTATCGTCATTGTCTGAAATGTATGCACTACAGCTGATTTTGCAGCGTTTCTTGTACTGCCGTTTCTTTGTGGTCTAATGTTCCCTCGAGGACAACAACCTATGATTACTTATTGGCGTCGTCGGTGACAACAGTTGCCGTTCCCTTGCGGCAATAGCTCATCGATTCCGTACAGTGGTTTTATCTCCTTATCGGTCTGCAAGTAAGAACGTGTGCGTTGGCAGCTTCGGAAATTTTGGCCGGATGCTACCGGCAGCAGGGCAAGCAACAATGAGGCATCTTGCAAACCACTGCAGCCACTTATCCACTTGACGTGACATTCATCCCAACTCAGACGTACTGCAAAAAAAATCGGCCATGCTGTACGAACCCAAACACTGTTCCAATCAACTGCTGTCGTGAGCCGTTATCAAGCTGTGGTGACACCGCAAATAGCAGAGGAGAATGGTAAAAAGTACTGGGCTCAGTGGGCTCACCGACATGACACGTGTTGCTTCAAAATTGTGATGTCAGGGCCTCTCCTGAATGGTAATTTCCTCTATGTGGTACACGAGGTAACTAAAGCAGTGACATCAATACCAGGTGCACTTGGGATTGGACGATGTCGAAGATTAGAATTCAAACAGCTAATGGTTCCAGTTCTCTGAAAGAACACGTTTGTATTCCGAAGTTCTCCTTCACAGGGAATTCGCAATATCTCAGTAATCGGCGTATCCCTGTTCTGCATTGTCGATGATTGGAAAATGCCTCAGGTAAGCAAGACAGCACAGCTTAGAATCATAAAGATCACTTGCCCAGGTGAACGCAGGGGATGGGCGCCCTACGCGTCACCGGAGACATTCAAAAGCGGTGGGCTTCTCTTCTTTGGAGCTTGCCTGGCTAGTGCCTGTATCGGCAAGTGCCTGTATAGTGCCCCAGGTGAACTGTCGGCTGTTTCGGAAACCGCCCGCAAGCAGTCGGTTCTTATGGCAACACCAAGCCGAAGAGAACTCGCAAACGTGTCAGTGTTCGTCGGCACACGTTGTGCGAGCTCGCTCGTGGAGCAATAAACGTTACTGCAGAAAAGGGTAAATCCAGCAGAGAAAGCATTGCCAAAAATAAATACGTCAAGTTCGGAAAAAACGTGCGCTTTCTGGAATTCAAACTTGAGAATTGCTAAACAAAGAAGCTAATGATCCAAAACACTCTGCCATAAACCAGCGTTGTCACGATGAGAAATATAACGTATATAATGTGTGTAGTCTCTTTCCAATCTTTTTATTAGGATTCCAAAAGTTATTATGACCATTTCTTGATTAACACTGGTGCAGCAACCGTCCCCCAAATTACCAGAAATATCTCATGTTTAGTGACTGGTTTCCTGATAGAGCAAAGTGGTCTCAACAGTGTGGTCGTGCTGCGGACTGCAAACAAATTTCCCATCACAAATACTGCTTCGTCACGTCGGTATCACTCGGTAAATAATCTTTTCAGTTCAATTTATTTCTTTAGCGCATAAAAATAACTTCGCTAACTCTTCTCCTGCATTTAAGGCCTTTCTGCTAGCGTACCAGCTACCGAAACGTCAATGTTGAGCCACTTGGTTTAAGGGCGTTATACAGACTGCAATATGAAAAAACCTAATGAACATTCTTTCTGGCAGAAACATGTCCTGGCATATTTTCAAATCAGGTAGCGGTTTGCGACTGCACGCTTGCGGCAGCCCGACTAAACGCCGCGGAGACTGCTTTTGCTGGATTGTGTGTGTGCCGCGCAGTAGCACAGTCAGGCCAAGCCACCTGGTTTTGAAAGTTATACAAAACGTAACTGGGAATCGGAAAGGAGGTGCAGTAAGGCAGTCAGCACTTTCGAATTGATTTTCTAACTGAATAAACTCTCTAAACGCAGCGAAAGTGGCCGAAACATGGCCTAGGCATCCAGAATAAAATTTGTTCTATTAATCCCGCAATGCTTACTATAGTCCTTTGAATATTTGCACTGTGTCTTTAAATATCCTGCGTCGGCTTTCTACCTCTAGGTTGGGATAAGCACAGATTACCTGAACCAGATAGTTCTAAACTACTAACTTGTTGTAGATTTTTGTTACACAAGCTGCACAAAGGGCATTTGGCGTGTTTATTCATCGCGAAGAGTGCCGCGCAATACAACCGCCGCGCCGAAATATGCGTGTCCGAGGTTGCGGCACCCAGTTCCGGAGCGGCAAGCAGAACGGCCTAGAGGCAGCGCGATCGGCTCCGATGGTGCAAAACCCGCACGCGAAGGGGGGGCGAGTCATCGGAACGACGAGCCGATCGTGACGCGGAGTCCCGGTTCTGCAGGAGAGGCCAATGGGAGTCCGGTGTTCAAACGCGGTCGGCAACTTTGAAGCTTCGGCTAGCTCTCACGATCCTGCCCGAGCCGTCCCCCGAAGATAAGACAACTTATCCTATCTTCGACGAGATCTCGACAAGTTTCGTTGTGGACCGACGATGAGCGGGTTACGGATACTTTACTTTATTACTTTCTTCAAGTGGATTTGCAAAGGTTACGGAAGTATTCTTGTCACCAAATAAGTAATCTTGTCACCAGAGATACACCCCGTCGAACTCTTGGGCGAAGCGCATCACGTGATTCGCTGGTTCCGCTTTCGGCGCTGTCCGCAAGGCCTCGGTTAAAGTCTTACTGCTCCTGGGAGCGGCGGCGGTAGATCAGGTGTTGAGAAGCCTACCGCAACCTTAGCCTCCCATGCATACGCCACTGGGTGGTTTCGCCGGTGCGTTCACCGCGTTCGACCCGGCCGTGTTTGCCGGGGATCCTTCTGTGAGCATCGCACCGCACTGAACGGCTTGTTTGCCGTGGCCGCCAATACAGCTCCATAGAAGGTTAACCAAGCGAGATCAAGACTTAACCCTACTAATCATTGCTTTTGCTTTGCATTATCAAGGTTACCTTAGCTAAGCACCAGCCATTTGAAAAGCAAACTTTTGTAGCTGTACCAGCCAACGGTTCTTTCGTGGCTAGCGGGATAACAAACTCCCAATGCGTCGGAGGTGGCGGCGTGAGGAGGTAGTAGAGATGGACGGTTTCACTCACGGCGCACACTAGAGATGGCGCTGTAAATTTACCGAGTGTTCAGCGCGCGCAAGTGCCTGATCGCCGGCGGCGGCGTCTGTGGTAAGGCTTTGTCGTCTGCTTTAGCGACGGTTGTTTTGGGGCCTGCTTTGGTGCACCATTGCCTCCTCTTCTCGGTGTCTTCGCAAGGCTTTATTAAACTTGTTCCACAGCACTTTCAGGTACCCCCCCGCACCCGACGGAATAAGTGGTCGTACGGCTAACATAACATAAAGATTGGTTTAAAGCTCGAGAAAACAAAATGTACAAAACCACGTGCAGACATCTACTCACCTAGAGAAACGCTACCTTTTGCGCACTGCTGGAAAGGAAATGTGACTCCGTTTTGTAAATTGGTGATTAACTCTTTCGCTTATGGTATAAAAATGTATTGCAACAGGCGAAAGTACCAGTGGTTTTTGGTAAAAAGCGATTATAAATTTTCCTCAGCCTTTCCACAACTCTAAACTTACTAAAATAACCAGTTTAAATCGTTATAAATGCGAATCACTATGCTCGCATGCCGAATTATTTCCGGTGTCTACGCTTGTGTCGCGCGGTGGTATAGCCCCAAGCTAGCCACATATGAAGGCTAGGTTCCAGTGTCTTTGCCCTTCGAAACACCCTCGTGCCCGTTTCTTTCTTCCGACTCACGGCCGGGCTCCAGCGGCTGCGTCGGCCGCTCTTGCCCTCCCTTGGCCGACGCTCCTGCGGCGTTCGGGACGCCGCCTCCGTGAGTTACAGGCAATGGCTGGCGGAATACCGAGTAAGTAGTCTTTGCAGATCAACGTGTATGATTGAAGTGATGTGGGTGTCAGTGGGTGCCGTTTAAGGTTTGTTTGAACCACCTTCACAGCGTGTATTGCGGGCCAATTGGTTTTCCTTTGAGTATCAACTTCAAGTCAAGAGCATGGCACCAGTTTAGGTTCCGTTGGCCTTGATGTCGCAAGACCTCTTCGAATAACCGTCCTGGTGAATCGTTCTACGGCGACAAACAAGGGCGACAGTGATAGGGGTTCACTACTAATTACATTCATACTTTCTTAAAAATAATTGGTACAATTTTTAGGCCAACCGCCTTAGTTTTGTATTCAGTTTCAACCGCATATTTTCATGTGTTCGGGCGACTCGCTCGCAAGAACACGTGGTCCCAGAAAATAAATGGCTCAAGTATTCTATTATCTGTAGTATAATATCTGTTGTATTATCCGTATAACCCAATGAAGCTTTTCGTATACCCCGAGAGACAATCTCTGAACACATTGGGCGAGACGATGCCTTGCGGGTCGTACGCCCTAACGGATCGAGAATTGGTCCGTTTGCTTGTAAAGGTAATCTTGCCAGTACATTGTTTGTGTATGTCGCATAGGAATCTTACGTAGGCCTCTGTGTGTTGGTTTTTCGACGCTACCAGCACTGCTGCGGTGCTCACTGACTCAAATTTCAACTTCAACTTTAATGCTGTCAACTTCAAAATTCAACTTCAATGTCAACTTCATCCCAAAGAACTGCAGCAGCTGCTTTCCTGTAAGCAAGCTCATTTTCAGGTATTCGCAATGCACAGGTACCCAGCAGATTGTCAATTTCCAGGCCAATAGCGTAGGCCAACATAATATTGTTTAAAAAAAATCTAAGCACTGCATTTTTGTGAGGATTTGAATAATGCAGGGCCGTCACTACAGTCAAGGATTCTGTATGTGTGACGGAGCGGTGTATGTGGTGTATTAATGTGATCTACAGCCATTAATACTTTGGCTTCACCTGTGAATGTGCTGCTGTTAGGATTGAGTTTCTTAGAGGAATAATGATGAGGCCACAACAGCCAAGAAAAAGCAGAGTTGACTTTAAATGCGTCTGTGTAAAATTTGTACATTGGTATTTGTGTTGAAGGATTAAAACGTGCGGGTGTATTAAGGCACATGGAGCTTTATTCTGGTCTATATGTTAGTAAATGAGACGTCACATGCAACCGGCAACCGTTTCCATGGTGCAAGGAAATCAGTAAACGTGAATTTTGTAAGTTTGTTTTCAAACTTCGTAGATGCGACTGAGTGGTGGAAGTGATGTTGTTTGATTGTAATTGTAATAAAGCGACTATTACAGCGGTTAGACGTTTTGGTAAGTGGGAAGAATTCTGACGGTACAACCCATTCATCACTATATATCAGCTCTACCAGCGGCAGATGTGTCAGTTAAAATTTCCTAAGAAGGAAGCAAAAATAGTGTGTGTTGCGCAGGCTCCGGCTTTCCCAGCCTTCTTCGCAAGGAGCAAGGCGTGCCCAGATGTCCTTCTGGCGATGGATTCCTTCATGGAGTGCAATATCGTGAAGACTGGTGAGGGTTGCGTTCCACTAGGTAACAGAGCCATGCAGGGAGGAGTCGTATTTTCTTCTCTCGCAGTTTTTGAAATTCGGTAAATATGCCAAGATGATCGTGGTCCTCGTGTTGTTGGTGACGTGAAGTGGGATGTGGAATGCAAGGAGCGATATTTGTCTATCTGGGGTGGATCTCCCATGCTGGGGTAACGTTAAAATCGGTTGGCAACCCGAGCCGAATGGCCGTAGGTAAACAAGGGCGGCAGGTAGGGCTGAATTTCGGAAAATCCGATAGAGGCACCTGCTACATTGGAGGGGATCAGTGTATCTGCTATGGCAGGGCTTGCGCCAATCAGAGCGCAGAAATTTGTTCGTGTAGTGTGTATGAAGGCAGAGGATAGAGTCGCTTTGCAGGACGGCCTTAATTCTGCCCAAGAAGCGTTCTGTGCACACCGAAATGTGGGAGCGTTTCGATGGATGTTGCTGAAAGTGCGTGCCACATCCATACGGCCCACGGATCAGATTTTCGCCCTCACGGCGTTTGGGGGATTCCGTTTTGCACGTGCGTTGGATTAAAATCATTTGAATAGGCCGGCAAATAAATTTCTTGCACTGACTTCTTAGGCGAGAGAGAGAGAACTTTATTACGAACAGATGGGTTAAGGAAACCGGGCGGCCACCAAGGTGGTGGCGAATAAAGCAGCGTGTTCAAATCAGAGCTATTGGGTGGCCACGTCGTAACTACCCAGCGCCTCGTACCACTGCTTGGGGGGAAGGGGTCTTGAGAGCATTCTCAGATGCAATGGGTGAGTGATGCATACGGACCAGAAAGGGGACATCCAGGAGACGGGAATTGGGATGCGGGATTGTGATAGAGAACGTAGCTCTTTGGGAAGGCTCCCGTTTGAAGTAGTCTCCATGTTCGTACTTTATGTTGTGGAAGAGATGCATGGGCTGGTGCGTAGAGACGACGGGAGAGACGGTAGTGCACTGTGATGTCGTTAAAAGTTATCAGCTTGTCCCTTGTGGACTTGGCACCATGGTGGGGAAAGGAGTTCATGCATGCGCGGTGTGTAAGCTCTCGGGACACCATATGTGCCGCCTTATTCTCCTCTGGCCCTGCACGACCAAGTGCCCGGACGAGTTCCACAGAGACAGTGGTTGAATTTTGCTGCAGAATTCGGATCGCATCCCATGAGATATTGCGTCTTGCAAAATTTTAAATGGCCAACTTCGAATATCAGATGACGATTCTAGGTTGCGACCCACAAGTAAGAGCCAGAGCGACTGGAATTTCTTCCGCCTTTGTTGGGGAGTCAGTACGGATGGCAATTGCATTACCTTGGGTGGAGTGCGGGTGGTTGATAAATGCCACAGCGCAGGCATTTTGATGCCTGTATTCTGCGGCATCTGCGTAGACGATATTGGGTAGGATAGGTAGCTGTCAAGTGAGGACTCGAGCCCTTGAGATTCGACGTGGGGCGTTGTAAACGGGATGCATATGCCTGGGCAGAGGCTGAACGATAAGATGCTACCGAATATTTGACGGGATGGAACATGCCTCCTGCACCAGGTCTGAGACAGGGATATTCTACCGCTTAACTATTTCTCGACATGGCGGTGAGTGTTCTAGGCGTTCCCGCTGTGAGAAGAGGTGCGCCTTGATGAGCTCCCCGGCAGTATTGCAGAACCCAAGAATATTAAGCCTGGCAGTGGAAGCATGCTGAGGTAGCTGCAGAGCCGCACATTAAGCTTGACAAATGAGGCAGTTGATTTTAGTGAGCTTCGTTTTGCTTGCGTGAACATGGTATGAAGGCGTCTACCAATGAATAATGCCTCTACGAGGCTGAGTCTGTCGTTCTCGCCTAGACCTCAGTGTCGATTGGACTACCTCCTGATGAGTTGTATTAGCTGGTCCACTTGGAAACGTAATTGCCTTAGAGTTCCGACTTGCTTGAATTGTGTTAAACAGTGAGGCCTAACACCTTGAGTTTGGCACCTGAGGAAGGGGTTGACCCTGTACCAGAAAGTCAAACTTAGAGGTTGCAGAGGCTGTTCATTTGGGAGGGAGAATGAGAAGCTCTGATTTTGTGGGAGACACACGAGACCTGTCTTATTAGCCTGATTTGATACCATGCCTGACCAGCCTGAAGGGTGCTTTCGATGTTCGAGTCGTTACCCCTCGCGATCCAGAGCGTAATATCGTCAGCATACAAACTAAAACCGAGATTACGTATTTGTTTCAATTCGTGTGGGAGTGGAAGGAGAGCCAGATTGAAGAGGAGGCGCGAATTAGTTGCTCCTTAAGGAGTTCCTCTGTTTGTGAGATTAAATCGACCGTCCTCATTGTGACCAAACCATATTGTAGCGGTAATCACCGTGAAGAATGCTTTGACGTAGTTATACGTGATGTGTCCCGGGTTAATGGGCACCAGGCCAGTACGGATAGCAACATGTGTCACGGTTTCGAAGGCCTTCTTTAGGTGTAAGGTCAGCAGCGGGGTAGTGTCGACCTTGCTACAATGCTGAAGGACCTCGATCGATAACTGCAGCAAGATATCTTGAGTAGACAGTTTAGGGAAAGCCCTACCATTTGACACGGGAGTGCGTTGGTTTTGTTATTTGTTGAGTAACGCGAGCAAATATGATATGCTCGAGCACTTTGCTAACAAAGGATGTTAATGATATTGAGCTAACGCTTTCTAAGGCGTTGGGCTTGCCTGGCTTTGTGGTAAAAGAGATTTTCGCTGCCTTCTATTCCTTAGGTAGTTCGCCCTTACACCAATAGTAATTGTAGTAAGCTCTTAAGTCTGTGATAGATGAATCATCCAGATCTAGAAGCGTCTTGTTAGTTGTGGAATCAGGGCTTCGCGCTGAGCCAGGTCTGACGTTTTGGATAGCAATCCTAACTTCTGCGTCGGTGATGTCCTTATCTAGAGATGTGTTTTCTGGGCCATGATAGCATAGGAGAGTTGTTTGTTCGCCCTCCGGAATATAAATTTTACGAAGCTTATTTTTGAGATTAGACACGGAGCCGGGAAGTCTGTGAATGAGCTTCTGGATGTGATAAAATTGATCAGCCTTGTTTGGTAGGGGATCAAGAAGGTGTCTAAGAACCCATGTTTTCTTCATACTGAGTGCGCCTTTTAGTTTACCACAGATGTCGTGTCATTGCTATTAAGCTAGTGGTTTTATTTATTGCTGTATTGTTAGTTCTAAATCCGCAATGTTTTGGAGAAGGGTTCTGCTGTGCTTCTTTCGCCTCCACCGTTTTTTCATGCTGCCGTAGGCTTGCCAGAGGTGCGCGGTAGTAATCTCGGTCTGAATGATGAAGTGATCACCGCCTAATGTGTGCTCTGTGCATACCCAGTGTGCTTGTGTTATCCCGGCTTAAAGTGTGAGATGTGGTGTAGTGTCACGCTGAACACTAGTGCCTATTAAGGTGGCCTTGTATGGGTTGGATTCAGGTGTGAGGTGGCACTTTTGAATCTGTTCCCACAGCAGTCTGCCCTTTTTTTAGTGTACGGGTATCGCCAGGCTGTATGTGCGGCCTACTTCAAGTCACCTACTACAATTATTGGATTGTTTCTTGATTTCCTTTTAACGGCTCGAAAAAGACAACCAAATATGTGATGATGAGCTCGCGGGCTGCTGTAGATATTAAGGATGAAATAACTGGTGTCTGTCTGGCGGCGGGGAAATATCCTAACTTAATCTTGTGGGATCTCAAGTCGTATGGGATCTCAAGGGCATCTCGCTCGCGCTTGTACGCCCTACAGTTCTACTGCCACACGCAGCGTGGTATGGGCTTTGGTTTGGGTGATCCGTTGAATCAAACATGGATTGTGGTATCTCTTAAAGAGCTACCGAGACGCCCAAGGCGGTCGCCAGCTCCGCGATAGTTTTGTGCACTTCAGCTCGTACCGACTCTATCATGGACTGCATGGTGGCCCTGGTTCGTCAGAAGTGTCTGATCAAGGTGAGTGTATTCAGCCTTTAGCTCGGCTACAGCGCATTTACTTGATCTTTCAAACGAGACCAGTCTGTCCTCTGTGGGATCTAGTCCCTCGTCCGACGGCACTGCTGCATGCATGGCCCTATGTTTGGGAGGAAGAGAGGATGACTGGTAAGAGACATTCGAGTTCAAGGATGACTGTAAAGCGAGAGTAGGGGACGGTTCCGATGGTGGTGGTGTAACCTCGAACCTAAGTTCCATATTAGTGCAGCGCATGAATTGTCAGGGTAACTGCGTACGAAAATTTTGTGCATTGTTCAGAATACATGCACAAGAGTCCCTTGAATGAAGTCTGAAGTGGTCTGCATTTTGGTCTGGTGTTCTTCTAGTTTGTGATATTCCCAAATTAGGGGCGGATTTCTTAGAAGCACAGGTTAGCTGTCTTGTGCTGATGTATGTGTAAATTATGTTATGGTATATTGAAGTCAGTTTTGTTGGGTGGCAAGTGGAGTCGTTGCGTATTTTTATAGTTATATCATCTAAATACAATGCATGGTGTAGGTCTATTAATAAAGTAATAAGAACAGGTATGCAAATCAAGCGATAATAAAAAGGCGAGATGACTCAACCTTTAGGTGTCCTTTTTTTCTGTACCGAGAAGTGCGTCACTGATTTTTGCGTGCATGAAACAAGGTAATTATGTTGGGTAAACATAACCTTACGGTGTCGTAAACCACCATTCCGCAATTGGTATCTTCAAGGACACGCACGTGGGCTCATAAGAGACTTTTACAGTGTCTTTGGAAGTGTAATAAACACAGAGCTTGGGTTGGTTTTGAAGGGATAGTTATTTTCTTTAAAGGACATGTGGTTGTAACGTCAACTTCGTCGATATCTTATGAAAAGGGCTGTTGATAAATTGTGCACAAGTGGAGGGCTTTATTGATCTCGTGTCTGATATA
Source organism: Haemaphysalis longicornis (assembly GCA_013339765.2). NCBI lineage: Eukaryota > Metazoa > Arthropoda > Arachnida > Ixodida > Ixodidae > Haemaphysalis > Haemaphysalis longicornis. The sequence goes on from CM023455.1 coordinate 42,984,594, forward strand.
CGAAACATAAATTAGCCGCGCGAATAATTGTTTTGCTCCAAATATCTTCGAAGAGGACAAGCTTTCGCTGCCGATCCCGCGGGAATTTCTTTCCTCTCTCGGCCGGCAACATCTCAAGTTTTTTCCCTCCTTTCTAGGCCTTCTCATGAATAAAGCAATGCATATTTCCAAAAGTACCATTGGCTGTTCCCACACCTGCTCTGCTGGGGTGCACAATTTTGAGTAGGATTTCTTACTGTTGTGCGTGGCGCTCGAGGCCCGAGCAGGTATATTTGGAACGAGCACTTTTGCTTGTTGTGTTAAACTGATCGTTTTTAAAAGCTTCATGCTTTAGTTTTTAAACGGCTGGCCAAACAAAATTTCTGGGGTACTCTGTACGCCATAAATGCCACCTACTCGGCCCAGTTTGCTCACCCAAAAAAACGTTAACGCAGAGCCTAAAGATAAGACAAAGCAGTTGGCCGTATTTAGAGTGGACGACGTTACACTTTCTCTCCTACTCACACTCTGACGACATTGTCACGATGTATTAAAAGGAGCAAACAAGTCAAAGGCACTCTTTCAAGAGATATATGGTAAAACGTGTAGCTTTCTTCTTTGCAACTTGAGTGAATGTTTAAAATCCGAACTGCGTCTGTGGTGTCAGAATCGCGCAATTTGAGATACGCCACCTTCATACTGCGAGAGACCCACGTTAAATAAAGACAACCAGAAGCATGTTTTTATTTAAGCGTTTCACTTTTGATCATCATTATATTCTTCATGTGCCCGTCGTGAAAGTCATCGTGTAAATTGCTTTTCCAGCTGCGCCTTCTTTTGACCAGATGTACTGCGCAAATACAGCGAGAAAGCATAGTCATACCTTTTTTTACACAGCTAAGCGCCCATACATTGAGCTACCATGTGAAACGTGTTAGCTAACAACGGCGTGGATGGGTTAGAAAATTCGTGAGCAGCAGCATAACACGGCCATTGCAAACAGCCGCTGAAGGGTAACTCTAAATGAGTGGTCCGCGCGTCATACTAAAAGACAGGCTGACCGCTACAGCTTCACTGCTTGCCCATTTGTACCAAGTACACGGGGGAACTTTTTCTCCTTCGTGCGGCAAAAATTGCCGCCTTTTTAATGAAAAAAACATCCCTATAATTTTGACAATAAAGTCTTGCGTTTGACAGGTTCAAGGTATCTTTTGTAAAAGGCTCTTGACTTCCCATTTTTTATTCTTGTTGCTATATATACGCCTTGTTTAAAATGTTGCTCAACTCCTCGGGCCGCAACTGTTAAGGGCATAGCGAGAGACTTAGCGACCGAACAAAGCGTTTGTCCGGTCACTAACATTTGTATTTAAGTGGCCAAAGAAACAGTATCCCATTTAAAAATTCTGATGTTCTTTAAATGTACCTCGTCTTGGCTGTCACAACTTCAAACACCCGTCCTCGTATTTTTAGAAAAGACAATTTTGCTCCTATTCTGAACAGTACCAAAAACAAGTACTTGCACTCATGTGACAATATCTTGTGAAGGGTCTATTTAAGGTGCCTCTACAGCTTTGATTTTTAATAAACACTCCGTGCCGCACGGAATTTTTCAAATCACTTTGGTCCTTTTTTAATCGGTCCAAAAATCAAGGCTTTCTCACCAAGTTTACAGCTGAACGAATGCTTCCGGTCTTTCCTCAATATAGACGAAGGTAAATGACATTGATTCATTAGGTTAGCATTAACTTCTGAACTGCGTTCTGTTTTCACCGTTTTGGTGTTCTCGGCATGATACTATTTCCTAGCCCTGTCCTTGTTTATTGCTAAGGCCTAAACATATACTTGATTTTTTGTTTATCTCACAGTGTACCTAATTATACCAAAATAGTTTGGAGAAAACATTCTCCACTGTAGTCGTAAAAGTCGGTTATTTTAGCAATATTAAAATGACCTCTTATTAAAAACAGACGCCTGCTATTTATACATAGTTTTTATTGTAAATGAGCAAAAAACTGCAGTTAAGCCTGAAAGATGAAAATAATATTGATATGAAAAAAGCATGGGCACTCAATATACAATGAGAAATTTTAAGTCTTTTTTGACTATTACACTTCAACTTCAAAAACCATTACTCTACTAGCCCAGCCTTTTACCTTAGCGAATTGTGAAATTTAGCGCTTTCTCACACTATTTAACCGCTCGCATATGATGGTTGATGTTTTTACCAGGTGGTGAACTGGACATTAGGGACCTATTTCACCGGAAGCTTTGTCATCTGCCTCGAAAGCTTTTTGAAGACCTATGTCGAGGTTCACAAAGTAGAAAAATTGAATCAGGTGGATCCTCAGCTGACTATTCAACCGCGCCAAGGAATTGCGCTGGTGATTCACGGGAGTGCTGAAGCCGACGAAGCGACCAAGACATATATAACAGTTGATAAAATTAATACTAAAAAAGGTTCAAAGACACAGACAAAAAGCAAAGAGCCGCTACCATTGTAAATCGACGTAATCCAAGCCTTCTCGATTCTGCGTAACAATTGTGCCAATTTCACTTCGGCGGCCTAAATGAAACCGCTGAAAACGCACATTTCTGCTCAGTGCTTGGTTTTGGGCTGATAAAAAATAAGTGTATTTATTTTTTTTAACCTAGACGAGATGACGAACACTGCTGCAGCTATTAATCACCCCTTTTTACTTTCTAATACTATTTTTAAAACAATTTTGTTAAGTACAGACTGTGAGCAAAATCTTCTTTTTGCTATGTTAGTTTATAGCAGATGGTTATTGAAATGAATCGTGAAAAACCGCCAGTGTCAGAGTAGGTTTACGTATGCGAAGTGTGCTGAGTAATAATAAACATTGCAGAAGCTGTGGTTACCTGTGGGACCCCTACAAATATAGCCCTGCACCAAGATTGTGGTAAGACATAGAAAATATTTAGCAACTAGAACCTTGTTCAGGAAAAGAAACTTGTCCCGAAAAACACACAACATTAACTTGAAAAATACAGCCCATTGTGAGCACGTATCTTTTAAGACACCCGGTCTAATTTGTCCAATCGATATCGGAGGCACACAAGAAACAGCCGCATGATTTTTATTATATACGGCATCTCTGGGTTTTCACGAAAGATAATGCATCGGAAGAAGCACACGGCGAGGTGGGGGCAACAAGTGATTGTAAACTCTTCTGCAGGACACAAACTACTGTTTACTGTTCAGTGTTTTATGTATGAATAGCAGCCACCAACGTGTGTTACATATCTTCCGCCTTGAAATTTAGTCCAAGTAGGTGTGTCAACACAACCAGAGCAGCTACGAAAAAAAATTTTGCATCAAACCACAACACACTATTCAGGATTGTAACGTTCCCCTTTATTGGGTCGAGTTCACTAAGTAGATCAACAACAGTCCGGTTGTCGTCCTTTCACCTCCTCATATTCCTCCTCCTCTGGCCGCTGCCCGGCTCCTCGTCGACCTCTTCCTCTTCCTGTTACACAGGCCGCCCCTGTGTTGTCAACCCTCCTGGGTTGATACGGCACTACGTTGCACATAGACGCAGCTTCCACGATGTTATTTGGTAGATTGTAGCATATGTACTTCAAAATTATTTGTTTGCGAGCAGTCTTCATAACCATGTAGGGCCCTGAAAAAGGAGCCTTTGAACCCTGCAGGCCTTGCCGGACAACGACATATACCCCAACGTTATTTCCGGAACCTTTCCCGTGTGAAGATGGTCGTAATGCTTCTTCATTGCGATGGGGAACCTTTCATTTTGTCTCTCGGACCTTTCTTGTTCACGGAGTACTATTGAATCGGTAATCCCAGGAGGTGATCGGCATGCAGCCACTCAGATTTCCCATGATATGCAAAGTATGGACTGCATCCTAAAGCTTCTATGTGCGAGTGGTTGTGGTGTGCAACAGCGGCTTCTAGAGCACATTTCCAGCCCCCTTTGAAATCTGGATAGAGGGAAATGAACTGCTTGATGTCACGTATAGCTCTCTCAGCTAACCCGTTGGCTTCAGGGTGGTACGGCACTAAGAAAAAAGCTTCACATTGCGCTGGAGAGCCCAATTCTTCAACTGCTCGCTTCGAAAGGCTGGTCCGTTGTCGGCCACAATTTTTTTGGTGTCCTTAAACATATCCCGGTTCAAGAGAGAGATGACGCTCCTTGCATCTTCCTTTCCGGCTTACACCCCCTTTCCACGCGACCATTCGCGTGCGTTCATCAATTGCCAGTAGGAACGCTTGCGTGCTCCTCTTCCCTCCCCTTTTTTTTCTGAGCTCCGCGAAATCAAGGTGGATTGTTGCGAATGGTTCTTTGGAATGTTCTGCGATGATCATTGCACTACTTCTGGGTGTGAACTTGGCCTTGCAGATTTGACACTGGTGACAGGTCCGTGCGTATTCAGAGATGTTTGGGTTCATGGTGTTCCAATGAAATCTTTGCTTGATTTTCCAGTATGGACCCAAAAATTTCCGTCATGTCCCCAGAGTGAGGTGAATCATGGTAAAAAGCCAAGATTTTTGGTACACTAGTCTTCGGTACCTGTAAACGACCATCTTTCAGCGACTTTGCCTCTGTGCCGTCCCATAAGAGCGCGCTCACATGGTGATCATCACGTGGGACAGGTATGTGAAGTCGTGACATGGCATCGGTGTCCGGTAGCTTGTCACCTGGTCTGTGAGCAATGTCAAATGCGAACTGCTGCAGTTCACTGACACACCTGGCTAGCCGCTTTTGGATGGGACAAATTCAGTATATAGGTCAAGGTTTGATTGTCTGTGAATAATCTGAAGCGTCGGCCCTCCAAGTACGTTCGGAAGTAACGTAGCGCCATCACTACCGCCAGGGCTTCTTTTTCCGACGTAATTATTCTCTGCTTTGGTAAATCTGTAAGAATAATAACCAATGCCCCTGAGCTGTCGTTTCGGTGACTCCTTGTCATCTCTTTGGTATAAAATCGCCCCGGCTCCGTAATGCGATGCATCTGTGGTAAGTTCGAACGGTTTGGCAAAATCTGGGAGCTTCAACACTGGGTCCGATGATATTATCTTTGTAAGCTCATGATATGCGCTTTCGCATTCCTTGGTCCATTCAAAGGAAAGATCCTTCTGGGTCAATTCTGTGAGGCATTTTGACTTAGTGGCGTAATCATTGATGAATGCCCTGAAGTGTCCGGTGAGTCCTAGGAAGACGCGTAGAGAACGCACGTCATAGGGCTTGCATACCTGTAAAATTCGCTTGACGGATTCCTCTTTCGTGCTTTTCGTCTTGCCATCAAAAACTCTTCCCATAAAGACAACAGAATCTTTAAAAAAATCACTCTTCATGACAATATTCTTCGGGTAAGCTTTACTGAGGGCGTCTAGCACTTGTGAGAAATGTGATATGTGCTCATCTCTGCTCCTGGAATAGATTATTATGTCGTCGACGTAGACACCACAAAATTGCCCAATGAACTCTTCTAGGATGGTGTCCATCATTTTCTTGAACCATGCTCTAGAATTCTTCCGTTCGAATGAGAGTCTGTTGTACTCATATGTACCAAAAGAAGTCACGAATGCAGTGAAGTGCTTGTATTCCTCCTGAAGTGGTACTTGCCAATACCCTTTGCACAGATCGACTCGAGAGAACGAAGAGCAACCACCGGTTTCATTGATGATGTCGTCTATTCTTGGCATTGGATTCGGGAACAGGTCAGTCTGGTGATTCACATGCCTGTAGTCTGTGCACAGTGCATATGTACCATCGTCTTTGAGAACCGTTGTGATAGGTGACGCAAACGTTGATACGGAAGGTCGGATATTACTATACTTTAAAAGACTTTTCAATTCAGTTTTTTGCAACCTCTTTTTTTCGTAGGACAGGCCATATGGTTTTGTTCGTACAGCAGTAACATCGCGCAGTTGAAAAGGCGCTTCCATGACTGCTGCGGCTGGCGGATAAGTGCCTAGACACAAAAGTTAAGGATATTGTGAACAGACGTTCTCGGTATTCGTGACCAACCTGATGGACGGCTTTGTCTGCGCGCATATCGTCTCAGTGGAATGGTCAACGAGTACCTCATCCTTCCAAGAAAGGTTGAGCCTCAATCTCTTCATGTAGGGACGGGCTAGGATGAAATTGAACTTCGCGTCGTCTATTAGTAATGCTTCTACGAGCAATTTTTCCCCTGGTACTCGACTTCGACGCGCGTCGATTTATCAAGCACCCTAGCAGTCCCATCGTAGCCATGTACCTGGACAACCCTACCTGGAAATATGTCATCTGGCGACGCACGCCCTGTCCTCATGATGGTCACTGATGCTCCTGTGTCCACTAAAACATTTTCTAGTTGCCCGCTGACATACATTGGTGCATACAGCAAATTGAATTCAGATTTTATTAGGTATACAGTCTCGCTTGGGGTCTTTGGGTGGGACCGATCACCCTCTTTTATTCGTTTTTTTGGCTGATGAGCACCACTAGGCGTGCCGACCGATGGTAGGGCATTCCGAGCAGTGTCGTACAGTCGGGTCTGGCCTATTGGGGGCAGAAGGTCGACACAGACGTCCCTCAGCAAATGGAGAAGTCCTTCCGCTGTGGTAGGAGCCCTTGGAAGAACCTGGCGTTGAACGGCTTTCTTCATACCATAAATGATGAGTGGTACAATGGACGACTCGGGGAGTTTAGGATCGGCAAGTTGCAGCACTCTTCGTTTCTCGTAGAAGTAATCCACCAACGCCCCTCCTTAGTTTGAAGAAAATAGCCTGATCCCAACGTTCAACGGGGTTCAAGTCGGATGCGCGGATGAAGCTGGCTCGCCAGTCGGCCTAGGGCTTGTCAGCGTTCCCTGCCATCCGCAATTCATACCACTTCTTCGCGTTCCCCGAAAGGTATACTCGCAGGTTATTTATCCGATCGGAGTTTGTTATCCAGTGATTGTTGGAGCACGCGTATTCATAGAACAGAATCCATGCCGCTCGACTTGAGGTGGTATCTTCAAAACAATCAGGCTTAACTTCCTGTCTGTACCGGGAGGGATCACGACTCAATTTATGAAAGACATAAATTGCTGTTGCTGATAAAGTTGTTCTTGCAAACGCACAATGTGTTTCATGATACGCGTGAGTCCCTCTGGATGGTCTGACCTTGCGTTCACTAATTCACTTGGCTTAACCACCCAAGCTCGAAAATCAGCGGCGCGCATGTTCACCTTGATGTTACTCTTCAACGCTAACTCGTCTAGCGTCAGTTTAGCTTTCGTGGCAAGGAAAGATATTAAGTCAGGTGTGCTGACCCTTTCTGGGAGGTTCACGGTCGCATTATCCCCGTCCTCTTGGTAACCGTGGACCCCCAGACGACCATCTTCACGCTGGGTCAGATTGAACAACACCCACAATGTCCGGAATAGTCGGCTGCGCCAAATTTAACGTTCCTCTTTATTGGGTCGAGTTCACTAAGTAGATCAACAACAGTCCGGTTCTCATCCTTACACCTCTTCTTCTTCCTCCTCCTCTGGCTGCTGCCCGGCTCCTGGTCGACCTCTTCCTCTTCCTGTTACAAGGATCTTTGTCCAAAATGGTTTGCGAAAAGAAACCCAATCTGCAATTTCAACGCACAAAGAGCCTTTCCACTCTACCTGAGGGCTGTCGGAAGTGCAGAGCAGAGATTCGCCATAATGGGCTGTGGCACAATTATCCGCTCACTTCAACTGTCCATCATGCTCTTCGCCTCACTCTCCCATTCTTCTCAGGATAAATTACAAGGAGGCTTGTCTAATGCAATTCAAATTTTCCGCCGTTGCAGGGCCCGTGCGCCCCCTTCTTGGAACAGCGCTAGCCGGATTTATATTCTTTATGTACTCGCTTTCATAATGCACGCACCGGCACCTTACTGCGAATTATGCAACGCGTTGTTTTTGGAGGCCACTTTGCTCACCTACTACCGCAAAATCTAACCCAACGTGCCTTCATAACTAAACGGACACGGGAGCAGTTATCAGCTGTCATCTGACACCGAACAGCATGGGTCCAGCGTAGACTTGAGAGGCGGAAAAAAACAGAGAACTACAAGCGGTGTTTACTTACTGAGGGTGCCGGGAACACGACGGTAGACGACAGGAGTGGAAATGCTTCCGTGCATTCTGGCGGCAAATGTTCACGTATGAGACCACCTTGTGGCAGTTCTTTACGCTCGCGTCGCGCCGTGCCTCCGATGACCGATTCCTCAAAACCCATGTCAGTACCTCACGCAGAACTGGCACACCTGAGGACTGATCCACAAAGAAATAACTGGAGGGCAATGACGAGAGCTGAAGTCGCAGCTCTCAGTGCGAGAAGGAGCATGTAAACACCGGACGCCTTCGTTTTTGTTGTTTTTCATGAAGCAGGCTTCGCCTTCTAGATTGCAGTTATTATGTGTGCGACGTTTTTATGTACGAAAAATGCTACCCCTGTCAAGATTCGTTGCTTGGCTGGCATACACTCTTAGGTAATTCCTCGTTATCTGACGCATCTGCAGGCGGGTTTCTCTGTCAACATAGAACCGCTTATTAAGCGGTGGTTCATGTGGCGTCAAGCGCAAGCGGCCCGTCAAACACGCTGGCCACCGAACACATGGCCCGGCGTTTAAGCGGCCATTTTGAGGGCCGCCTAATCAGAGGGCCACCTTAACCCTGGGCCGTGTTTTCGCGGGCAACCGGCCGTAATTTTTCTACGCGGACAGTTATGCTAATCTATTCCCGCTTACGAAGCGGCCCCCAAACCCTCCGACCCCTCAAACAAGCGATCTTGTTGCTTTTCACCAAAAAAAAATGAAAGCAAAAAGCCACTCGGCCAGAATTGATTTCATCCGTATTTTTTCGCTCGGATTGCCAGGTCAACGCCAGCACCCCATGACGAATGCTCCAACACATGTTATATCATACAAGACATACAAAGCACACAAATTCTCTTACACGCAACCTTACGGAGAATCGAATCTGGCTCTCCTACAACACATCGAGAGGCAGATATCATAACCACTGCGCCACGACCCACGGGCTGCTGTGGAGTGCAAACATTGGCTTATAAGTACTATGCATGCTCTGGCGCGTCAAGCAGGAGTTTTAAATAACACATTCGGCGGCAAGTGGTTTTTTTTAGACCAACGTTTTTGAATCGCTCTCCCAAAGAGGCATATTACTACAGTTTGCTTGAATTTAGGTACGTTGGTAGTTGCAGAAACCTTTTGGCATGCTGTGTGCCCATTCCAAAAGTATGGTGTGCCCAGCGGAACTTTATTTCGTCGATGCAAACAGAATTGATAGCAGTTCTTCTGCCTGGTTACCAAAAGTAATCTTGGACATTGGGGGAATGTGCCCTCTATGACAATTCTTGCAAATAACTAACAGGTAGGGTGTAATGTCGTACTGAAAATAAGAGCTGTCTTGTAACGAGTGGCAGTATACCAAGCATAAAATGGGGAACTGAATTTTTTCTGGTCGTCGTAGCTCTTCTGATGAAGCGGTTACATGCCTTGACCTTTGTTTTTGTAACAGGAGGGCGGTAGTAACTTCCTCATCTGGTAATGTAATGAACCAATATAAAATCACTCACTTTACATAACATTGTGTCGCAACATCTGCAGAATTGCTGCGTTAACGCCCAGGCAAAGTGCCGTTGAACGGGCCCCTAAATACTTCATTTTTTTTATGAACCACGAGCACACAAACAATATCTTACCATTTTCTCGCGCAGACCGGATAAGCGCTGGGCCATGTAACTTGTAACGCCCTGCAATGCATGTTTCGCGAAGTTCCACCTTTGACCGTTATATTATCGTAAATGAAGATCACTGGTCAAATGAAATTTTGAGAAACTAAAGTTTCGAAAAATATAAAAAATGACTGGAAATTGCGAACCGTAATACGCCCTGCATTTCTACAATAATGCAGATTTAGCCGAAATTCCACTTGTAATCGTTATCATAGCGTAGGTGGAGATAATTGGTATAACAGTTTTTTTGAAAAAAGAACAAGAATTATATAAAAATACAAAAAATGCTAAGCCTTGCAATCCCCTTTATGTACAAAAAATAAAAATTTGGCGCAAATAACATTAGTTATCGTTATAATAGGGTAAATGAAGATAATTCGACGGACATAACTTGGAAAAACCAAGAAAATTGGCTGTCAAAGACTCCCACTCAAGCGAAGCGGTATCAGAATGCGGTGCATTAGTAGACAATTCTCTGAATTTATGCAATTTTTTAAAGTGGCCTCGTTTTGTTCGCACTTCCGTGATTAACCAGTTATAATATTGTACACGGAAGCGCAAGGTAGCAGCTCGGCATTTTCAACATTTACAAGGCAGTTCACCAGCTCGGCATTTTCAACATTCTCAAGGCAGTTCACAACTTGGACATCAATGCACCCTTGTGCAGCGTAAGTGTAGACCTTATAAAACAATGGCAGGAATAAATTGGTTGCATTGGATGCAATTGCACTAACACATTTGTTGTTTGTGCACTTGTGGAACATCTTCATGACCTCAGTTTTGATGCAATGCGGTTTTACCTTTATAATCTCAGTGTTTTGCCCCCTGATTTATCATGCGTCACTGCAGATACCACGAAAAAAAAATTCTCTCGATATTCATAATGCCATGTTGCAAGCAAAGCTGTAAATCAAGTACCTGTATACCTAAACCTATCCGGATCTTGACGTAATAGTCTACTAATACAAGCTTAGAACACGAACAGAGAACTCAATTGTGTGTATAAATGTTAAGTAATTGGTCGTTTTCGAACTCATGAGCATGCACAAGTGTGACATGAAAATTACTTAAATGACACCATGATCAGGAGCGATGTTCTCGTTTATTTGATATCCAAATACAAATGTGAACATAAGAGACTTATACTGAAATAACAAATACAAATATTACAGATTGCTGTTACGGAAGACACAAACGTAAATATTTTTTTTGTGGAAGAGCACATGACGACCTGTAAAAATAAAATTGTTTTCTTTTATGGAATTTTCAGCAGCTTGCTTCTAACAAAACATGGAGGAAACGCGTCTTTTTCCCAGGCTACTGACTGTGTAACGCCCAACGTTTGGCCTGAAACTGACGGGCATCTCATGTCCTTAATGTAATATATTACCAAATGAAGAAAAAGTACATTCTCCGGCCTTCAGTTATGGTCCAGGTACACCACTTCCGATGATGTAGATGGCCTTTGTAGAATCGCCCCAGCAGTCTTTGGCCGGGTACGGCGGCTTCTGGAATTTCGTCGCGCTGGGATGGACACAGCTTTGTAAACATTTCAAAATCGTTCAGACACGGGTAACAAGCTGTTGTGTTGGCACTGCGTGAAGAAAAGCAACGGCAGGCGAAAAAGTGAGCAGGTACAAAATGGTGGTGTTATTTCTCGGCGGTATAAGAGTATAGCCCTAAAGGGCGCAGCTGAAGGATCACCCACGCGTTAGCAGATATGTGAAAATATCATAAATCTTGCAAGTGCATACCTGCTGTTTAGGTAATCATTTCTTTCTTACTGCTTTTAGATTCAAACGCTCTCCAAAAGGACGTTTCCTTCATATACACAGGAAGCCCGAGCACATTTCAGTGCAAAGACGTGCGAAAAAACGTTGCCACATTTTTTTGACGCGAAACGTCAATATTGCGTCGTAAAGAAACTGTTTGCCGTTACTTGCGGAGAGTAATGTGCCCTAGTTTTTTTATGAAACCATTTCGACCAATGGTATGGCGCAAAAAATTTTATTACATATCGAACAAAATTGCTAGCAGTATCGTTTGCTAAAGCATGGGTAAACTGTAAAGCCAGCGCATCTGAACGAAATTAGAAGCCACCGCTTCGAGCGAATTTAACGCCGGCGTCGCTCCGCGTTTGCGCTACCAGTGAAATCACGTTTCTGCAAACCGCGAGTTGACACTCCAGACAGACAACAGCCGTGGCGAACACAAGAAGATGGGGGCTGGTGTTACTCACGAATGTTGATCATGTGAACCTTTTACCACCTAAACGCACCGTAATAATGTTTACAAACGCCACAGAGTCACTACTTAACGTGCCAAAAAAAGTCACTAGCCGAAACGATGACGCGAAAACCTAGTTACGAATAAACGTTAGCTTAATTTTTGCTACCCCTACCGAAATTGCAAAGCAGTGGCCATGGAATATTGAAAAATACAAAATTCAAACTTGGTTTTTTGTGCCTTGATCTGGACGATAAAACGCGCGTAAAAATGCATGTCTTTATGTCACCATGGTACTCATTACGGCAACGGAAGAACCTCACATGTGCAAGCATTTTAATTTTTAGATGCGGCATCTTATAGCGGTGGCCTGTCCCGCGTCGGCGTCGGCGTCGTCGGTGACCGCACTCACACTGCGCATGCGCAACTCTCCTCCTTCCGTCTCTCCAAAAGCTGCGCGTTACTCTCCCCGCTATCTCCCTCTCTCTACCAACTGTGTGCGCTTCGCGTGCGTTTGCTTCTACTCACACCGCACATGTTCGGCGCATGCGCATCTATCCTCCTCTGGTCTCCTCTCCTTCAAGTGTGAATATAAGCAGAGGTAGCGCGCTGCGCGCGTCCGTCTAGCGCTTGCTTCGGTTGACATCAGTTGACTCGCTTGACTCCGTTGATTTCAGATGCAGTGTGATGGAAGCAACAGCCCCGTCTGCGAGTGGGCTGACGCAACCTCATACTAGCATCAGCACAAACACAGCAACATTACTTCCAATCAAGACAAAGCTGCGAAGCGAATGGCACGCGACGCTGAACATAAACGTTTGAAGCGAGCGGCAGACCCTCAACTACGACAACGAGAAGCCGCTTCGAAACGACAGCGCAGAGCAGCAGTACCTGAACTTCGAGCACGTGAAGCAGCGTTGGTTCGTGAACGTCGGCGCCGCATCCTGAACTACGACAACGTGAAGCAGCGGCGGTTCGTGAACGTCGAGCAGCGGAACCTGAACTACGACAACGAGAATCCGCTTCGAAACGACAGCGCAGAGCAGCAGTACCTGAACTTCGAGCACGTGAAGCAGCGTTGGTTCGTGAACGTCGGCGCCGCATCCTGAACTACGACAACGTGAAGCAGCGGCGGTTCGTGAACGTCGACCAGCGGAACCTTAACTACGACAACGAGAAGCCGCTTCGAAACGACAGCGCAGAGCAGCAGTACCTGAACTTCGAGCACGTGAAGCAGCGTTGGTTCGTGAACGTCGGCGCCGCATCCTGAACTACGACAACGTGAAGCAGCGGCGGTTCGTGAACGTCGAGCAGCGGAACCTGAACTACGACAACGAGAAGCCGCTTCGAAACGACAGCGCAGAGCAGCAGTACCTGAACTTCGAGCACGTGAAGCAGCGTTGGTTCGTGAACGTCGGCGCCGCATCCTGAACTACGACAACGTGAAGCAACGGCGGTTCGTGAACGTCGACCAGCGGAACCTGAACTACGACAACGAGAAGCCGCTTCGAAACGACAACGTCGAGCAGCAGTACCTGAACTTCGAGCACGTGAAGCAGCGTTGGTTCGTGAACGTCGGCGCCGCATCCTGAACTACGACAACGTGAAGCAGCGGCGGTTCGTGAACGTCGAGCAGCGGAACCTGAACTACGACAACGAGAAGCCGCTTCGAAATGACAGCGCAGAGCAGCAGTACCTGAACTTCGAGCACGTGAAGCAGCGTTGGTTCGTGAACGTCGGCGCCGCATCCTGAACTACGACAACGTGAAGCAGCGGCGGTTCGTGAACGTCGAGCAGCGGAACCTGAACTACGACAACGAGAAGCCGCTTTGAAACGACAGCGCAGAGCAGCAGTACCTGAACTTCGAGCACGTGAAGCAGCGTTGGTTCGTGAACGTCGGCGCCGCATCCTGAACTACGACAACATGAAGCAGCGACGGTTCGTGAACGTCGAGCAGCGGAACCTGAACTACGACAACGAGAAGCCGCTTCGAAAAGACAGCGTCCAGCAGCAGTACCTCATCGAGCAGCTACTCGCTCCGCATCACAACATGGTTCCCCTCGGGAAGATGGTGTAATTTTGTTCCCGGGATCCCGACATCGCCGCCGCACCATTCGGAATCCGAATCCTCTCTATAAAGCACGACAAATTTACTGTACGACCCCGGGTATTGGAGAATGATTTTGGCGCGGGCTTCTTATGACGACGCCGAAGGCATGATTTCAAGGCCCTTACAAGTTGTCTGCAAACACTAATTCTTACAGTCTGTGCCTCCACCCCTCGAAAAAAAATTGGGCCTCTTTCCCCGCGAGGGTGACTCGAGTAAATGCGTCGCATAGGGGGTGGGTGTATTGCGTTAACGTTTAGTGTTTGGGGAGTTGGTGGTAGTGAATGCGTTGTATCAGCAGCTTCTCGACGTAGTTTGAATGAGTCACGGTTATAAGGCGCGTTCGTAGCCTTTCATTCTGTGTCGGTTTTGTGGCGCAGTTGGAAGAGTACCATGTACCTTGCGTTCCGCCCACTGGTAGTGAATATGTTGTATTAGCCGCTTCTTGACGTAGTTTGAATGAGTCAAGGATATAAGGCGCGTTCGTAGCCCTCCATTCTGTGTCGGTTTTGTGGCACAGTGGGTAAGCACCTTGTACCTTGCGTTCCGCCCGCAGGGTCGTGGAATCGAAACCAGGCGCCGGTAAGTATTGTTTTTTTATATAGTGTAGGGGGAGGGGTGCGGACTACGACGGACAACTAGAACGGGTGATATCGTGAGGTAAAGAAATGCTCTGCATTTAAAAAGAATTCCAGGGACTTACCTATCCTTTCGCATTCAACTGGGCTATGCCCACAATACACACACCAGCCGGCTTCACAAGGCGCCGCAGCTTGGCTTGCGTTCCTGGTGGCCCTAATAAAACCATCGAATTCGCAGCTGTTTCCTGTCTTACACCGACATCGAAGCATACATTTGATGTAAGCGGAAGCGAACGTGGTCAACTAACTGTGAACGCTCGGAACTAAGTATGAACTACACAGAGCAAGAGTAAAAGTGCGGGGACCGCCAACTTGTTCCGCGCTGCGAAATCCTAGCACGTGCGCGATAGAGACAAATCGACTGGACCACAACTCGCCGCGCGCGAACATTTTCCACTCCTACTGCGCATGTGCGCGCAGAAAATTTTTTTGAATGATTTTCGGCCTTCGCCGCGTCCTCAGCCACCGCAAAGGAAGCTCGCGGGCCATTGTGTGTGGACGAATACGCGCATGCGCCGCAAGCCACACATATCGCTCGGAGCTTCACTGCTGCCCACTTTTTTATTTATTCCTTGCGTTAGACTGCCTGCCTAGTTTATAGCTGTGAGATGGCAGTTGGCGCAGCTTATAAGCGTGCTGCAACCATTCCTGATGTTTGTCACGGAAAAGAAGTCTGTCAGGGCCTCTTATATTATGGTACTCGGACTGCCCGCAGCATATTATTAGGAAGCCATCCGGGACGCGACTAACTGGGTACTGCTGATCGAAAATACAGCATGTATAGTTGCTATTTGCTTATTTCTGTCGCCATTATAACGCTATAATTCTTCACTGCGGGTTGTCTCCGCACATGTTCGCGATAAATTTGTGTTATTTGTGTTGCTCTGTTGCTTACCTATCTACGCGAGAAATTTTCTGGAGCTCAAGAATTCGTCCACTGACTAACGGAGCGAAGCTCCAGCACAGTGCGTTCTTGAGAGTCACCCGGGAGAATGGCACGGTATCGGTCAGCCCAAGCCACGAGTCAAGCGTCTGCAGAGGACTTCTATAAGGGACCATCCCTCCGGACACGGCTAAAGACCGTTATCAACTGGCGGTGAGAGCTACCAGGGGCGGCGCTGCGAAGCGCGGATCCGTGTCGTCGGCTCAGGGATTCTCGCGTTTGTCGTCTGCTTCGGCCGGACTCGCTCTCTCTGTAGTTTGTTTGCTATCGGTTGACGTCTGATGCTTTCCGCACCTGACTGTGGGGTTGTGTAACTTTTTATCATAATTATAGACTTAAAATCACATACACTAGCTGAAAAAGTGAGTTAACGTAAAGCTTTGGAACAGCTACGAAAGAAACATTGCCGGCGTCGCCCCATTCCTCGCCAAAATGGTCGTGTGAGGAGCGCTAGGCGTCAGCTTCTGTATTAAGCAGCCTTTCGAACACACGGAACACAGCTGCTGGTAAACAGCAACAGTGACAATACAAGACCAAAGCGAATTCTAGGACCTCGGGACTGTCGTCTTTGGCCGAAGGCATTACGCTTCTCGTTCTTCACATGTAAGGTTAACAGCTTTTGCAACCTTGCCGAACACTCCAAAGTATTTTATCACATCACTTTCCGTTTTCCTGCATGAAAGAACGCCGACATGACCTATGGGCGCCAAAAACTGTGTGTTGAGTCCGAATAACTCAATGTGTATATAGAGCATGCTGGTTTTATACCAGAATTCTAACCAGTAGGAAGATTGATTGAGCAAAAGTATTTCCGTCTACGATAAAAATACACTACCGCTTTGTTTGTTCAGACCTGGGGGAATATTTAGGTACATTTCCCACAGCCATATCTTCCCAATATTCAGATATGCCTTAGAGAGAAATTGCTCTCAAGAGGACATGGAGGACCTGGAGAAGAAAATTTTCAGAGTAAATTCGAGCTGATTAGTGGGCCGGGTCCTTAGTCCAGGATACCAAAGCAAGCATATTTTTCTTCAATTCATAGAACGCCATTGAGAGTAGGCTAGGATTTCTTCTTTACGCCCAAAAGGTATGGAAAAGATAAAGCGCCGCTTGGAAATATTCATCGCTTTCAATTCTCGTAATATAGGCAAGACATAGCACTTATACGTTAACGCAAGTGCTAACTCTAAGCGCCGACTTCCTTCGTTTTTTTCCCTCCATTTATTTGCCATCGGGACATTGTCTTCGCCTTGTCACCTCACCCCTTCATCCTCAGCACACCATCGCTTGGACGCGCAATGCTTCATTATCATCATCGTGGTTCGAAGTCCTTTCTCGGGTTCGTGCTGCTACTTGCCGAATCAAGGGCCTTCTCACCTTCAACAAAGCCTTCTCGCCGGAGCATCTCAAGTGTTGGATGTGCAGCCCCACTCTGCGATGTCGTCTAGAACGTTTTCTTTGTAGTTCCGGTCGGGTCGGCAAATATTTCGGCCGGATTTCGACATGCAGGCGGAGAAGATCAACCGCACTGCTGGCAGTAGGCATGGCGGCCAACCCACGCCAAAGTGGACGATCAGCAGCAGACCGTGTCACCCAACGAACTTCACTGAACTCCGATGCGATGACGTGCAGTACTGGGGGGACAAATGTCCTAGCGCAAGTAATTAACTCTCAGCGCCGAGCTTCTTTCGTCTCTTTCCCTCCATTTATTTGCCATCAGGACATCATCTTCGTCTTCCCACCTCGCCAGTTCATATTCAGGACATGATCGATTGGACGCGCAACACTTGATTATCATCATCGTGGTTAAAAGTCCCTTCTCGGGTTCAGGCTGCTGCTTGGCGAATAAAAGGCCTTCTCGCCTTCACAAAGCCTTTTCGCCGGAGCCTCTCAGTACTATTTATTGCGTTAGTTGGCAAGTTTATGAAGCCTTCAACGCCGTTATCTTGTTACAATTGCTCAAGCTCTGAGTCAATTGTTTATGATAACGATGGTTATGATGGAAATTCGGAGCTAAAAAGCTGCCTTCGAGTACTCTGCACAACGTTGTCTGGGGCGCGATCCCGGTTGCGTGGCAGAAACCTTCTTGTTGTATTTGTATATGAATAAAACGCTCCCGCGGCGGATATGCATCTTCTTGCACGCAGCCATACCGAAAGCTAATTTGTGAAGAAGGAAATTTATGCCGTACAGCCTAAAGAAAATATCCACACGATCTTCGTGAGCCTCCCAAACATCCCCAAAGAAAATACTAAGACGTTTGTGACGGTACAGAAAAATAACGGCTTAAAAGCATTTAAAAATACTGTAAGGGAGCCCACTCATTTTGAATACTTATCTAGAATCTGTAAGCTTTTAATCATGAGAATAGGCTAGAGAGGACAAGTTACACATGGCATTCTGACCGATCCTCTGATTAAAGTTGTTCTTTGTCTCATGGTGTGTTGCAAAGTTGTGGGGTATACAGCTGGAAATTATTCTGTAGGTCAGAAGCTCGAATAAATAACAGAACTACCATAAATACACTTTTATTTGCAATAATTTATCAAAGCGGTCTTTTCTAGCCAGGGCACTGCTGCCCCTCATAAGCTGAGTGTAGAAGACCACAGCTGCGCCAGTCCCTTTGCCGACATCAGAGCCAGGGGGTGTCCCTCAAACACCTTATCGCCAATAGGGATCTCGAACCCCCGCCCGTCAAGCTGTTACAATTCAGAGCGCACTAACGAGTTCTTGCGTGCGCCAAGCTTCTTTTAGGGCAAGCTTCGTTTAATGCATTCGGACGTATAAGTAAGGCATCGTTTATGAGGGCAATAGCTAAGGTGATTCAAACCAAACAAATACCAGAAGATTGTCTGGAAGATAGAATGAATTTAAAATATAAAGGCAGGGGCCACAAAGCCAGTATTGGTTCATACAGACACTCACAGTAACGTCAGTGGTGTATAGATTCGTAATGCAGGCGACAAAAGCAGAAACTGAAACATAGATGGAAGAAAATAAAATCCTTCGGGAACTGTACAATCAGTTAGGACCAGACAGGCGATTCGATAAAAATTTGTTCGTGATAACCCAGTGCATTGAAATTGAAAAAGCGGAAAGTGCACCATTATTATTACGTTATTGTACATCAAAGGGGCATATGACAACGTAATTAGAAAACTGCGGTAGCCAATGCTGAAATTCTAGATATTATACGGCGACTTACTACATTTCCGTATAGCAATTTATAATGGCAATAGTGCGCACTTGACGTAGGCTAGGCAGAAATACGCACAGCAGGTCAACACTCATCGGGGACTGAAACTGGGATGTTTCTTAGCCTAGTCCTGTTAATGCTATTCATAACAGGGCTAAAAAACAAAGTATTGTTGGTGACAGCTTTACTTTGCAGCGGCTTTTCAAGATCAAAGGGTTTTTGTGTTCATCCGAAACCAATGATGTCTCGCCGTTTTTGGGACGCTTGCGACGTACGTTTGAGAGAACTACTTCCAATATGGCCACGCTCGCTTGCCGACCGCTGCTGTGCCGTCCAGTGACAACGAGGTTGCGGAGAACCAAAAGTTCTGTATGTGATTTGGGTTACGAATGCGCTGTAGTGCATCAAGAAGCCGCGTGTCGTCATCTGCCGCCTGTGTGTCTTGCCGCATCGTGGTTTGTGCGTACGGGGGGGAATCGTGGTGGCTGTTTTTACCCGGAACGTCGTCAGAGAACTCGATCTAAGAATGGCGACGCGCCGAAGCTGTATCTGTTGCTGGTGTGATTATAGAAATTGTGTCGGTGTAATGCAACCTGTGTGAAGAAATATTAAGATTGTCTTTCGTCTAGGCCAGTAGCGGTGAGAAGTTGCAAGCGTTTTTGTTTGTTGCTGTGAGTGTAGGCTGCGCCCGATGTTGAGCACAGGCCTACGTGGCCGGGCCTACGAGGTCCGGCTGTCCCGACACGGATTGTCCAAACGTGTGTGGCGTGTTTTTTGGCCGGATACGGCCGCTCGTAGCCTTACACGTTGTTAAGACAATTGCCATATCTTACATTGTAAGGTATCTTGCCTTACGCATTGCTTTTTGCCTTACGCATTTGCATTACGCATTGCTTCGCGCATTGCTTTATCTTGCCGGTGTACGAACCAAGCAGGGGTGTGGCGTTTCTTCTCCCTGGCGTAAACAGGTATCAAGAACTATTGCAGAGACTCGCGAACAAATATTCGTTCGTGCACAATTATTCGAGACTGGGTAGCGTTAAGAAAATCGGTATGAACCTGCCTTCCTGCGAGAGACGGGTGCGTATGGCGTTCTGTTTATTCCAATGGGCACATAATCGCACATGCCAAAGTGTGAACGAGTACGAGTACTGTTGAGGTAATCAAAGGTTGTGGCGTTTCGTTTTTTGACTTTCATTGGTTGGTCGTAAGCATCAGTACCTATATTAAAACGTATAAGAGGGGTAAATAAAATTCGAAACAGTATGATTGCAGGGTTTTGAACCCCGCCATGGAATAAAGCCGGAAGTGTCTGGCCGCACTACATGACCACATATTTTTTATACATTGCCGAAAATACACACACGCACCACTTTTGTTACACCTGCTAAGCTAATGGTGCATATGTTCTTATCGCTAAACAAAGTGGCATCAGAGAAACTGACTATGCGTGGACTGAGGCTGCGTATTTTGTGTGCAGTGTGTAATTTCTCAGAAGTATAGTGACCTGTTAAAGTTGTTTTGGAATAGCTGAATGCGTTTCGTAGGAACGAACGAACAGTTTATCTTCCGTTTATTTTATTCAAAGTCGTTGTGATGGGCTTCATGAGATATAAAAGTTTTTCGATTGCAGCTGTGTTTCATAGTGCTGGCTGTAGTATGACTACATCCTGGTTGTTCTGCAGTTTAGGTTTCACCCGCCGCTGTGGCTCAGTGGCTAAGGCGTTGCGCTGCTGAGCACGAGGTCGCGGGTTCGATTCCCGGCCGCGGCGGCCGCTTTTCTGATGGAGGCGAAAAGCAAAAACGCCCGTGTGTACGTGATTTCGGCGCACGATAAAGATCCCCAGGTGGTCAAATTAATCCGGAGCCCTCCACTACGGCGCACCTCATCGCCTGCGTTGCGTCGGCGCGTTAAACCCCACAATCAATCAATCAATCAATTTAGGTTTCAACAAAGGGCTTACATAGTGTATTTGCAGACAATAAGATTTCCTGTGTCTCTGTCATGATAGACTGTTGTTATTATACAGAGTGGAGAACATGTTTGAGAGTCTTCCCATGGAGCATACTGTAATTTAAATTCAACACCGCTTCCCACTTTTAGATGTTTTTATTGTTCCATCAACGGTGACAAGAGTTGGAGAGCCTTCAAACAGTGACTGAAGGTGGTTCAGGTTGAATAGCTGCAGTAATAATTGCTAACACTTGTGTATGAGGTAGAAAGGGGTATATCAACCCTTCAGAAAGCTATGTTCATACTATTCAAGCGTGCACTGTTGGTTCTGGTTATACAGCTGCAAGAATAATTAAAAACAGCGGTGCCCAATAACAAAATGGTTGAACTTTAGGCATCCAGACTTTCACGTCGCTCCTCTTTGAGCACACTGTTGCTTCTGGCTGTTTCAGATGCAGGAAAAATTGGAAAATCTTGAACAGCAGGTCAAAATGGTTTTATGTCACTTCTTCAATTTAATAGGTAACTCTTTTGCAAGGTGTAACTGTTGCTTTTAAGGCGAAAACTATGGTAGGCATTTAAAACTCTAATAAAATACATTGGAATGTGTTTATGCCAAGCCTTCAAGCTGTGATGTCACTGATTTTTATGTACACATTGTAGCTTCTAGCCATAAAGTCATGGTGAGAGTTGAAGACACCTAAATAGTACGTTAGAATAAATTCATGCTACATTTTCGGGCTATGAAGTCACTGCTTCTCTCAGGTACACATTGTAGTTTCTGTTCATGAAGTTGTTGTGAGAGTTCAAGATGCTTATGTAGTATGTCAGAATGAATTCTTGCCACACCTTCACGCTGTGAAGTCACTGCGCCTCACGTATACACTGTTGCTTTTGGCTTTAAAGCTGCATTACGGATTGAAAACACTTGTGCATCAAATCAAAATGGGTTCGTCAGGCTTTCAGGGTGCCACTTTGCTGCTGCTGGCTGGAAAGTGTGGTAAGAATAGAAAATGCCCATGACACCTTGACAAGGGGCAGTGAGGAATAGATATTTCTTCTCCCTGTTCCAGTTTGGTGCTCTGATTGGTTTCAGAAGTGGATAACATAAAAATGCTTGCATGGAGATGTCGGCACATTTTCAAATATTTCACTTAGATCTCACGTTCATACTCATATCATTGGGCCTGTTGAGTGTGGTTGTCTAAATAGGTGCAGTTAGAATTGAGTGCACTTGTATAGCTGTTCGTTCAGGTTTCGCATGGGGCAGTCAGTGTTCGAGGTCACTGTTTGGTGTACATAGGGAAGAATATTGGCTTCGGGAAGATTATCAGATATGAAAATGCTTCCACAAAAGCTTGACATGGCTGCGAAATAGTTACACCTTAAACCGAATATTTTTTTTATGTGTGCTATTTCAAAAGGCTCATCAGCAACAAAAATATCTTCACGGTAGGCTGCTGCGTCAGTGTAAAGCCAAAGAAAGAATAAGGAAGCACAACTTGGAAAGCATAGCTTCGAAAGGATGAATTCGTTTCTCACTATTCATTTTTTATGAAAAGCTCGCAACAGTAATTTTTAGGCGGCTGCTAGTGTTTAAGAGTGTTTTTCTATCAATTTTCACCGCTAGGCAGGGTAATCTGCTTGATCATTCTACTTTACAGTGCCGGGTGGTGATATGACACTAAAAAAACAGCGGCAGCTTTTTTATTACATCGCCGGGAAACACCTCGGAAATCGTCGCCTGGATTGAAAGCATGACCCCGTATATTGCCAATCTAACCAACTGACCTAGAGCATCTTGCAACTCGCGTGTCTCGTGACGTATAAGTGATTAAACGTGTAACGTTTCAACGTTGTTGTCGTCTCGTATAAGCGGAATAAGGTAATAACGCTTGTTTCTTCACACGTACAGCTGATTTTGCAATGCAGGACACTTTGCGCGCCACCGTTGCGTGCGTCACCGCTATATGTGTTTGCAGGGCGCCACTACGTTCCAAATGGTTGCATAGAACAATACGCGGTACGTTGATATCGCGGCCGATTTTGAAAGACACCAATGAATTTTCACCGCTGGTTTCCTTTTCATGGTTCGTGCACTGCATCCAGCCACTGCGGCGACGAACCACCCCTTCCTTCCACCCTGCGTTTACGACGCTTGATTTTACGGTGGTGACGGCTGTGGTAGATATAGTACCAACTGCATTTCTTGACAATGAGTGCACATGCAAAGTGAAGAAATAGTCGCACTGCCAGGTGCCTGACGAAATATAACGACGACCATTATGTTGATTATTTTTCTTTGGGCAACCGACGGCTAAGCGACGTGCATCTGTAGAACTTCGAACTATTCAGACCCCAAAATTGTGTGCGCGTTGTGTGTATGTTTATTTCTGTTGTCTAAAAGTCAATCAATCACCGATAGCCTTGATTGAAGTGTAAAATACACCGGAAATAGTTTATATCAAGAATACCCTTTGTTTCAGTGAGTATTTTTCTTTCTCCTGAGCCCGTTTTTAATGAGGACGAGTTTTTCTTTTTCCTGTTAAAATCATTCATTCTTCGGAATGAAACATATTCAAACGACTTCATAATCGGAAGTTTATACTGTCAGCCGCTCATATTAGTAATCATTGATGTAAACACCTGCTATATAACGAACTATTTTTTCTAACCGCTGAGAGTCAGGTAGCAGCCAACCAACGCTTGTGGGCGGAGCTCCTGCTGCACCCCTACCCTGTCATGAACTATACAAGAAAGTCAAGTAGGGTTCAACGTAACGCATATGTCGCAAGGTGAAGAGGTACAAGCGCGTATTCCGGGAAGGTTATGCGCACACGACATTGTTTTGTTTAGGTGATTACGAAATCGATTGGAAAGGGCTCCAAAATAGCGGTCAGGAAGCCAACGACCTCCGGTGAAATTTAAGCAAAGAAAAATAGGAATGATTGTTTTCAATGACACTACCACTCATGCAGTTTCAATCAAGCATGACGAGTTGCCCAGGGTCACTGAATATATATATTTGGGAGTGTGGATAAACAAATGGAACGACTACTTAACTACCCACGAGGACAAGCTTAAGGGTGAGGGAAAGCGAAACGCAGCTATCATGAAGCATAGGCCCCTGTGGGGCATAACCAATATGAAGTAGTGGGAGGAATGTGAAAAAAAAGTAATTGTTAAGGGTCTCACAACCGCGAATGCTGCAGTCTGCTAAACTCAGACGTTCTATCAGGCTTCGAAGTAAACCAGACAACGGTAGGCCGTTTGGTCTTTGGCGAGCATAGAAAAACAACTAACTAGGCAGTGCAGGGAGATATAGGATTGGCGTCGTTCGAACTTCGAGAAGCGCAGACTAAAATTCCGGTGCACGGACATTTCGGTGCGGTAACATTTCGGTGACAGATTTATCGGGTGCTTGCTTGTTGGAAGAGCCGTTATATTTTTTTCCGCATAGGGTGGGTTACGGACAACAATCGAGATCAGTCATCGCATTTTTGTATTGACACCCTGTTGGATTTTTGCCAGTTATTTCTGGAAATTGATCATTTCTATATATTTGTTTGATACCTCGCTCAGGGTAGACCTGCTCTGAAGCCTACTGATTATGTTATTGTGCTCATGCTTTTAAATTCACCACAAGATTTTAATTTATATTCGTTTTCTTGCGGCATGCAACTCAGCTAACACAATTAGCCGCCGTTTACGATGGTATGATTCATAATTCTTCATTCAGTTTTCTCCAAATAAAAGGCGCACTGTCACTATACAAAGAAAGCAGCTTTACATGCATTCGGTTGTACCCCACAACGCAGAAAATCTTATGAGGAGTTTTCTGTAGGTTGTGCTGTAAAATTAAAATGATTTTGCAAACGGTGTTGTCACCAGCATTTTAGTTTCATAGGTCCACGATATTGTCATGGAGGAAGAACGGGCCTCTTTGAAAACAGCTGCCGCTCATTTTTATCCTAAATGCCGATAAAGCGCGTGCTGCTTGTGCGTACAAAGCAATGATTTTGCCTCATCTAAAACTTTGTCCTCTGTTCACGTGCACAGCAAGGGACGATGGCCATATGCTACCACCACTCGGTCCATAGTGATTGTGAGGTCACTGCTTGCCAATTTGGTGCAAATGTCATGAACAACGCTGTATTCAGCAAAAAAACTCGTTTACAAGCCCCTGCATCGAAAAGTGCTTCATATGTGAATTATTCTGTTTGTCAAGACTAGCAGATCAGAAATGTACGCTTTCAAGGCATCGATGCCTTGAAAGCGTATATTTATGAATATAAGTGCAGTGTAGTTTGTAAATAGACGTTCAATAAACTATTCAACTCTTGGACGACCGTTAAATACAGATTTGGTTCCCAACTTTTAGTGTGTACATATAAGTGGATATTGTCCAAAGCAAACGTGAAAGCTGTCATCATTGCTGAACACATGGACATGTGCTTCGGAATCTCAGTAATTCAAATTTTAAATCTCTTGGCATTTGATTCCAAAAAGGGCAAAATTTGGCTTGCCTGTGGCCGCCGAATTACGTTGAACAATACAATGAAATCGGGGTACATCTGACTTCAAGTTTTTTTGTTGTTGCGACTGAAATTGAAACCGTAACTTGCTTAGCGCGCGTGTCTAAAACAGATTGCGGCATCCTTGAGGCATCGCTCCAGGTAATACTCCTTAAACGTGTAATCCTAAAAATAGGATGGGTCCTTGTACCCTAAACTTATTAATTCAAAGGCTAGATTACAGCACAGCCATTCGTCACGCCTATGACACTCTAATGAACTGCATTCACCATGCGGGTTATATAAAGTACGTTATACGTTATAACGTGTTAAGTAGGTTTTAAAGCGAACTGAACGTTATTAGGGCGCCAAACATTTTCTACTGGCAGCAGCGAATATTGTCCGTGTGACGAGCGCGTCATGCGGCACATAATAAACAAGTCGCATAGCTGCAATCCTAGCTAAAATAAATGCATTATCAGGTTTTATGAGTCGCTTTGCATCCATGACATCAGGTATGCTTTGTTTTTATTCCCATAAAAAGCGCGAAAGCTGACGAAACGCCATTTTGAGGAGCGCTGCAGCATACACGCCTATCGTTTCAACCATCGGCTCCGCGCGCCGCGCCGCGGCAGAAAACGGCGAAGCGGCCTCTTCGGAAGTACGCTCTCTCCGGGCGATTGGGACGGCTGGAGCAACGGCGCGCCGCCGGAAGCCGATCGCGGAGGCCGTGGGTAGGACGCTTTAGTTAAGACACTCATCCGCTACGTGGCGCGAGCAGGCGGACATGTCGCCTTACATCACTGCTCGCGACTCACGAACGCTGCACCCACTTCTACGACGTGTGTCTGTCAGCTAGCCTGTTGGGCTTCAAGAGCCGTTTCGCTCACATCTTAGCCGCGATGAGGCGATAGTTCTGGGGCGCACTGGTGATCTCATTCAACCTGTCGCTCGCTTCATACTTGCTGCATTTTTCCAAATATAACGGACGCACGAGGAAATCAGATAGTGTGAAAACAGATTAGTAGTCGGGTAGACAAACCGCGAACAGAAAAACGATATTTTCGGATGGGGTAGCCAAAATTTTACTGATATTTTTCTCTCTTGAATATTTAAGAAAGAAATAATTACGTGCACATTTTTTTCAGGCTCTCACTTCTACCATTAGTTTCCAAAAATATTATCATACACTTTTTTCATTAGGGACAATGTCGCGATATATCACTAAAGAAATAGTGCCAGTGAGCGTCATCGTTCCCGTCAGACTACATCACATCTGCAAATCCCCTCTCGCGTCGAACCATTCGTATTCGAGACGAACATGGGTAGTCCGGGCATGTTTCTGTCCGTGCAAGGGCGGGGACCCATTGTGGAAGAAATACGTCGCGGACAATACGCGAACAATACAAAGTAACTTTAACGAATGTTTTGCGTTCGAGTACAGCTAAGCGATATTTTTTGGCTTCGCTTCGTCACCCGAGAGCTTTCCGGCTTCTTTTCGTTCATTGCCGTGTCGTTTTTGCCGTAGTGCTCGCGTTTTCGCTTTATCATAACTTTGTCAAGATATTTGTCGCTTTCGTTTTCACTGACGCCAAGCTTCTTGGGCACCCATGTTTTCAGGAGGAAGGCGTCATTATTTCTTCATGTTGATTGGCGAAACAATTTGTCCTGCAATCTTCGATACATTCTGCTTTGCATTAATAGATGTCAGGTCGCAATTGTAAAAGAAATAATTTATTCTATGATTTCACCCAGCGCATGTTTTATATACTACGTCACGTATTTACCAATTGATATTAGAATTTGAAAATTTAGGTTTGGCGAGAGGAGCGCTTAATTTCTAGTTTTTATTCTTTGCATAATGGTGCCTCTATGAGCAAGTATATGGGTCCAACTAAGGTGTGTTTAAAATAACGTTTTTGGAATCTCTCTGTCGAGGTCTTTGTTTTATTTATTGATAATTGAGACATCATAGGCGACAAATACTGGTGCTTGAAAAAGTACAGAATTTTCTTGTTAACTCCCAGTTGTGAAATTTGTTGAAAATTTACCGTTAAGCGGAATATTGAGGTAAGTGAAATGTTTAAAATTTCTGTGCAGCTGAGTGATATAAGAGCTAATCCTGGTAAACAAAAGCCCCTTGGCACAGGGGCGTTTTTTTTATAAAGACCAAGAAATTCGCAGGAGGAACCAATTGTGGTTATTGTGAACGAAATCACACGTGATGCTCGCCTGTTTTGCAATCGCATATGATCGCAAACAAACGTTCTCGGCCCATTGCTTCTCCCAACAACAGGCCCACTGCATCGCATTACTGTAGGTACCCACGGCTTGATTCTACTGTGTTGCGAAAGGCGCAGTGTCTGTTGTTTTGTGGTTGTAGGAAGTACTTGTGTCCTCTTTTTGTTCTCGTGATCCGCAGCATCGTACGCACTTTCTGAACAATGTAGGCGTCAGGAAGCATTTCAGTAATGGTAACAGTGGCCTCCTAGATTCAAAATTTTCCGTTCACGACCGCATTCGGCGCGTAGTGGCCGCTAAATGTTAGAACGAATACCTTACCAGCTGTCTGCAGGGGCAATAGGTTGTTTTTCTCTGTCGAAATGTTGCGGCTCTCCTTGGTCTTCCCAATAACGGTTCGAGACAAACAAGGCGCAAATACATGGTGCCTATGGGGGTAAACGCACTGCGAAAAATTGTTTTGTCCTAACCGACATTTCCACTTATTCGATAATATCTGAGTTTGCTTTTACGAAGGAATCCTGTATGTCATTATATTGCAATTTTTATAGTCAGCCGGCGCAGTTACTTTCGAAAAACGTATTTTACTACAAGTGTATAAAACATTTAAACTCAGCATTTGCAAGCCTCCTTATAGCACTCGACACCGTACGCACGAGAGAACCCCCTGCATAAACGATCACTGAGTTCGCATTTTGAGCTTTCCATCATCTAGTGATAAGTCTTTCAAGTCGTGTCAAGCATTTTTTTCTTGATAGGATCATTCTTGTTGCATTTTTCTGCACTATGCATTACCTCCAATTATCTTACTTGGCTTGACGCACCATGACATCATCGGCCCTGAATGCCGAGTTTGCTTTTCTTCTTGACCACCCAATGGTAGAATTTCTCGCATGTCTGCTTAGACATCTGCATATATCTGTTACGGATACCTGTGCACACACAATAATTTCAACTGCTAATTCGCTTTTGGGCCGCGCTCAAATTACACGCGTGTAATATCCACCAAACTTTAGGATGAATACGGTGAGTTGGTCGTCCAATAAAAGTAAGGCCACCCCATGGTTACCTTCCAACTTGTCTATCCTGCCTCCAGCATTAGTCAAGCGTTAATAGTGGTGTGCAATATTTTTGACTGCAGCCGTGTTGCTGCTACTGAAAAAAAATCATTCCAAAGGAGGTAACTGTTTTATGGAGTGTGAGATGATGTAAGTGGAAACTTTCTGCAAAGGCTTTCGGCTTACTTGGTGACACCAAAATTGCTGGTCCTTATTAGTTTTGTTCGCTGTAGCCGACAGATTTTCTCACTGTTAGAATAAATTGTATTTTTATTCAAAATGTAGTTTCATTATAGGAATACATACATCGTGTCTAGCTGTTCAAAAGTTTTAACGTAACATGTTAGCATGCGGTTGGCGGTAATGTTTCCTGCAGACTGCGTCGTAAGTTTAGGTCTGGTTGTTGCTATTAGATATATTATAAAAATATCCATTTACTTCTCATCTTTAACGTTGTTCTTATTGGTGATGCGTAGGTTACATGAAACTTGTAATGGTATTATAATGGCGGTGCTACAACAAGTGCAGGTTGTAGCACTTGTGCTGGTAGGCTTTCTGAGCAGGTGAGCTTTCCGTAACAAAAGACGTCAGCAGCTGTTCACTTTAAATTTGTTTACCTCTGCTTACCATGCAACGTGTCTCATCGGGAAACGTTCCCCGAATCCAGCCTGCACCGGTGCATCATCGGTACCTGCAAGTGGGCTTCACAATATTCGGAACTGAGAAACAGCAAAAAAAATATATTTTTGATGATATGTACCTTCTCATACCAAAAAAAGAAAAAAAAAAGAAAATAAAACGCTCTGCCAGACCAATACCTTTTAATGGCATATTATAAAAGATTTCAGCTTGCTATAAGTTTAAATAGTTTTGAACAAACTAATTAGGTGTGAGGAGCAAGGAGACAAATAGACCGGATACCTGATACAGCTGAGCGTGCCCAGGTACTTTCCAGGGGATGAAATGCGACAACGAATATGAGAATAAGCGGGGCATGGCAACGAATAAGCGGTGCACGGCACCGCTACGACAATGGCGCGCTCACCATTTGCCATCATGCAGGTCATCCTGCTATATGCCTTACCTTCTTGGGGTCCTGACATCAGGATCAACCACTCTGGCCAAAAACGGCACCACTGGACAAATCAACGACGAAAACTGGCCAAAACTGGACGTCAAT
The DNA here is from genome assembly GCA_013339765.2 of Haemaphysalis longicornis. Lineage (NCBI taxonomy): Eukaryota > Metazoa > Arthropoda > Arachnida > Ixodida > Ixodidae > Haemaphysalis > Haemaphysalis longicornis. The sequence continues at coordinate 43,014,382 of CM023455.1, forward strand.
GAGGATCTGGGCGGGCCACACTGGTCAGCCACTTCAACGCACCCAAGCGGATTCAGCGCGGGATATAGGTGCCAGGCTTCTGCTCCACCCTTCGGGCACGGCACCGCTACGACAATGGCGCGCTCACCAGTTGCCTTCATGCAGTTTAGTTACTTGAGTCAAGCCTGTTGTTGTAAGAGTAACAATTACTGTTTGATTGCGGTGTCGTGCCCAACCGAAGTGTGTGATGCAGTGAAGCGAGTGTTTCTCTTCCGACGACGTGCATGTGCTGTCTTACTAGATCTACTTCTTGTGCTCTCAGGGGATGTTGAGACTAACTCGGGGCCTGATATGGCCGTAGGTACTGACTCGCTTAATTCTGAAACAGTCATAGGTACTGACACGCTTCATTCTCTTTTAAACACCGTTCGCCGAATCGAAGCAGGGCAAGAAACAATATTGATAGAACTAAAAGATGTTAACGAAAAGCAAAAGGAAGCCGATACCCAAATAAAACAACTAACTGATAGGGTAGCTACCCTTGAATCAGGCCTCGCCTCATTGAATCCTACCGCAGCCAGCCCTTCTGTCAATGCTTTTTCTGCCATAACAAACCAAATTCATATGATACAATCCAGGTGCGAAGATGCTGAGAATAGGCTACGACGATCTAATCTGTTGTTTTTTGGTATTGAAGATGAAGACAAAGAGGACTAGAACAGCTCTGAGGAAAAAATTATTCAGTTCTGCTCAAATAAACTAAACAATGAAACCACTCCTGCTCAATTCGAACGTGTTCACAGGCTCGGTAAATTTTCTCCCGATAAACCGAGGCCCATAATAGCTAAGCTAACCTGCTTCAAAGATAAACAACGTATCTCGGTTCGGCGCACCAGCTGAAAGGATCAACATTTGCCATTGGTGAAGACTTTTCTTTAGCTACGCGGCAAGCAAGGAAAAGGCTGGTCGAGTTCGCAAAATCACAAAAAAAGCCTTTCAAGTTGGCAGTTGATAAGCTGCGTATAGATAAGAAAACCTTTGTATTTGACCCTGCTTCCAACGCCGTGGTACAATCGTCAATATAGCTAAAGAAATCTGCTTCCCCACGTGTTCAAAACCAGTCGCAGAGACCCGACGTAGCACCACCACTGACGCTATCCTACACTAACATTCGAAGCCTAATGCCGAAAAGTGACCAAATTATCTCGCTAATAGATGATAGTGACACAGATGTTCTTGCGCTAACGGAAACATGGTTACAACCAGAAATAAATACCAGTGAAATTTTTGATACTGACAGTTACAATGTCTATCGACACGACCGCGCAGACGAAAGAGGGGGCGGAGTGCTATTGGCGATTAGGAAAACAATACCTTCATTCAGTATCGATACTAACAGTGGACTCGAAATCACCTGGGCTGCATGCTTAACCCCCCCTGGTCAAATATTAATAGGTGTATGCTACCGTCCACCGCACTTTTCCAATTCGTTCGTAGAACAACTTCGAAACAGTATCACTGTTGCTACCCAGCGGTGTAAGTTTTCTAATATTTACCTTTTAGGTGACTTTATTTACCCCCTTGAATTTGTCAGCCTCACATTAGATTTTAATTTATTCCAAGTTATCTCTGAACCTACTAGGGGATCTAATACTTTAGACCTTCTTTTAACAAGCTCCCCAGAAAATACTGGAAACATATTGTTCATTAACGGCTTTAGCGACCACAAAGTACTCCAACTACCCATTTATGTCCCATCAACTTTCAATGGTTCCACAACAAAAAAATCGAGATTACAATAAGGCTAACTATTTGAATATGAACAGTGAACTAAATATGTTTTTTAACGAAACTTCTTTACCGTTGTTCTCTAGCCGGTGTGTAGATGAAAACTGGATGCTGTTCAGGAATAAAATGTCAGCGCTCATTGATAAATATGTGCCTCTAATCTCAATAAGTAATGATAAAACTAACCCGTGGTGTATTAAGCATATTAAACGTTTGAGGAACAAAAAGAAACGCTTGTATGTGAACGCAAAGCGTGCTTCTAGCCCAAGCTCTTGGGTTTAATACAAACAGTGTCTAAAAAACTACACGTCTGCTATTACCGCTGCTAAGCACAAATATTTTCATCGCGACTTGCCTTCACTTCTCATAATCTAATCCGAGGAAGTTTTGAGACACAATTTCACCTCGCAAAGCAGATAACATTTCTTTACTAGGGTGCAATCAAATGCCTCTTAGAATTGATGAGAGTTCGTCAGCATTTAACACGTATTTCGCATCTGTTTTTACGCGGGAAGATCATTCGAACATCCCCATTGTTCAAGATTTGACTGGTCATTATGGAACCCATCAACATCACAGTTCAGGGAATCGCATCACTGATTAATAACCTCAAAACTTCAACTTCCGCTGGCATAGAGGGCATTAATTCTAAGTTGTTAAAAATACTATATCCATCTCAAGTCAGATTCTTTTCACATTTTTTGACAATCTTTATTATCCGGACAGCTACCCAACGACTGGTAAATTGGAAAAGTGGTTCCGGTCTTTAAGAGTGGCGATAAAACTTCCCCCGATAACTATCGCCCCATTTCACTGACTTGCCTTTGTTGCAAGCTTCTCGAGCATATCATCGCCTCCCACATTTACAATCACCTCGAGTATAATAATTTCTTTTTCACTAATCAACACGGGTTTAGAAAAGGCTTCTCATGTGACACTCAACTTTTGGAATTCATGACTGACTTACACTCAAACATGTATAACAATCTACAAACCGACGGCATTTTTTTAGGCTACTCTAAGGCTTTTGACCGCGTTGCCCACTGCCGCCTCATTTCTAAATTATCGTCCCTTCAATTAGATACCCTTACCCTATCCTGGCTGCGTAACTTCTTATCGTTACGCCAGCAATTTACAATAGTCAATAGTTTCAGCTCCCCCTTCACTGACGTCACATCGGGCGTCCCTCAAGGTAGTGTTCTTGGCCCTTTACTCTTTCTGATTTACATTATTGACTTACCTACTAATATCTCGTCTTCCATGCGACTTTTGGCAGATGACTGCATTATATATCGTCCCATAAGCACTCCTCATGATCATATTGCCCTTCAAAATGACCTAAACAGAATTTATAATTGGTGTAACACCTGGCAGATGACCCTTAACTTATCCAAGTGTAAAATAATTTCTTTCTCTCGCAAGCGAAATAATTCTAACCACACATATTCTATCAATACCACTGACTTAACAAGGGCAATGTCCAACAAATACCTAGGAGTACACTTAACACTTAACTTGTCATGGTCGTCTCATATAACCACAGTCTGTGCCAAAGCATCTAAATCATTAGGCTACCTACGCCGAAACTTGCGCAACGCACCTACTGACATCCGTAAATTAGCCTATTTAACTTTCGTTCGTCCACAATTAGAGTTTGCTTCATCTGTATGGTCACCACATCAAGCTTATTTAATACAAACACTAGAATCAATTCAGAATAGAGCTGCGCGCTTCATTTCTCGGAATTACGACCGCCACGCCAGTATTACTCAAATTAAAATAGATATGCCACTTGAGCTGTTAGAAACTCGCCGATCAATCGCTCTCCTCTGTCTTTTTCACAAATACATCAAATTCAGCTACGCCATCCCCACTGCATCTGAAGCACCTGTCCGCATGTCATCACGGCTTCATAATCAATTCAGTTTCAAGCGAATATTTGGTAAGACACGTTCATTCAACTTATCTGCGCTTCCCCGTGCCATTTCATTGTGGAATGATCTTCCAAACGCCATCGCCTGCTTATCAAACCGTGATGCATTTTATGAGCGACTTACCAGCCATTTTTCTTGAAGCTCATTTGCAAATCTTAAAATTGTTGCATATTGTCAAACTTTCTTTTTTTCTTTCCTTTGTTTAAAATTTATATTGTAGTCTACGTTGTGTAATTAACCTTGCTCAAAATTGTATAATGCTGTTGCCCCTTATTAATGTTTTATGCCATTTCACATTGCTTGTGTTTTAATTTTCTACCCCGCCTGATACCAAGCTGTTCATAATACCCTGTATTCCAATGTATTGCGCTGTGTATTTTTGTTTTATTTTGTTCCCCCCTCACACAATGCTCTTCGGAGCCTGTAAGGGTCTGTGAAGTAAATAAATAAATAAATAAATGCTTTCAGCCACCACTATTCCGCGCTGGTCAATGACGACGACGGCTGGGTGCCTGGAGCTGATGCGAGACATAGGGCCACGTGCAGCGATCCAGGGGAGATAGAACGCTGATGTATTGCGTAGATTGCGGTGGCATTGATTTTGTTGATAAGCGGGTGGACGTCAACAATTACCTTTAAATTATATTCAGTATTGTTTCTCAAATATTGTAGAGTTTAACTCACCGAAGCTACCCTTGGGGGTATGAGTCGGGCCATAGTTGACGTCTCCGGATTGATTTCACCGTAACTGGTAGGTTTATAGTGCGCCAAAAACCTTGATGCAGAAGGAGTTTTTTCTGTTAACTTTTCTTAAATATACCCAGTTGCTTCACATCCCTGAAACTTTCTCTTTCTTTCTTGCTAAGCCAAAGTATTGCATTTCACGGCCTTAAAAAATAAACAACTTTTTGTTTCCACGATTGAAGCTTCACCAGTGGGCGAGTTGTATGGCTCACTATTTAATTCAAACTGGTGCCGGATATGTCAACATTTTCTTATGGTGTCTCTTGAACTCGTCGAAGGTATAGTATAAGTACTTTCTGCTAAAGAGTTTTTGTGTCACCATCAATCGTTGACATTTCTTTTTAAGAATTTCTGCTTCCTGAAGGATAAATATTTCGTACACCACAACGGGTAGAAATGTACTTCAGTTTCCAAGGCTTCCTCCTACGCTGAACAAACATTTATGAGGGCACACTTTCTCTCTGTAAGGGTCTATCAGGAGTTCCCTAGTTTGTTTTTAATCTTGTTTTTCCACCAATCATAGTTATGTTAAAATACACACATAGAGCTTTAATAGACTGTTATTAGCTGTTGTGCTCGTAATACAACGTTGACGCACGTAATTCTGGCTGTGGTTTTTTGCCAACTCAATACAGAAGCAAACCCCACTATATCTTGTTTTACGTTTTTTGTCTAGACACAAAGCATTATGGTACATTACTGCGGCGTTCATTAAAACGTGGATATTAAAATATCACGGGTAGTTTTATACGACACGTATACCTACGACGTTGACTTGGTAATGTAAGGACTTAAGTAGTTATACAAAACCAAGTTATATTGCATACTCCGGCATTTCAATGGAAGTAATAAAGTGCAAAAGTAAAGATATATTGGCTACATCTGTTCATAACTAATGCTGCCGGCACCAAGAAATACTTCGAAATACATATATTATTTTATTTGGTATAAGAGCCCTCGTCGGTGCATATAATATTAGGCACATGGATTACCGTAAATGGGGGCCATTCCTAAAAGACGAATGGATCATTCTCTCTTCAGGTGACCATTGTGAAACTTTTACTGCTCGGGTTCGGAAGGCCCACAGTAATAGTTCTATAATTGTCACTGCACGCTTGGCGTGATGTGCTTTCTCAATTGTCGAACAACACCCTCCTATTGCCGCCCCCCTCTTCAGTTTTGCCTGTATGTACAAGTGTACGTGCCACTATAACCCTCACAAGAAAAATCTCGAAATTTAAGGTGGCACTTAGCATGCGTCATGCTAAATACTGCGATGGTTTGCGATTCATGGCCACATTAGAAAGTAGTTGGGAATGTATGAACACCGTTGTCAAAATCTTGCAGAAATAGTGTTATACGCCCTTTAATAAGCACCATCACATATCTTCCCCGTTACGCTTTGCTTTACTGCCTCGAAGAGGCCATTTGTTCACATCAAATACTCCACAGGGGAATCAGCATATGGTATTAAAGCATCTCAATAGATCTCCACAAGATAGACGAACAGAGAACAAAGACGCTCAATGAAGTCGTCGATACCAAACCGTTGTCCAAAGCTATGACTCTATTGGGACGTCCTCCTATTGTACAAATAAGACAACACCGTGTCCCCTCGCGCAAATCGAGGCGTAATATAATTACAGATTTGTAAGTACAAAGCAGTAGAAAAATTACACATCTACACACACGTACCATTTCAAAAATGTGACGCACATCGCCTGGACGTTCACTGGTGCTCCTCTAACCAGCGTATACGTTTTGTGTCTATGCGCTTTGTCTTTTTTAAAAGGCAATTTTTTTGCATCTTTGGAGTTATTCAAGACATGAAAAACAATATTTCTTATCTAATCTTCCTAAAATACCACATTTCGATTATACACCTTTTTCCCGGCCGAGAGCTGGGAAGTGAACGCTATATAGTCATGTCGCCCGCAATATTGGCGCCAATCTATGAGGTCAGTCTTTTATAGAGAGAAGGACGCACCTGTTTTGCAACCTATCTCCAAGCACTTTAAAGTGCGCGTGTACTATGTGTTAGCGCAAGGGTGCGGACCACGTCAGTGAATCAAATAATAACTAAGTAAGAACACGAACGTGTTTGGGACAACGAACAAAACGAACAAACCAGGCGCGGTGTTGGGGCGTTGTGCTGCTAAGCCCAAAGACGCGGGTTCGATTCCCAGCCGCAGCAGCCGCTTTTCTGGTGCAGGCGAAAAGTGAAAGCACGCGTGTGTTCAATAGCTTTTCGCCGAACGAAAAGATCCCCAGCTTGACAAATTTATACGGAGCCCTCCTCTACGGCGCGCCTCATTGCCTGTGAGCGTAAGTGCATTAAACTCCCCAATCAATCGGGACATTACGCATACAGGAAGCATAATTTACCACCACAGTAACCAGGTCTAACACACCATAGAAATAAAATGAAGCAAACAACCCGTAAGGTGAAGATAAAAGCTGTTTGAAAGAATAATTGCGAAAGAAGATATTCAAGAGAAGCGTCTTAGGTGGAAAGATGACGAAGTCGTGCAGCAACACAATGGATAAGCAAAGCCTCCTGGCGTTCAGTCGTACAGTTTACCCAACGGAGTAAAAGATCCTAGGTACTCTTATTTGCTCGATTTTTTTTATATTTCTTCAAACGAATTGTATAATAAATATATGAACACCGATAACACTTCCTAGCGAAGCATACGACCGTGTCTTGTAGGGCTGGTTAAAGAGCGTACAAAAAAATCCAACTTTGAGAAGTGGATTTCTTTTAACTCATTGGTATACAGAGAGCTTTCCTTTTATTGCAATTGAAACATGTTTTTTTTTAAACCACTGCCTTCGGTACTGTATAAGCGTTACTTCAGCAAAAGTAAAGTTTAAAAAAGCCTTTACATTCTCTGCAACAGCAGTTTGTCAAAGCACAACAGTCATTTTGAATGCTTCAAAAAATAAAGCTTGGGGGTAATATTGTGATTGGTACCACGAACTCGCATCAGAACAGATGTACAGGTGCTGCTCACGTGACAAGAAAATCACATGAAATTTGAAATAGGAACCAAAACAAATATTTCTTTTTTTGTCATTAAAAGTCCATCGCCCACTACAACACGAATAAAGGGGACATCGACACCAGCTCGTACAATGAGTGTATTGCATCAATGTACCTCACGCGACCATTGAAGGGCAGATGTTTGAGTTTATGTTCGCATACATATGGAAGACCGAGTCGTGGGTAGCTACACATGAAGTTTCCTTATGAAAAGATGCGACTTCTGACACTGACATCTGACAGCTGACTGGCGTGGGGAAGACAGGATGCTAAAGTGAGGGCTCTCCTCAAATAATAAATGATCCTATGCCATTATAATTCTACCGGTCACTAACAAACTTCTTGCGTTCACAAAAGAAAAACAACAGCTCCTTCTTTCCGCCTGTCGTTACTCATATCGACGTCCCATTCCGACATTACCGCAGTGGAGCACTAAAGTAGGGGCAATTAAACTACGACGAAGACTAGTTCCAAAATACGTCAGCGTACTGATGAATAGAAAAAAAACATAAGTAAATGCTGCTTCCCCATCAATTGGTAAGAAGAGTTGCAACTATTTTCGCCAAAGAGTATGAGACGCTTTCAGCACATGCTCCGTAGTAGCGAAAACATACGTCAGTGCGTCTCCGCTTAGTCTTACTCGAACATCGGTTCAGTTTGGGACTTAACTTGATGTTGGGAGTATTGAACTTTGGATAATATGTGTGTGAGCGGGTCTTGATTCAATTCATGCGTATTTTAATTCCTTTTTTCTTTACACTTTTGCAATCACAGCTATGGTATTTGACGTATCATACTGACGATTGAGTTTTTATGGTACTCTCGCCTCATTAGCAACCTTTTTCCGCTACGTTTGTACAACAAAGTTTACGCGTTTTTGTTTTCTAACGTGTATACATGTGTCCACACGTGAACACATCAGGCATAATGTTTTACGGACCTTGTTTCATTCGAGTCCAGCTTCATCAATTACAATTTTAGTTTTTCCACCAATATTTTTGCCATCGTAATTGATGTAATTCATCCTTTATTCGTCTTTCTCTACCTTATTACATCAAAACCAAGCCCTACTAACTATCACTGTTATTCACAGATCCACTATTATTTCCGATCATTTTTTTTTAACTCACCCTAATGCCTTTTTCTGCGATGAAATGTTTTAGTAATCATTACTATATAACACTAATTTATTACTGAGAGTCGTTTAAAGGGACACTTAAGTGATTTGTAAACATTGCGGGATTACAAGCGCAACTTGTAGTCCGGAGTCCCTAGACCCTGTTTCGACCACTTTGAGCGCGTTCAAGAAACTTTATTTAATAGAAAAATCAATTCGAAAATGCTGTCGTCCTCTCTGCACCGTCGCCCATTTTCTGTATCATTTTTGTGTGACGTCAGGAGGAGATGATATGGCAACTGGCTGCGCAACTGCACGGCTCGTCGGCCTTCCGAAAGAGTCAGTCGGCCCAACGTTTCGTCTGCCAGCCGCCGACGGGTAATCGCAATTTGTTCACTCAGTTGAAACGAAGCCAGGACACGTTTGTGAATGCCAGATTGTGCCTTTATTTACTTTGTGAACTTGTACACTGTATGTAGTTCCAAGTCAATGTCACTTCACACAAGCGCTGCACAAGCGCACATGCGACGCTTCGCTGACTGGTACGCCAGTAGGAAAATATAAGCCCACTTGAAGGCTGCAGAAGAGTCAGCGAAGTCAATATAGGTACTAAGGAAATAAAATCAACTAAAAATTTTACCGTACAGCGTAAAACTAGGGTGCAGGAAGCACTTTTTTGTGCACGGCGAACACGCACAGCGTTCAGCAGCAGGACTACCCATCTGCGAACGCTTTTCCGTTTGAGAACTGCAATTGCTAGAAGTGAGAAATTGTGGAAACTTGGGGGAAGCTTACTGCACAAGCGCAAAACAACAAATGGTCACCTAGTGCTTGAAACGCTAAAACTACGTAAAAGTATAAAACGGTTATACAATATATACCTTACATTTTCAAGGTCAGCAGAGCCCGCCCGTGGCAGAGTGGTCTCGAGCACTAGGTATGTTATTGCAACTGTTTTGCAATTCACCAGTTCAAATCCCCAGGGTAGCATTTATTTTTAGATGCGACGCTGTGAGCATCTGTTGTCGGCGGCCCTGTCCTTCCTGCGTCCGTCCGTTGTTGTTGTCTCCGTGCGTTCGTTGTTGGCCGCAGCCACTCTCCCACTCTCCTCTCCAATAGCGAACACTCTCTCGCGAGGGGCATTGGATTGGATTCGATTGAATTGGCTTGGCTTGGCTTGGCTTGGCTTGGTTTGGCTTGGGTTGGCTTGGCTTTGCTTGGCTTGAATTGGCTTTGATTGAATTTGGATTTGGATTTGGATTGGATTAGATTAGAGTGAATTGTGTTGGATCGTGTTGCGTCATAGCCGCAGCACTCTCTCTCTCTCTCCGCGGTCTCCTCTCCTTCGGGCACGCTCCGCATATAACCGGTGTGCCGCTCTCCGGCGGCCTTTCGGTCGACGGTTGCTCTCCGCTGCGCTTGAACCCCCCTCAGCGTCGCATCACACCAGGGTTCCCGCGAGGGGAGGTGAGCGTAATTTTTTTATAAGTGTACTTTTTCATTTTCGGCTGATGTTTTCTACACTAAGTTCACCTTTTTCTGGGCCGTAACGGTCACTGCTCCACGAACTACTTCACAGAATTCGTGCAGGCTGACACTGCCGCGCTAGCGAGTTCTCGTGTGCGTGCCGTTCCTATAAGCACCGACTGCTTCCGGGCAGTGGGCACAGGCCAGAGTACACAGACCCTTGGCCTGGTACGAACACGCTTTTGGCATTTGAGCATCCGCAAGGATGCGGAGGGCATTCGTCCACTACGCAGGCCAAGCTTAGTGATCGCTACGATTCCAAGCCATCCTGGGAGGCTTATCTTATGCATTTTACAGCCAAAAACAAGGCACAAGTGCGGTACGACGATTACTGAGATATCGAGAATGCCCATCCAACAATGCCGTTGGATGTCAAGCATATGTTGTTTTACAGAACTTGTTTGAAATCTAACCAATCACGGTCCGTCTTCTCCCTTCGTAAGAGCCTTTAGTTGGTGCTGCCGCCGCAAACCGCGCATGGTAGTATTTCTTTTTTCGCGCTTTGTAAAATATTTACCGACTTGTCAACCGGATAAACGATAAAAAGTGTACTAATTTGAGCCCGTCTACGCAGTGCAAGCAAAAACAGGAGTTTGGCAAATTCACTTCAGTGTCTCTTTAACTAGTAATCATCTCGTCTGCAAGACTAGGTGTAATTGTTTCCTTCTGGGATGCACTAATTCCGCGGTGTCAGGGCTTCACTCGAGCGAGATCTACCTGCCAATAAGACATATGAGCCTTTCATTTAAAACACACCAATATTCACTTCACAGCCTTGACGCGGGGAAGCGACGTAACAAACTGGTTTAAATCGGTGACGTCAGCTTAGAAAGAAGTGAGGATAAAATCCTCACATACATTTACAAGACGTCCCTCTGAAAAGGAATATTATTCCTTAACCAAAAAAATTTCGGCACAGTACTGTTTGTTTTGCTATCCAACGTGAAAAATTTCGTCTTACGCTATAGGTGAACGTTGCTTGTTACAAAAAGGGACAACAAATGTTCAACAAGAAGTTCCTATACGCAGAAACGTTCGAAACTTTACCAAACATTCGGATGGGTACATAGTTAATATAAGCTACACAAACAAAACCGTAGCCGTGTTTACGAAAGATTTTCACTACCTATACACGAAAAACAAGCTTCCTTGAAATTAAGATGTGTGGACTCTTTGGAAAATAAAAACGCGGAAAAAGTCATTGTAAAGAAGGAAAAGGCGTAAAATTGGCCTTCTACATGGCCTCGCACTCGAGAACGAGTGAGCACTGCAATCGCCGGTCAAACAAAATTTATTGTTAAGGGCGCAATCGCATTACCCGCGAAGGAGCAGGAGGGGATGGGAACAGGCGAGCTCGTAGGAGTACAGTCGCGGATAGTGTGTCATCGCATTACGACGCCGCGTGTGAAAAAATAGGCCTGAAGGACATTTTGCTGCGAAAGAATCAAAGAGGCTTCCCATTGTTTGCAGCCGATTGTTGTTGCCGGGACAAATGCAAACAACCATTTCCTCTCAGCCCATGGTTTGCCCACGCAACCTTTCTCCTTTTTTGCAAGGCGGGTCCATGAAATGTTCCATGGGTCCATGAAATTCTTTGGGTCCATGAAATGTTGACAATGTCTGAGAACCATTCTAACATATATTAGGCGGTGGACTATTTAGAGGGCGTATACTTAGGCCTGAAGGAAAAGCCCCCAAAAATATTTATCACCAATGTGTTGCCTTTATCAGGAAATACTTGCAGGCATCCTGTTTATTAATGCGCAGAAATTCCAGGGTTATGTATTTTTGTAGTTTATATAGTGCCCTCCTGTTGTTGTTTAGATCTACTTTGCGGGAAAAGACATTTGTAGAATATTTGGTGGATTGTTAGGAAAGTGAGGCCATGTTATCTCGCTCTCTTACAAATTTGAGGTCAGTCCTGATGTGCATGAATTGTTCCACATTTGCCCTTCTGAAACACAGAACCTCCGGAATGTACATGGTTCAACGGAACCAGCATGCTTTCACCACTACCTCGATGAGTTGTGTTTGTTAGCTACGTTTAGCACTTGTTTTAGGTTCCTGTCACTGATTTCGTGTCCCCAGATGTACACCTATTTCGCAGTAATTGGTATACATCAAATTTCACGACAATACCCGCGCTGCACGCTTCATTTAGAAGAGCGTAAAAGGGTGGCAAGAATTACTTGATCTATTATTTTAGGTATACAGCAAAGCAAGGAAGTCTATGCTGCCAGAGCAGCAGGTCCTAGCAAGACGTGGTCCAACGGTGAGATTGGGACACGCACGTGTCGGCCACGCGTAGATACGATGTTTCCCCAGCAGTCGGTCAAAGGCAGGATGATTACGGCTAGAGCTCGTGTGTTTTCTATTGTATCCTTCATGGGACGGCTTAGCTGTGAACATATTTCGGACGTTCCCCCCTTGATAGGTTCAGTATCAAAATCCTGAAAATGCCGGGTACAGTGCACAACAACTTTATTTTCGATGTCTCGAATGAGGCATTCGCTCGCACTAATCAAAAACTCAAGGCCCTCCACGCTACGATCAGTCCTAATTGTTCAGGATCTCACATGCACAAAATATTTCCTATTTTGAGCTAGGATACCTGGAGCGGTATTTTATTCTTGCAAAATTTGTTCTTACTGCAGCAACTATTCAAGATTACTGTGGTCGCGTCCTCTTTATTAGGTAATTTGTCTGACTTTTTACCATTTTTATTAATGAACTATGACTAGTCAGACTTTTTTCTCACTGACACATCCATGGAGAAACCTTACGCAAAATTTGTAGAAATATTCGTAAGAATGTCATATTTCACTATGTTAAGAGAGTTATCCAGTGAAGCTTCAAAGTGCGGCCGGTGTTTACCTGTGATATTCTCCGTGTTGCAGAATTGCTATTTCATATACAGGCTCCTTCTTGTTTGTCTTGCCGCCATCGCCGATCGTAAGCTGCATGCTCATTGGTAATACGTTTGACGTGTAGCCCACTAAATTCAAAGAAACATGCTTTCTTTGTTTCCAAAGCCCATGTTGGCACTGTTATAGCCGCACGGACGCAGCCCTGGCCATTCATTATTGATATAGTTGTGCTTCACGAAATTGCTCACTCTGCGCTCTTTCATTCAAGAGACACTAACTTTTCTCAATCATCCTTCCATTTCCGTTACCCTTGCATCCTAACCAAATTGTTTTTTTTTTGTGGGGGGGGGGTGAATTGCATACGGTTGCGCAAGAGCAGTTTTCTCTGTACATGGCCCAAAAATATTTCCTATGCTCTATGGACAATAAATTGAACATAATATTTTTCTATGGGTAGTACGTACATTTTTGCACTATTTTCAAGCGCAATACAAAAGTTTTCTACTGGTTAAGACTTTCCTTCGCTAGTTAAAATGCTCTAGCCGGTGCATAAAAACATTGCTGTGCTCTTCTTTTGTGCGGTGGCATTGTGCGTGGTATTACATTCGACTATCTGGCGAACTTTGTCATAACTACTTGATGTTAGGGATCTAGTTTAATAAATATGGTTAGAAAGCGCTTCCCTATAAGGCCTTTGAATTAGACAGTATTGAAACAGCGTCCTGGGGATTTACGCCGTAAAGACTATATCACTCTGCATACCAATGAAATGTTATTAAAAAGAGATCTTCATTTATAGCAAATATTATACTCGCCCTTTTATTTTTTTCTCATTCTTTAAAGTATTCTTGTTGGTATTTTTATTACGGAAGTCACTGGCTTCTTTTAAAAGTGCTAGTACAAAACACGACAAAATTATCCTATGCTTAAAAAATAGTTTGCCTAAAAACAAGGTTTTTTTTTTTTGAGAAAGACAGTAGACGTGTCTGTTAGGAAAAAAGCATGTGCCAAACCAAAGTATATTGGTCTACAACTATGAACCCAGCAATGCTAACAAATGTATAAGAATGGTGAGTGGGTTTGACAGGTATGTGAGTTACTCTTGCAACAGTAATTGGAAAGAGCATTGAGCAGAGTCTTAGCGACATGCTTCGTAGGGCAACGTGATCATTTCAGGAATCGGGAATGGGGAAATAGGCTTTAAGTGTACAAATGGCGTGACTGCAAAGGGGGTTTGAAATACCTTTTATGATATATATTTTAGCGGATTGCAAGAAACATGATATAGGAATATGTAAAAAGCTTCAAAATAGTCGAGGATCACATCGGGACCTATACGGGCAAAAAGAACTTGAAGAGGAGTTTTCTGGAAGAAATATAACAAAAAGTGTTATGGCTTCCGGTGCACAACCTAAATATACTTACGTAAATTACAAGTAAACAATTTCACTGAGATAACTCAAGAGTAATAAAACGGGCACCACTGATATCCCGTCTGCTTCTTCTGACAAAAGCATTCCGCTCCTTTATAGTACACTTCCCCCAAAAGCAGGTAAATACATTCACTTCAAACCTCAGGCCCTTATTACCAACTGCGTTCTTTGTTTTTGTAAGTATATGTATATTAGTGCAAGCGTAACTTGTCCTAGAAGGAGCGAATTTTGAAACTAACATTTTCTACAGAATTCGGGCGCATTTTATGCAGATAAAAATCTTTCGATCTATCACAATACAAGAATGGACACTTTTGGTACACGGTTTTTGTCAAATAGGGGAGCTATAGCGGTGGCATCTGCTCATTTGGGCATGCTTTTGAAGAGAGACCGATCAAGTTATTTCAATACCGCCAGTTTTAGACCAACTGGTCTCATAATCAAACTCCAGCATACTTGGATCCGCCATTGTTATATTTATCGTTGACGGAATACGCCACACAAGACAGCAACGAGGAATTTGTAGTGTGCATCCAGGACAATCCTAATTGGTAAGTCACCGAATGAGCAATTTGCCAAAACCATGTTTGAAAAATGACGTCTGGAATAGTTACCGCCATTTGAAAAGAAGATCCAGGTTGCAAAAATTTCAGCCTTCAACATAGTGGGTGCTGCACGGTCTCGGCGCACAGCTTTAACATCGGCTTTTGGTTTGTTCCCAGCAGATCTTCTCGAACTCCTAACAAAATACAGCTGAGAGAGCGAGACTCAGCCCCACACAATGGGACATATATAAGCCGAGAACGGAGCTGTTGTATTGTATCTCGCAGAATATTTCCCTATGAATTTGTCTCTTAGAGAATAAAAGAAGCAAGTGGTTGATTTTTCTCGTATCTAGGTTGACCAAGATGCCATTACCCTCAAGAAACAATAGAAAGATTAACCTCCACCTCAGTCACACACGCAAACCTTTCTAGAAGTAAAATTAGAAAAATTGGACTGCTACCTTAAACACAAAAAACATCCCCTCATAATATAAAACTACTAAAACTTCTATATCTGTTCTATTTGTTTATGTATAAAAGACGGATACAAGAATACAAATGCAAATACTTTACATTAAACTGTTTAAATGACGTGCAGGTAAAGCAGAATTTTGGAGGGTGCGGTTACAATAAATGTTCGCTGCACTGCATTCCGGTTGATTATCAACAGCGTTGCCCCGCAGATAGAGTTCAAATGTTATTAAAGCGTGCCCCCGTCTCTAACAGTGTTATACAAACAAATATGGAAGAAATGCCAGGCACTATGTTTTATACGAAGATATTTCTTCATGCGTGAAGTATAAAACGTAGATCAATTCTTTTAGGTTCATAACAGAGGCGCACGGTATTTAAAATTCTAAACTAAAGGTATCGTCACATATAAATTTGTCAGAAATCCACTTGTACCTTGCATTTCAAGTTGTACACCTATCCTTCAATAATTTTGGGTGTGTTGCATGAAATTGCAAAAATATTGTCACAAAACTTCGCATTAAACAACCGGCAGTAGCATTGATTAGGTGTAACATCTCCCTACAAAACGACTGCAGAAATGGCACACCCCATGTAATACTTCGGGATGGTAAAAGCTAGGAGGCTACCAGCACCTCCGTGGTTTCAGATAAATAAACCACTTATGGTGTCGGGGCGTTCAGGGCCGCTATCAAGCTGGAAACAAATCCGGAAAGATGAAAACCTTCGTGGGTGACTGATGATTGCCTACATTGTTTGTGTAGTGTGCTGATATCAACAATATAAGCTAACAGTGTTTGCGCTATTTTTTCTAGTATAAAACAGATACCAATGTGTATTCTATTTCCTGTCTTCTTTTTTTTAGTTGGTGTGTAAACTTTGTACGGGTCAGTGAAAAGGCATTTCACCGATTTCCAGTAACCAATAAGTATTCAGAGAGCTTTCCATACCCTTCAATTCTGAATAAAACACAACAACCACAGGTTAAACTGGGACTGCTTAAAATTATTACCTGTATTTTAACATGTTCTCTGTCCTCGGGGGTGGTATCCGACGAGGAGGGTTTTAGCAAGAGGCAGAGATAGCTTGTTTTGTTGTCAGTTGCTAGGCACCGGAACGCTGCAACACAATATGCAGCCCTCTGCAGAGGGCACGGGGTACCACTACCTTTTCCCACTTTCACAACGTACAAGTTAGGTGCATGAGTTCTGTGCACGGCCAGCCTAACTCCTTGGCGTCTCATGGAACGGGTGAGGCTTGGTAGCTTGTTTAGGAAAAATGTTTAGTTTGGATAAGTATCAGGTTCTTCAATCGCCGAAGGAGAAAGCAGTTGTTTTTTATGCACCTGTTTCCAAAGGGTACTATAGAGGACACTTGAAACGACACTGTTGATTCATTGATACAAACCGCATAAGGTGCAAGTGTGTTTGGTTTCTTAAACCCACACCTGGCAGAAGTACATTTCTCTGGGCTTTATGTTTTTATGAATGTCTTCACAAATTTGAAAAAGTCATTTTGTCGCGTCTTTACAACGTTAAGAATCTTTTCCCACTAACATCCAGCCAGGCATAACGCAGGCGTCCATGTCGCAGCAAGGCCGATGCTATTACCGGGTTTTGTAATTAAGTTTGCACTAACAATGGTGAGCTTTGAGACAGGTGCTGTTAATTTCGAGCCCCTCACCTTATATAAAAAACCATCCAGCGACTAGATATCTTTCGCTGGGGTTAGATTGTTTACCTGTATTGTGTATGTTTCCCGGTAAGCCGAGCTGGGTTACGTGCGAGGGACGTGAGGAGAAGCCGTGGAGGCTTTTGTTATTTCCCGCGCTTTCGTGTTCACCCGGTGAGCGGGCCGGGAGATGACGCAAACAAACACGTCCGTCACTCCGTAATAGCTCAAAACGACGTAAGATTTCGAAGAAAAATACTCTTGAGTTCGTCTGAGAAGCCGGTGGACGGGGACAGAGGGAGAAGGTCAGAGGGACGAACACGGACAGTGTGGTAGAGAGCGCGGCGAGCACCACTCGACGCGGGCCTTGCCCGGCCTCTTGTTTGTGATCACGACCCATGAGTTGTAAATACGTTGTGTAAATGATGTGTCCATAATCTACATTTTTAGTTTCCTTGGAGTAGACCGTCTTCGGCTATGTGCCGTTTGCGAACGAGCCATCATTTTGTCGTTTCTTAGGTTCAGCGATCAACTTCGGTGACCGATCCACCTTTTTTTGAAGTTGAACTGGTGCCATGACGACCATCAGTGGATATGGCTTTCGGTGGACGACCAGGAGGCTACTCCAAGGCTGAGGCGACACTCAGGTGAGAGGCTTAAAGGAGTAGATGCTCCACGCTGCAGCAGTGAGGACGAGCTCGGACAAGGGGAGAGAGCTGCACTTTGCGAGGCAGCACCCGGAGTCGGCCACGGAAGGCGCTCGATGGTCCGATCCGAAGTTCAGAAACTGGGGTGACAGCTTGGAGAGAGGTCCCCGATAGCAGACGCTCTACACCAATCGAGGTGACTCCGTAGCGAGGCTGAGCTGCATTATCTGAGGCAGCACCCGGAACCGGTGATGGAGGGCGTTGGCGCGCTCGGGTGAATGAGAGCGGCGCAGCGGCCTCCCCCCGGAGAGGGTGCGGACAGCAGTGGCAAAGTGTCTCCTTTTTCCTTTGCCTTGGTGCAACCAGTGCTGTCCGAATATATTAAGTGGGGCGAGCACCGCGTAAATCGGGATTGGTTTCGCTAAGGTGGGGTACTGTAAAGCATCTACAATGACAAGGAACATGTCGCCTGACGAGATAGAGCTGCGAATGGCTGCGACCGTCGTGGTGATGGAGGAGCTCGAGCGGAAGATTGTGCAGGCGATACGAGCTTTAGATGAGCGGCTCCCGAGGGAGAAGCCGAAGGCAAATCGTGCGACAGATCACCCGGTATTGGCCTGCAAACCAAGGTCGTGTCTCGCTGAGGCTGCTCCCTGCGCTGAAACGCCCGCCCCAAATGAGTGCGTATCACAGGGAGGTTGCGCACCGCTAGTGAGAGCATGCGATCTCGCGCAGGATTTTAGGGACCTCGGTGTTGAGGTGGAGTCCGGAGCGCCGGCTATAGAGCCAGAACCAAAGATAGGTGCCCTGAGGGGCTGTTTGTTAATGCCCATTGCCTAGCTTGAACCCTACACACGCACCCCGAGTGGCGAGTGTGCACAATAGGTAAGGGGTGTACTGCCAGAGAGCACGCTCGAATTTGCAGCGGGTGCATGCGGACGACACGACCGAGGAAGCGGCAGGGCTGAGGAGCAAGCGGTTGCGAATGAGGCCCGTGTATGCGTATCGGGGGAGCCGGTGACACAACTGGCGGTGCCGCGAGGCTCTGGTTTTCCCGTTTCTGATCCGCCGAATGCCAAAAGGCCGGAGTTGAGAGTGCGCCAATGGGATTAACCTAGTTGTCTGATATGTGCGGCATTTTAGCGTGCGCACGCACGCAGACAGCCTGCGATAAGTTCGTTGAAATTCGTCGAGTTCAGACAGGACCAATAGAGAGTGTGTTAGGCGGGAGTTCTGGGCAACAAGAGGCTTGTTGAAGTCCAAGGTCTGGCTTTTCGAGTCCAAGTGCTCTAGCATATAATCGTTTGCCTCTTCCTGTCCTCCCATCGGCTTAAACCGTAATTGGGCGCCCCATTTGGTTTATTTTGTGCTCACTCGGACAGCGGTGGTCGGAATGTCCGTGCGTGTGCGTGAGGCCCTGCCTGAATGCTTGGTTCGGGAAACAAAGTTAACACTGAGTAGGCAGAAAGCGCACCGCATGGGAAGCGCAGCAGGTGTGAGCAATCTTTGCTGCCCATTCTTGAAGAACACTCAGCCGCGAGTGCGCGAACAGACGATGTGAACGTGTTGTTATTGCTTCTGAAGAAGCCGTATTTTTAGTTTTTGGAGTGCTTGAGCGCGTTTTTTTCCTGGTAGAGTGAAAGAACGATCCTGCGTGAGTATGTAGCAGTATTACAGTTTGTAGTATTACTTCAATGGTCGTTTCCAGTAGTTGCGCCATTGGTGGGGTTGGCTGCTTCTAAATGTAGATCTGGAAGTGCTCTCACGTGTATTTGGTTTAAAGCGAGATCATTTTCGCATGTCAAGTTGAAAGATTTCACTATTTTCGAGGCTGGTGGAAAGATGTGGATGTTTTTACGGCAAGGAGTGTCTTCTGGGAGAGCTTGAAGTTTTAATTCTTTGTGGTTGAGCCTTCTGGTTTAGATTTGATTTTGCGGAAGGTCCTTCTTTCCCGATGATAATGCGGAGTTCGTTCTTGTATTTGCTTTTCTTTATTACAATTGTCTTTTGGGAAAATTAGTAGTTTACGTTGTGTTCCTGCGTAGCGCCGAAGCTACAGTGCGTCTAGGAATGGTGCATGCTGTGCATTATGTAACGATCGCTACGAGTGATTTTCTTTGTGGTTTCGTGTGCTGGGGTTTTAGACCGCACAGCCAGAGTTTATGTTGTACGTACAGCTAGTGTACGGATAACATTCTTGGTGCGGAGGGTTTAGGTTTGGGCCCCTCACCTAATAATTAAAACCGCGGAGCATCTAGATACCTTCCGCTGGGGTTACGTTGTTTACTTGTATTGTGTTTGTTTCCCGTCGGCAGAGCTGAGTTAGGCGCGAGGGGCGTAAGGAGAAAGCGCGGAGGCTTTTGTTATTTCCCGCGCTTTTGTGTCCACCCGACGAGCGGGCCCGGAGACGACGCATACATACACGGCGGTCACCCCATAATAGCTGAAAGCGACGTAAGGTTCGAAGAAGGATTTCCTTGCGTTCGTCCAAGAAACCGGTGGAGGGGAACAAAGAGAGGAGGTCAGCTGGACAAACAGAGAGACTCTGGTAGAGAACGCGCCGAGCCCCGCTCGACGCGAGCCCCGCTCTACCCGGCCCCTTGTTTGCGTTGTCTATGTAAATGACTTGTATATGCGTAGTGTAACTATAGAGTACATATTGTACATTTTTAGGTTGCTTGGAGTAGACCGTCTTTGGCTACGTGCCGTCAGCCTACGAGCCATCGTTTCGCCATTTCATCGGATCAGCGATCACCGACTTCGGCGACCAATCAAGCTTTTTGTAGTGTCGCTGGCACCGAGAGATTGGACGTGGTAATTGAATAGATTCACTAAGTTCACATTGTGACCACGGAGGCGTAGCGTGAGGCACAGATACTTGAAAGGATAAGAATAGGGTGGAGTGCGTTCGGCTGTCATACTAACACATGGCAGTATACCATTGTCCCTGAAGGAGAAAGAGTTTAACAGCTATATCTTAGAGGTACTCACCTACGGGGCAGAAACCTGGAGCCTCAATAAAAGGGTTCAACTTAAATTGAGGACGACTCTGCGATCAACGGAAGTTACGATGACAGCTGTAATGGTAATAGACAAGAAGAGAGCGGAAGGGTAAGAAAAAAAAATGCTTCATAAGGAAATATTTGTAACAATTAAGAAGAAATACGCGTATGTGGGGCAGGTAATGCGATAGCAAGAAAACTTTTGGCAATTAAGGGTAACGATTGTATCTCTATAGAAGGCACGCGGGGCATAGGCTGGCAGGAGATTAAGGAGTTTCCTTGGATACAGTGGTCGCAATTAGCACAGCGCCGTGATAGCTTGAGATCTATGGAAGAAGGTTTTGCCCTGCAGCGGTCGTTGGCATGCTGATGCTGCTGATGAATATGATAATTATGAAGATGATGATGCACTATAAGCAGCTGAATACTCCTGTGATGCTTTCCGAGGAAGGCTATGATCTAACAAAGCAACCTGTTCTTGAATACAGTTTAAACATTCCATCAACTATCAACATATTGGCATGAGAATAATTTATCTATTATCCTGAACCAGATACCACGCTCTTCTAAATACTCTGCGAACACTAGCGAGAAAAACTTAGCCCATCGTTAGTGACAATTTCCTCGGAGTACTCTTTCGCCAACTATCGTGTTATCAACTCATTAAAAATTGTGCTTCTGTCCAGGTACAAAGATAACCGACAATAGTAAAGCAAGCTCGAATTCGTTAACTGCCTTTTCGTGAGAAGCATTGTCTTAAGCTACATTTCGCAAAGTGGTCCCTGTCAGTGGGTCTGAATGGTATGAAACTACGGCCATCCTTACAGACCTGTCTGCCGTTTCACGAACGCTTCATTTTTGACCTCGAATGTCAACCACTAAAACCCTTTCACGACGTTTCTCTTTCGTCTTCAATGTTCTAGGGTGAATTGATGGGTTGTGGCATTGATCTGCTGCCCGCGATACTGGGAAACCTGAAGATACTATTCAGCCTGAAGCGAGTTGTCGAACACTCAAAACTCGTGGCGTGTCGTTTAGAACTGTTGTAGCTGTCTCGTGACGAGCCTGTCTGGGGGCATGATGACGTAATATTTTCTTCGACGTTCCTAAGAGTGGTATCATAACAGGTACGCTGCTGAACGGGATTCTTGACAAGGCGTCTTCGCTGGAGCACGAACACAACTTAAGATGACTTGTATTGAGGTGGCGGAGTGAATTCCAGCCTGGCCGCAACGGTGAGGTGCAACCGGAATCTGCAATTGTTCTCTAAGGCTTTGTGGTTTTCCAATGCGCAGTTATAGCCCACCGTGTCTCACTGCGTGCTTTGTAGTAGCAGCGCATAAGTCTTTTGTCCCCCCCCCCTTACGATGCGTAAAAGGGCGTGGTTTCGTGTCCTGGTCAGAGATCAACATCCCGCATGTCCGTTGTTATGTTTGCCAATGAATGGCCGTTCCCATCAGTACACAAGAAAATAACCCTTACCCCTCATGCAGGGGAGTGCTGCAGCTGACTGGAAGTGCACTTCGTTTCTTTATTAGTTGCACTTCGCAAAATAATGAAATAGTGCCATTTTTGTGAATCTCTTCTTGCTAGAATGCTCCACCTAGCCCGTATGCCGAATTACCGAATCAGTTGCGAGAATTACAGGCGTGTGATAAGGAACAAAAGTAAATTTTGTAGGAGACGAAAAGCGTGTTTACCTTTTCAAAATGCGTTGCCATTTTTGTCTATTGTGGTTTACGCACCAGTTAACGTAAGGGCGTCAGTTCTTCCGTTGCCTCGCAAAAAGAAATGGCTGTGCTGGTGATCTTTTTGATGTAGCGTAATTAACGATTCGATTAATTTTGGTGTGACAGCGCTTTATGCCTTCACTGTTGTCCCGATGTCCCAGAAAATACAGTTTTGTTTTAAAGCGTATTGGTCATATGGCTTGAGTCTTGATCTCGGGATGCGATGAAAACTTTTTCGCAGTTTTTTTGTGGCCTCCGTTCATATACTTTTCAAGCTTTGTGGAATGTTTGTCATGAGCTGTTGAACAAACACTGGGACCTACGCCAATACCAAGACAGTCTCTTCTTGGTCTCTTCACCAAAACACCATAGTGCTTACAAGAGCTCGGAGGTCTCTTCTGTTTATTTGCGGGAAAGCTTGGTAGTACGAAGACATGAGGTTTAAATGTGAAAACTGGCTGGCTTCACCTAGAGCACGTAGCGGTTTTAGTTTGTTGAAGCGGGAAATTGTCGATCACAATGGTTTGTTTAGATCTGTCTGGAAAAATGAAATACTGTAGCTGCGCTCGTTTTTCTAGTGTGCGACTGTGGGAAAACAATGTTTAGAGATATTACATTTTTTGTGATGTCGGCCGACAGATTCACGAGAAGTTGGTTACTGATTCTTTGGTGCACTGGCAATAAAAGTTGACGTAACACTTGCCCGAATGGGTGACCGACTGTTACTTCTTCAGTTTTTAATATTTAGATCCTTCGACTAGGTCCATGCCTGGCGTAAAGAGATGGGAAACCCCGTTCGACAGCGATGGTCGCATGCTAAACGTTTCCCAGGGGGTGGCTGCTTCACCATGGGGTATTAATTCAGAATGCGTATTTGTGCTTCTGTGACCTCTGCTCACAAATTTGGAGCAGCAGTTGTGGTTGATGGATAAACGTGCGTGTTCCGGAGACAATTTTTTCAACCGCGGATTTGATGATTTATGCATTGCGCAGCAATTAGTCTCGAATACAGGTTGTACTGTGGAGAAAAATATGGTAATAATGGCTGTTCGCGTTTCGTGCGGCCACCCAGCTTCAGCCAGGACAAGCGCTGCAATCCTCAAGTGTGAAAAGTAACGCAGCGTCGTGGCTTTAACAATGCTTCGGAAGTTGCCTCACCTAATGATTCACATGGATGAGCTACTATACACCACAAAAGTTAGTTTGCTACTATGTCACCTCTACTAAGTCAACGTCCCTTCTGTTCCAAACTTAATGCACCTGCGCCCGCTGGTACGGAAAGTCAAAATGCTATCAACCTTTCTTGTTTCATCGTCTTGTAGGCGTTGCAGAGTGGGCGCATCCTTCGAAGGTGGGTGCGCCAAGAGCTTCGACAAACATGCCGGAAGTGTTCACGATGACCGCTAATAACAAGGTACCGCCGTGCGCTAGAGGTCGTCGAGATTTGCATCCTCTGGGGCCCAGGTTATTGCAGGTAGCTTAAGACTCGGTACGCAGCATCTCATGCAGTTTGAAACGTGGGGAGGATACTCAAGCGAGCTCCGCATTTGCTTCCCTAAAATTTGTTCGTAATTTGACATTGTTGCTTGATGAAAGGCACATAAGAAGGCTGCGCTGAATTTGGTCGTTCCTGCTCATTTAGAAAACACCATCATGTTTGAGGAACTTAGAACGTGCGGAGTACGGATATTTCTTAAAGAACGTCTTTCAAGAAACAGGCGCCTGTTACTGTATACCCAACCGTCGCGTACTGTTCTTGGTAGTTTTATTCTGTGATCAATTGCAAAAAGAATTTTGCCGCGACAGTGAGTTTTATCTGATATTTGGATACCGCAACATTGAACTGTCACGAGAGTAAATTTTTTATCATTTCACGATACCGCAACATCTAACTGCGGCAGGAAAAGAGGCGAAGAGGGTATTATTTGGTAGCGATTTTTGTTAAACGTCACCAACCCGGACACATGATGGCCCATCAAAATTTTAAAACTTCTCTCTGATTGAGCAAGTGCACAGTTTTTCTAAACAAAACTTAGGAGCTAATGCTTCGAAATTTTTGCATCTGCAGTTTTTCTCAGCGCCTTTGAGAAAATGGCACAGCCAAACAACACGTTTACACATAAGACGGTTAACTCGCGTAGAAGTAAAATTTTTAGAACAAGTGGCAATGCATACAGGGGCACTTGAGCATTTAAACACTGATCTCCTGAGAATTTATTCAGTAGCGCTGCCTCACCAGGCAACCCTTGAGTTCCCCGAAAGCATCTTGCGGTGTGTGTACCCACTCAAAGTGGTGTACTTCCGTAACAGCGTGCGCGAAAGTACGGCATAGTTGGAATGAAACAGGTGAGTTGTAAAATTTGACAGAAGCTCTGCAACATTTTTTGGTACGCAGTATTTTTTAACATCCGCCATGCTGGTGGGATTTTGTGAAATCACTGGATCTGTTACAACTTATTCACGTAAACAAATAAATTGAACCCTAATTTTTTTTCTTCCCCAATAAAGTCGGTAAGGGAGGCGATTTGCGGCTGCGGCGGAGTTGGAAGATGTTTCCGAGCTCCAGCCACATTCCGACGGGGAGAGACTCTAGTAGGCTACCTGTTGGAATCTCTACGCTGTCAACGTAGTTCGTAGCGACCGTGCCATCAAAGTTATCATACTTCTGAGCACGCATTTCTACTGCATCCGAAATGGTACTTTCCTCGGTCATGAATTCGGCTATGGTTATGAGCGGATTGCGTGCAAGTTTTGAAACCATTTCCTCTTTGACACCGCACAATAAAACTGTAACTTCTTTTCTTCCGCCATGCAAAGGTCAGCACTGTTGTAAAGTAACTTCATCTCTTCGACGAACAATACATGCATTCATTAAGGTGTTGTATCCACGTCTGCATCAAGACTTCGGCCCGCTCTATTCGCACAACCCCGGTGAACGTCGTTTAAAATTGCGCTCTGAAATCTTTTGAAGACTGTATGAAGCTCTGGTTGTTTTCGAACCAGATTCGTGATTAATTGTCACAATAGACACTTCCTAAGTGTCTTCGCGGCATTAATTCAAATAAACACCCTTACTCGTTCGACTTGCTCCATCGAGTCTTCCATATCCTCCGAAGGTGGCAAATGATAGGGGCTCCCTTGTATAGCTTAACAACAAGAGCAGCATTTGTAGCGCTGGTGATGGTGCCTGCGTTGATCGCCCTGGTTTTCACGACGTCTTCTTTCTTCACATTAACCGGTAGCATTCCTAACTCTGGCTGAAGACCTTGCAATCGGCAGCTGGCACGTGTAGGGCTTCCTCATCGGCTTGCAAAAGGTGTATGGTGCACATACCCAGCACCCCACCAGTAGTCAGGCAGCCAGAGAGGACGCAGTTGTCGTAAAGAAAAAATAATTCTTCGCAGCGAACATGTGCTACCTAACAATTAAAAATTGGCCGTATATCGGCTCCTTTCGTTGCAAAGGTCGACAAAAGACGATAATCTTTGCCGACATTGGCCAAGTAAATGCCTCCCTTCGCTTTTCCCGCTCACCTCACGCTGTTGTTCTTCCGTCGCGCTCCTCTCAAGGTAAACTCGCTAAAGTTTACTAAAGTTTAGCTCAATCCGGATTACATTTACCGCGTACCGTATCTATTTAAATTTACCAGCGCTGCCGTAAGGTGGAGACGCGCGTGAATTGAGGCACCCTACTTCAATGGTTATAGTCCCACGTTTCCCTAGTCCACATGCGTTCAACGAGGAACGTGGAGCCTATCTACTGAAACCTTTTGTAACTGTTGCCGCCAGAACCTACAGGGCACGGGCGACAGCAGGCGACGCGGAGTGAATTTTTTTCTGCAGTGGATGTAATATTTCATTTCGCAAAAATCAATCATCTTTAATTTTTATAAAAGAAGAAAGCAAATATCACTTGTGTATTATCTTGTTGTCTTATATTTGCGTAATGCCTGGTTTTTTTCTCAACAATGTTGACAAGTATGAACTTTACACCGTACTTAGACGGGCAGATTTAGCTGCGACTAAACAAGTCCATTGCGCAGGCCTTGTTTTGCTTTGCCCGGATGGCTGATTCGGGTCACAGACAGACAGACAGACAGACAGACAGACAGACAGACAGACAGACAGACAGACAGACAGATAGACAGACAGACAGACGGACAGACAGACAGAGACAGACACACAGACAGACAGACACACAGACAGACAGACAGACAGACATACATACAGACAGACAGACAGACAGACAGAGACATCAAAATTTCTGGATTTAAGTAGCCCAACAAAGAATATCGTCATTAAAAATGCCCAGGAGGCGAAGGAGCAGTCAAAAAAGCGTCGTCTGCAGGCACCTGTCGCCTAATCTAATGCCGTGGCGTCGGCTCTGCGGGCTTTCGGCCGGGTGTTTGTGGAACCGCAAAACTCCATCAAGAACACTGCACATAGATGAAGAGTAATCTAGGCTGGTGTCCTATGTGCGAAACGTTTTGCTTATAAAATGAGATAACCCGTCGGCTTAAGAAAGAAATAATGAAACATGCGCTTCACGTGGGACACAGGAAACATCCTGGCACCGTCGGGTGCTGTCAGCAACACAAATAAACACATCCAAAGCAGGGTTCACGGCAAACAATGGATTCGCCACTGACTGTCTCGTGTTTCTCTCCACAATTTGTACGTAGACATTGACATACACGTTCTTGAAATGGCCAAAGCGCCCCACAAGAGTCACCCGAGGTTCCTTATATGTGCGGCGTATTCCGCCCGCTTCTGTGTGGCATCAAACAGGTTTTAAAATGTCGACCCTTCGCGGCATTGTTAGGCATAAAAACTTTGTTTCCTCAGTGACACTGTTGCGACGCTTTCTCTATTTCATAAAACATGCTCGATCATTGGTTGCGTACAGAGCTCAAAATGTTGATTGATTGTAAAGCTTAACGCGCCGACGCAACTAAGGCAATGAGGGGCGCTGTTGTGAAGGGCTCCAGAATAATGTGACCACCTGTGGATGTACAACGTGCGCCGAGATTTCATGCAAACGGGCATATTTTTTCTTTTCGCTTCCATTAGTAAAACGACGCCCACGGCCGGGAATGGAACCCGCGTGCTCGTGCTCAGTCGCTCCTAAAAATATACTGAATATTTTTTTACGTTCAGGCAAAGAGGACCTACTTTTGCCTGCTGAAATGATGAACGTTTTTAGCTGTGTGAGGGTTGCGCTGTGAGGACATTTTGGCTGTTTTTTTGAAGTCCCAGGCAGCAAGATCGACCGTTTTGGTTCTGGTAATTTATGGTGGATCCTTTTTTCTGGGGGAATCGCTTTATCTCTGCTTACTCACGGATACGGTTTGGATTGCACAAGGCGAAGATATCATAATGAGCGCTTACACTTTACCCGCAATTCACTTCAACTCGAGTTTATTGACTAGATCATCCAAGCTTCCTGAGCAAAACGCTGTCCAAGAACCTGGACTACGGCCCAAAGCCGACTCATGGAGTGGCCTAAATCGCATACGCATACCGTCCAGGAATATTCTGATCATAAACATTACAGCGTTTCCAAAGATGCGTAGGACTCAACGAAAAATTAGGTTTTCACTCAATCTGCATCAGAACACGCAACATTATAATCACAATGGTGTTTTGTATTGTCAATGACGGCAAACAGCTTCCACTCATTGTTACATCACCATGGTTTAGAGGTAGCCAATCAATGAATTAGTAAACTTAACTGTCAGATCATAGAAAAGAAAATTGCAATGGCTGCTGTATAGGGCAGCTTGTGATTATGCCGTATAAGATATAAGCTGTAATATTTTATGTCCTACAAGGGCCTTAAAACGCGCCTAAAAGGAGGCACGGCGTAGTATAACAACGGACGGGTGCAGTGGTTCATGTTGTCGACAGAGTTCTAGGAAGAGTTGGTGTTGTTGAAGTTGAAGTACTTTTTATTGTATTGAAGCAATGCAACATGCTAGGTTGTCTCTCCAGCTCCTACGCGGGGTTTATAGAGATGCCGATAATATTCTCAATATTATTATTTAATAATATTTCTGATAGTCTTATGTCCTTTTGGGAATAATTGATGGTAGTCGACGTGAGCGGCAGCGGCGGTGGCATGGTGCAGTTGAGCTAAAGATTGTTTCGGTCGCCTATTGCAGTTTCTGATTTCACGCCTGGTGTTCCAAAAGCTCAAATAAATTTTCGCTGCCTGGGCCTGTAACCGGTCAGCGTGCGCATAGCCTATTTATGGGGTGCCCAAGCCGATATCGACGCAATTCTACAATCAGGCACCTGCTGCTGGCGCTTTACGCTGCTGTTTTCTGCAAGTTATCTTTTTATCGCCACACCAACTTCTGTTGACATTGGCAGCGGCGGTGGCATTGTGTGCTTGGGTTAAAGGCTGTTTCTGTCGACTATTGCAAGTTGCTGCTTTCTTTCATTTGACCTTTTCGTTATGTTCTGCTCTCACCGCTGCCATGCGTGCAACACTGTGTGTTTTGCTGTATACCATATTACTTCAATATCAAAATGAGCGACAAATTGTGTGCAGCATGTTCGAAAAGGTTCTCAGCTCAAGGTCGTTTTAGCAGTGCTCAACAGGTGACTCTTCAGTTCACCTGAAAAAATATTCACGTTTGACTGAAGCGGCGTCCAAAAACAAAGCCTAAACATTCTTTCAGTCATGGCAGTGCCCATCATGCTATGCAAATCGACTTAAGAGTGTGGGTAACTGGAAGCAATAGCAAACTTCAGATATCCATCAGATGTTGTCAGCGATAAAGCCGAAGCTGGATAAACTAGATAACCTTGCAGAAAAGGGTGATGGCATTGAGAAGGCTAGCTCGTTCATGTCATACAAATATGATAAAGTTGTACAGGTAGGGGCCAGGTGCGAGGCAGACCAGAAGCAACTCTGCAAGCGAATTGAAGCTGTGGAAGCCCGTGAGGGTAGAGCTGAGGTCCAGCAGGTCAAACTTGAGGTGAATGACCTGGAATGGCGACGCAGACACCACAACGTGGTAGTACATGGCGTAGTTTTCTGGAAACGAAAATCTGCATTCCAAAGCCAAGACAGTTCGAAGCACGGTAGCACTTCACAACCTGAGCCAGAATGATATACAGGCATTACATAGGCTACCGTCGAAACCATAAAAAAATCCACGTGATGCTCATCTATTTTGCTGAGGTGCAGCAGAAAGAAAACTGGCTCCGAGAATGCAAAAAGTTGATAAACTTGCTAGGCGAAGTGTCGGTAACTGAGAACCTTACCCGACAAAATCGGCTGCTGCTCTTCACTGCCAACAAATTGTCGAAAGAAACTGCGTTTGAATACGCCTGGCATTAAAGCGAAAAGTGCTTTTGCGAAGGGCCAGTAACAAAACCATACATGTCACCTGTGTGGAGGGTGACCTGGCAAAGATTGTCTCCTAAATTCGCTTCAATGTAGAAATCAACCACTAAACATATATGAACGGTTACTACAAACCCAGTGATTTGAAAGAATTCGCTGCAAAACACTTAGCGCTATCAGTTGTGCATATTTTTGTTGAATCTGCCATAGGAAAGAAGCAGTATTTCATGAGTTCCTAAATGAATTAGTTTTAATTATACAGCAAATAAAATCACCGAGACCTGGCTGTACGCACATAAATGTTTTGTTGGAACCAATTCCAATCATTTTATCTAAATCGAACTGATCGAAGAGAGGGATGAGTTGGTTTATTACTGGAATGTATGCAATTTGAAAAGAAAAAAAGGCATGTGCGATAATAGCCAACTAGGAAATCCTTTCAGTGCACACCACCCTATTTGTTGCGGTTTATCGACATCCTAATGGAAACCTTGATGAATTTTTAGCCTATAAGAAGACCCTTTTTGAATTTGCTGACTTTTGTGGTTTTGCTGTCTTTAGAGGTGGTGAGGATGACTTCCAAGTAACATGCACGAACACTCTTCTTGCCGCACGCGCATGATGACGCTATTGGAACCACATTTTATGCAGAACGGAATCAATCTACCTACGCACGTGACTCCCACGTCAGCAACAATATTTGACCTTTTAATGTTTCGTAAATCAACTCTACTCTCTACTCTACTGTTGACCATTCTCTCAGTGACCACCTAACTGTTTTTGCAATTTTCGGCAATGCTGTCTAGCACACAAACCATAAAAGGCTGACAAAAAATACAATGCAACAAATAAATACCTATACTCTTGAAACATTCAGGAATGCTATACTCAGGTGTGAGTTGGAGTCGGTGTGTGAAGATATAAATGCTTACAGTGCATTTCAGTTCTTAGAAATCTTTCTGCTAATTTACAAAAACTGCTTCCCATACAAGACGTTTATAACGCCTAAACAAGCTCGTAACCAATGGGTCACTCCTTATATTCTGAAAATATCTGAGAAAAAAACTGTACCGACTATTTCTTAAGAGTCGTAACACAGCTCATTTTAAGACTTTTAAAGCACACCGTAACAAAATAAATTATATTCGAAAGCAAGCGAAAAACAACTACTACATAAAACTAATCAAATTCATGACAGATCAAAAAGTTGTTTTATAGAGTAAACACACTGCTACGCAACATTCCCGTGTAGCCTGCAGTCTGATTATTGGTACTGTAACGAGGATGTTGGGCTTTTACCTTATAACAATACTGCTACAAATCTTGTCTCCTACAAATATGGTCGTATAGACGCAGATGCGGACTGGTTGACCCGCCATCCTGTCGATCCACCTGGTTCCTCTGCTAAGACTCCAATGCCTGTGTCCTGGACATCTCTGATTTGATTCATATTGATGATGAACAGCGTCGTGACAACACCTTACGGACGATCATAGACAATATCTGATCCTCGGAACACTATCTTTCGCTGCACGAATAATTAGTACATGATGGGGTGCTTTACCGCCGCAACGTTTGGCCTGACGGCCCTGCTTTGCTCCTGCTTGTTTCGGAACACTTTCTACGGTCCTTGCTCCATGAACTTCATGATGCACCTACTGCGGGCCATCTAGGTCTGACATACCCCATGACCGCGTCAGGCGGCGCTTCTTATGGCCTGGACTATTAGGTCGGTTCGACGCTATGTCAGTGCTTGTGATGCCAGCCAATGACGGAAAATGTTAACAACGGCACCGGCTGGTCCCTTACAGTCCCCCGACGTGCCGAGTCAACGTTCTACACTGCAGAGATGGACCTTCTTGGTCCCTACCATTTCTCAACCTCCAGGAATACGTCGAGTGCCGTGGCAACTTACTATACTACCCGCTTTGCTTTTTCCAGGGCGCTACCTACAGGTTGTGTGACTGATGTCGCTGACTTCCTCATTCACGACGTCATTTTACACCACGGCGCACCACTTCAACTTCTCACCAACCGGGGATGATACTTCTTGCCCGAAGTGGTCGCTGAACTCCATGTATGAGTTCCACAAAACACAAGATCACCTGTTCTTACCATCCCCAAACCAATGGACTCAAGGAACGGTGTAACAGCACCTTTACGAACAAGCTGTGTCTGTATGTCTCCGCAGATCACAAAGACTGGGACTTGACGTTGCCGTACGTGACTTTTGCGTACAAATCCTCGCTTCACGATACGGCTGGTTTTTGACCCTTTCTCTCCTCTATGGACCTGAGCCCATTTTTTCGCTTGATAACTCCACCGACCAAATATGCCTTCAAAGCTATTTCTCGAGCAACTCTAGCCCATGAGGTTGCCCGCGCCCGCCTTTCGGCCTCGCAGGTTTAAAACACGTTATGACCTTAAGCACCGCAACGTCGAATATCCTCCTGGAACGCTGGTATTGTTATGGTCTCCTCTTCACCGTGTGGGCCTCTCTGAAAAGCTTCTTTCGCTTTATCATGGTCCTTAAAAGATCTTGCGGCCGGTCACCGATGGGACGTATGAGATCAGTCCGCTGGCAGCGTCCACATCTTCTTCCACGCCGAAGACAGAGATCGTGCATGGTTTGCGGCTGAAGCCCTACAAATCTCCCAGCTTTGACGAAACAGCTTAGTCATGACAGGGTCGGTGCTTTCCCGGCCGGGGGCGATTTGACGAGGACGTCGGGTATGTACTAAGCCCACGCGTATGCGTCGGTGTCTGTGCTTGAGAGTGGGACTGATGAGTGCTGAGCAGCTAGAAAAGGAAGTGGACGACGATTGGCCTCTACTTGGCTGGTGCTTGAATCTGGACACTCTGCTCTTGCTTCCCTCTTGTAAATACTTTTCGTCAATACATTACCTTCTTCGTGACAATACCGAAACATTATTGAAAACAACTAGCTGACAAATTCAACAACCACTTAGTTTTGCTTGTTGATAGTAAACATGAACCCAGTGGTATTGACTACATAGATACATATTTGTCGAATTCTCTTTCCTGACTCAGTGTGATGAAATTAGTTTCAGTGGGTTTACAACCACATGAAAATCACTAAATGCGACGACGCATTTGGTATCAAAATGCAACCGGTTTTTTAGATTATAAACGTTATTTGTCGCATCCTAACTTGCTTTAACAACTTAGCTCTAGACACCAGTATATTTCCTATCAAAATGAAGATGGCCTGAGTAGTTGTTCTGCACCAAGAAGATTCCAGGAAAGTCCTTAATAACTATAGGCTGATGTTTAATTTGCCGGTAGTTTTCGAGGGCGTGGACCTTAATATTTTCCTATTACTACCCGATTTCATTTAAAATGCAATATTTTACCAAACAAACTGTTCGGATTAAGGCAAGATTCTTCTACCAAGTTAGCACGGCTACGACAAAAAGAACATATACTTACTGTCATCGAGAACCAATTATTCACACTAGGAATACTTGTAGACTCTTCTAAAGCATTTTGCAGAATTAATCTTCGTACTCACCCCCGCACGGGGCACTCGAACAATCTTGGGTGTGGTATTGGTGACACCGCGGACCCGGAGCCCACAAACATAAGCTGTATACGACCGTGGTGATGTGTTTATAGGTGCAGGGTGAGAAACCATGAACGGTGGCCGTCGGAGTCGTCGTCAAGCTCCTGCGGATGGGCTCCTTTACGGTTTAACATGCAGGGAGCTCCGGAACCTTTCTCAGTAGCAAGTAAACCGAGCGAAGAAAGTCCCTCGATGCTGTATTGTATTTTCTAAGCCCCCCCAAATGCGACCGGTCCATAAAAAGGCCCGCACTGAAGTAAGGTTTTTCTTCTTTGTCTCCAATTTCACTCCCAAGCACCGATAATTCCTCGTGACTTTTTATCATTTAATCTCTTAATAAGACAAAGACAATGTCTTCACAGTCTGAGTTTTTAATTTCCAAGTGTCTTGAAAACCATCTCGGTAACTCGTACAAGGCTAAAAAACTGAAAAAGGGAGAAGTCCTGATTGAGGTAGACAACTCACAGCAGTCCGTTAAAATCTTTGCACAAACGCACATGGTCGATGTTGACATCCAGATTACGCCCCACCACAGTCTAAATAGCTTCCACGGTGTAATATCTGAATTGGGTCTAATAAATGAGACCGAAATAGGTCCGCTCGAGGGAATTCGTGACCAGGGTGTGGCGGCCGTTAGGCGGAGCACCATTCGTCGGAACGATCAAGTAATACCGACCAAATACCAAATATTGCAATCTGACCACTAAACACTTCCAGAGTCTCACAATACAGGCATCATGAGATGTCCAGTCAGAACCTACATACCGAATTCGCGTCGCTGCTTTAAGGTTCCTTGGTTAGGGCACGGCACAAACTCCTGAAGCGGCACACAGGCATGCGCTAAAAGTGCAGCACAATACCACCGGACAGAGAACTGAAACTCCACAACATTAACCTGTGTAAACTGCCAGGCACCTCTTGCAGTCTTTTCGAGGGCTTGCGAGAAGTTCAAACAGGAAAAACAAATATTCAACTTGAAGGTCACAGAGAAAATCACCTTCCCAGATGTGCAAAAGAGGTTCTCCTTTTTCCCTATGGGGAAGTACGCTGACGCAGCTCGCCGGGGGAGCGTAGTGGCGTCTCGTTTCTGCAGGGACTCAGTACCGGGAGTCGGAATTTGTCCCGCTGCCATTGCCCCCCCCTCCTGGTTGCCTCAGGCAGCCCGACCCGTCACGACATCGCTTGCTGAGGCAGCACCGTCGGGAACGATGCCGCTCCCGGCCTTGTCTCCCGGTCCTCCAGCCCGTTGGAGGGTGCCGATGGGATGGACACCGGGGGTCCCGCATCGGCTCCCAACGCCATCGTACCGCCCGTACCACCTCTGGCGCCCCAAATTCCCTCGGCGTTGGCGGCACAAACGAAGGACCCCAGAAAAGGGACCAAGTCCAAGGGGCCTGGTCTGTTGGGCAACGCTCTGACATCTTACGAGGAGATGGATGTCCGGCCGTTCGTGCCTGCAAAGCAGCGCAAGGAGCGGACCCCGATTTCAAAGCCAACAGAGAAGCCCAAAAAGCACCTTGCGAGTGTGCAAGCCCCGTAAGACAACACAAGAACACACACACACACACACACACTCCAGTCATTCCTAAATGTAAATAATGGGAACAAACATCACTTACTAAAACACGAGAAGCCTCTTTAAAAACCTTGACGATGTGTATAAGGTGCTGCATGCCAATCGGGCAAGTATCATGTAGCTCCAAGAAATTCACCTCAATTCCGAACAAACAAATTTTAATTGGGTACATGGTATTCAGAACGACAGGTTTGGCGGCACACACTCTTCGAGCGGTGTGCCCATTGTTGCCCGGAAATCATTAGCATGCCTCCCTCTCTTTTTATACACTGTCCTTGATGCTTTAGCTATCCCCACGATAACATTTTATAGGTTGATAACCGTAAGCATCATTTACATCTCTCCTTATTGTGCACTTTTCAGTTCTGATTTCCCAGCACTGGTTGACCAGCTACCCTAACCATACATCCTCACAGGCGACCTTAATGCGTCAACACTATTTGGGGCTACTACCGAAAGGATGCCCGAGCTCCTGTGATAAAGATGTTTCTTACATCTTTTGGAGCATCCCTTTTTAACAAAAAAAGCCGACATACCATAACTTAGGACACAATACATACTCCGATCTTGATGTGGTTATTGGTTCTGCAGTTCTTTTTCTATGTATGCAGTGTAGTATGGGCACAAACCCGTAAGGTAGTGACCACTTCCCCACTTCACTAAGTGATATAAGCAACGTCCATAGCAGTCCATCTTTCCACAACAGGTTTAATAAATCAAAAGCAAGATGGAGTACGCTCAGAGATATATCTAAACTACACCACACATCCATAAAACACCAAAAGTTGGGGAAGCAGCCCAACTCTTCACGGCGCACATCCTCGATGCTGCCGAAAAGTCCATTCCCCACGCCTCCTTTCCCCGCACCATCAAAGC
This sequence comes from Haemaphysalis longicornis, assembly GCA_013339765.2. NCBI lineage: Eukaryota > Metazoa > Arthropoda > Arachnida > Ixodida > Ixodidae > Haemaphysalis > Haemaphysalis longicornis. Next base: position 43,050,268 of record CM023455.1, read on the forward strand.
AGGCCCTGTTAAAACGAGGACTGCGAACGAGCACAAGAGGCCCAAAACAAGGCGTGGGGTGTCTTTGGCTGGCACCCCTCGCCCAAAAACCTTGTATCATTCAAACGGACGAAAGCGCTTGGGAAACGCGTGCATCGTGAGGCAAAAAGAGAAAGTTGGCGCACCTTCTTCACACCCAATAACTCATACACCGACAAGCAAGTCTGGACATGTACACGGAAACCCAAAGGACAACAAACACACAGCCTGCCCCTGGTTAGTGCAACAGGGGACACGCTGGAATACGAGGCTAACACACTCGCAAAACACTTCTAACGGGTCCAGCTCGGCACAGTACACGAACACTTTCATAAAACACAAAACTGCCGCTAAGAAGAAGTCCTTGCGAGATAATATTAAGTCGACTTCAGCTTATAACACCGCCTACTCAATTCATGAGCTGAAGAGCGCACTCATTACTTGTAAACCTTCAGCTCCAAGTGCAGACAGCATCAGAAACTTTATATTACACCACTTACCCGCAGACACACTTGAAACACCACTTCACCTCTAGAACATCTTTCGGGGCGCCTTCCAGGGCCTTGGAAGGATGCCATTGTAGTGGCCTTTCTGAAGGAGCGGAAGGACCCTTTCTCTCCAGCAAGTTATCGTCCCATCGCCGTGACAAGTTACCTGTGTAAGCACCCTGAGACGATATTCAATGGGAGATTGGTGTACTTCTTAGAGTACAATGGTCTTCTCCACGGCTGCCATGCTGGCTTCAGGCCGAGGAGATCCACCAGTGATCAACTGGTTGCTTTGGAATCGTTTGTAAAAGATGCCTTCATCCATATCCAGTTTTGCACAAGTCTTCTTCGATATCAAAAAGGCCTATGATATGGCACGGCGGTACGGCATCTTGAGCGACCTCATGTCAGTTGGTGGTTCTGGCCACATGCTGAACACCCTCGCAAGCCACATGTCGGAAAGAACGTTTCGAGTGAAGGTGGGCAGTGCACTTTTCAATGTATATGTGCCATAAAATGGGGTCCTTAAAGGCGGGTTCGCGAGTGTACACTATTCATGGTTAAGATGAACCCGCTCCGGAAGGCATTGCACCAACCATTTCCTGTTCTATATACGTTGGTGACGTTCAAATATCTTTTTAATTCTTGTAACTTCTCTATTTCTGAACGCCAAGTCCAGCTGGGGGTGAACAATCTTTCTGTCTTGGCGGACACAAAGGGTTTTGAACTGAACCCTGAAAAAAGTATTTTTGCTGTGTTCTCTTTAAAGCGCGGGATTCAGGTGGACCCTGATATCTGTATCAATGGTGTAGTTGATCTTGTCAGAGGAGAACAGAGGTTTTTAGGCCTAATATTCGGTAGCAAACTGAAATTCAACCCTCAGTTGAAACAGCTGAAACACAAATGCCTAAAAACAATGAACATTCCTAAAGTACTGTAACACCAGTCCTACGGGCTGATAAAGAACCACTTCAGCGTCAGTGTAGTGCTCTAATAGGATTCCGACTGGACTACGGTAGTGTAGCCTATAAGTCAGCGACTAAAACATCACTGAAAATGCTGCAGTCAGTGGTGTGCTTCGGGCTCCGGCTTGCATGTGGGGCTTTCTGTACTACCACCATTGAAGCATCAGTAAATAAAGCCTCTGTCTGGTGGGGGGTCTGTCTCCAGCACGCAGCCATGACAGGCACCGTTCAAGGGTGAGGCCTCCGAAATGAGACGATCCGACGTACCTGAGGCCACGCATTACCTTGAAAGCGCTGGTACCGTAAAACCCGGGAACGGCGGACCAGCGGACGTCACGGCGCAGCGCTTTCAAGGTAGTGCGTGGCATCAGGTACGTCGGATCGTCTCATTTCGGAGGCCTCACCCTTGAACGGTGCCTGCCATGGCTGCGTGCTGGAGACAGACCCCCACATAGAACCCGGAGATGAACCCCACCCATCGGACAGTCCCGACCCTTATCTCGCTGCGCTCTCTGCTTGAGATGACAGGCAGGTCGTAGACCAACATATCAGTTCGCGGGTCATCCTCCGGGCGGACATAATAGAACTAGCCAACACCACTATTCGGGTCTTGGAATCGTCACCATCGAATATAAGTATGCTCATCGATTTGCAACGTATGGCCGAACAAAAACAAGACGAACTTTGAAAGCTTGACGGTCATATCCTGAGCCTTCTCGACTTTGACAGTTTTGTGGCAGACTTAGAAGAGGGCGAAGAGTTTTCATACGTGATAAGTCGCACGAAGGTTTCGTTGAAGGAACGAATCTCTCAGGCAACGTTGAGGACGTCGTTTACCGCGACGAAGACTTTGTCGCCACCTCAACCGACGCAAGATACTTTCAGAGGGGGCACCTCCCTGAAAAGGGACGCGGCCATTGTAGCACTCACATTCACTACAAGGGATGCTTGCGAAACCGTGAGTTCGTCGTGTTCAGCGGAAGAGAACACGGAGCAGCACAGCGCCCCTACATTTGCAAAGTCTTCGGTGAACCAGGCCACGGGACGCAGAAGCAATACCGAGTTCGACGAAGCAGCCAGCGCCGTGCCATTCCGCCTAAATGAGGAATATTCCTCGGTCCGGCTCAGCCATGACCTCGCGTCTGCGTCCCGTTCTATAACAGCCTCTATGTAGAATGTAACAAGTGGAGCCCTAAACGTCAGCAAAAATAGACGGACCTTCTTTAGGCTTGTAAAACCTCCTCAATGTCTAACCTGCCTTTAAAGACAATTTTTTTATGAGACACCCATATCCCAGCTTCTTTTACACCGCTCATCTATTTCTTCTCCGTTCTGATACAGAGCTTGAGAGAAAGCATCAGAACTCTCAGTCTCTTTTTAGATACCATGAAAACGACTGTTACTAATTCAATAGCTCGATGGCCTGTTCGTTCTATACCATGTGACTTGTATTTTTACATATCGACAAATACCGAATGGCGAGAACTGTGATCCTGCAACACTTCTTGCCTCTTCTACACAAATATAAATATGCAGAATTCTACACTGATGCCTCAAAACGTTCACTACTGTGTCCTCTGCTGCACCCGGGCGCAGCTTGAATAATAGTAAAACCATGTATGTGTATACTAGTATCTTCACTGCCGAAGCTCACGGTATAATACGCCATGAACCATAGCCTCCAAACTAACATTCTACAGTGCGTAATCTATACTAATTCTTTAAGTGTAGTGCGGATATTGTCAGCGCAGAAAACTTCTAAAACCCATGTAGTCAAACGTCTGATTAGCACTATTATGACTTTTATGCGTTAGGCCTCGAAGTGACCGTGTCCTGGGAGCCAGGTCACTCTGGCATCAGAGAGAATGAGACTACAGATCAAATGGCCGCTGCGGCTGCACTTAGTACGACCGTTAACATAGCAACAGTACCAAACACCGACATGATGCCACACGTAAGAAAACCACTACGGAAAACCTCTCAAACACACTGAACTGGACAAACAGACAACAAAGTACATGTCATAAAACCAAACTTGAACCATAAACCACTGACACAACCAAAAGAAACACAGAAGTTGCCTTTGCTAGGGTACTGTTAGGGCGCACCCATGCAAGGCATTCTTTTCTGCTCAAGGGGTCGTCAAGATCTCTGTGTAGCAGGTGCGGAGAGGCCGCATCTGTCGTTCACATACTCATTCAATGCAAAGCACTTCACACAACAAAAAGTTCGGAAATACCACAACTGTGCAGACTACACAAACCATTACACCCAGCCCTTTTCCTCTCTACCGATCCCAATTTTTCTATCCCATGTGTCTTCAAATATTTAGAAGAAGCAAAACTTTTATACCTAATTTTATACAACGCATAATCACAACCTGGCCTTCTACACGCAGCATCCTCACGGTCTTTTAAAGGTTCTACGTTTGTTTTTGCAGAGTAATTTTAGTGTTTAGACCTTCATCCTACTAATAACCATTGTTTTGGCGCTCTTTGCCCGAGTTGGCCATGCGCGATTGCATCAAACCACAACCACCACAACCACCACCATCATCATCACCATCATCCTCCTCATCCTGCTCTCCTTTTAAAACTTTGAGCCTACGGAATCAGATATAATATGCCTATTTATTTTCTTAATGCCTCAGTAACTTCGTGCAGTGTGTCACAATTGATAGCTTTCAATCTGCCTTAAAATCTTGTAAACCAGGAATTCCTCAGGGAAGTTTGTTAGCTCCTTTACGCTTTAATACATATATTATTGATTTTATGCAAATAAATAAAGAACTTGAATACGTGATGTACGCGGATGATGCTAGCTTATTTTTACCTCGAGAGAACGCAAATAGCTTAGAGGGAAAAGCCAACTTAGTCCTAGCTAAGCTACACACATTGTCTATCAAAAAATGCCTTTTGGTCAACTCAGCCAATACAAAAGCCATGCTCTTTAGACCCAAAAACAACACTTATGACCTCAGAAGTACCCTCTCACTGGGACTAATGAAATACAAATAACCGCTGTGGTTAACAATCTGAGCGTTTAGGTTACTGAGTTTATGCTGGGAGATACTTACTTTGAGCACCTTCAGGCTAAACTCTCGCAGTCAGAAAACTAGGAAATTTCAACGCATGCTGCCGGTTAAAAGAAAGTTTTTTTTTTGTACTTTGCATTATTTGAGTTGAATATAAGATATTGGAACTTCATCTGGGGTAGCACCACTTCAACCAATGTTAGTAAATTTTCGGTGTTACAGAACGGCGCATTGAAAGCATTAGCAAACGCGAAAGTAAATGTTCTTCCGAAAACTTGCCCTGAAATTATAACAGGAATAAACATACTTTCCATGATTTTCGCCTGCTTCAACTGCACCAATCATTATCCGAACACGGGGCGCCTTTTCTTGGGAACCAAGTATTTTATAAAAGAACCCACAATTCCATCAAACACGTCATCATGCACACTGGTACGTGCCTTGCCCTCAGAGTAATTACGGATTTCAAACCCGAAATAATGTTCTGCTTTCTCTCCTTAACCGATTTCGTCTCCCCAATTCTTGAGATCGCTTGCCGTTCTACCAACAGATAAAAACTTTCTTTGTATTAGGGGCTTTCAGTGTGCGTATTACTTTGGTTGCCTATTGTTGAGTAGTGCCCTTGTTTTCACATTGCCCTACTGTTGCCATTCTCTTTGCCATGTCTTGGATATTGTGTTAAATATATATGTGTTGCATTCTTATGTAATAATATTTTAATGGTAGGCAACCTACATGTAAGTATTCAACTGTATTTTATTATTTCAAAAACTGCATTGCTGCTTTGTTTCTCGCTACCTGCTTCTCGCTACCCTTGTTGCCGAAGTAGTTGAGGGGAAGGGAGCGTTTCAAGCCGCTGAGCTGCGGCGTTTTCCCTCCTCCTGAGGCTGTATTTAAAGGTCTGAAAATTAACTTGAAACTTGAAACTTTATGGTTCTTTGGGTGTTTTTTCTTGTTCTCACTTGTTTTTGTAATGACAGTGTGTTTTTCTTGATTTCAATTTTTTTGGTGATATTATAAGCAAGTACTCAAACATCTTTTGTTTCAATTAAAAGTTACGCAAGTTCGGTTTCTCTGCAATATACATTAAAGCTGCTCCGACTTCTACACTGCAGAAGATATCCCCTTACCATCACACACACTGGGACGTGATTCTGGATATCTTTCACATAATAAGTGTTTATCGCCACAATAGAACTTTTCTGATGTCAGAGTTATTCAAGAACGGGCCGTTGAAAATTTCGAATTATAGTGGCTTTTTTACTTATATATATATATTGTAGTGTTGATTATAAACGCGGTGTCAGTAATTGGCACAGTCGTTGATGCAAGAACAATTTCTCGTTTGGGATATTCGGCTTTGTACACGCCCGATGACGAGAAGGCAGAAGTAGCGCATGGCGCACGGGCCGATCGAGTATTGCGTCGAACATACTTTGCTTAGCACGAAGAAAATCGGCTTCTCCGCAGATCTAGCTGATCTTTATTGGTTCAATAAACCACGCTTCAGTTTGGTGGAGTTCATATTTCCGCCGCTTGGTTCGCTACTTCCCTGCCGTATTTGTGCCCTTGACGGCGCTTCTCGGCTAGGAAAGTGGTATTGGCGCTTGGTCGAGGGATTGCAATGAAGCCTTCGCAATTTTACGGAGACTCGTCACTCCCCGCCGATTCTGCGACACTTTGATCCTTCCCATACCTATTTAAAAACTGAAAGCTCTTGAGCTCCATTCTCGCGTACAAAAATGTGCCCGTTTCCCTTCCCCATCGTAGACATCTACTGGCTCTATAAGATTGTCTGTGTAACACATGAACCCACGTCTGACCCACTCTATGAAGGAGGACCCCCCACTAAGCTCACTGAGCCATTTAATATCGACATTTAAATCTCCCAACACCGCAACCCGCATTTCAACGCTAGCGGCTTGAAGCCTAGCGGTGTGTGTATCATCATCATTATCATCATAAAAATCATCATCATCAAAAGCCTATCTACACCCACTGCTGGGCAAAGGCCGCTCCCACTAATCTCCAATTTCCCTGTGCTGTGCTAACTGCGACCAATTTATCCCCGCAAACTTCCTGACCTTTCTGCCGCCCCCTGCTACTGTTGTGTACTCAAAGAATCCACTCTGTTACCTTTTATGACCAACGGCTATCTTGCCTTCGCATAAATGCCCTGCTCATGTCCATTTCTTCTTCTTAATTTCTACTAACGAGTCCTTAACACGCGTGTGTTCCCTGAACCACTGCTCTCTATTCTGGTCACTTAAAGTTACACCTATCATCTTCCGTTCCATTGCTCGCTAGGTCGTGCTCAATTTAAGTTGACCCCTCTTAGTACGCCTCCAAGTTTCTACCCCTAGGTGAGTAGCTGTAAGATACAGCTGTCATAAACTTTCTTCTTCAGGGAGAATGGCAGGCTGTCATTCGTTATCTGAGAATGCCTGCCAAATGCACTCCACCTCGTTCTTATCCTTTTCTTATCTGTGCCTTATGGTAGGGATCCGGGTCACAACTTGGTCTAAGCAAAGATATTCGCTTACCACTTCTTATGCCTCGCCACCTATCTCAAACTGCTGTGCTGTTCCGAGGTTTTTGATCATTACTTAAGTTTTCTGAATAATAATTTTCAGGCCCACGGTTTTACTGTTTGTGCTGTGCGGTAAGCATGCTCGGTAATTCGTCCTCCGAGCTACTTAACAAGGCAACGTCATCAGCAAATCTTAGGTTACAAAGGTATTTTTATTAGGCCTTAGTCCAACCTGTTCATAATCCAGTCTTCTGAATATTTCTGGTAAACATGCTGTGAATAACATCGGAGAGATTGTGTCTCCTTGTCTGACAGCCTTCATTATAGGTATTTCAGTGCTATCCTTATAGAGGATGATGGTAGCTGTGGAAAGTGCGGGCCCAATGCCTCTAGTATTTTTACATAATGCTCGTCTACACCCTGGTTCCGTAATGCCTGAATGACTGCTGACGTTTCGACCGAGTCAAATGCTTTCCCATAATCTGTGAATGCTATATATGGGGGTTCAGTACACCGCGGGCACATCTCTATCACCTGATTGATCGTGTGAATGTGGTGCATTGTTTCTTAGCATTTATGGAACCCTGATTGTTTTTTAGTTTGACTAAAATCAAAGGTGGTAAAAATGCTGTTAGAAATTACCTTGGTAAATACCATGTAGCGACTGACAGCAAGCTGAGTGGCCTGTAATTTTTATGTCCTTCTTGTCACCTTTCTTATGGATAAGGGTGATCGCGTTCTACCAAGACTGCGGCACACTCGCGGTCATTAGGCATTGCGTGAGCCGTGCACACGCCCCCTTATCCACCCGCAAACCTTGCTCACATAAACAGGCAACCGGGTATTGTGCATACTCAGGCGTGAAAGACACAGGCGAAAACGCCTCTAGGAAGGGATTAAAAATTGAAGAAATGTGGGCTCACGCGGGATTTCTAACTGGGCAAGTTTATCTTCAATCGGGAGGGATTCGCAGCTGCATGGCGAACTTAAATTTGAGCGGAAACAGTGACGGCGGCTTCGGTAGCTTCAGTAAGCATCCCTTTGTCAGCCGTTACCTGGGCTTCCCGGGAGCAGTGTCTGTTTATGTACGCGTAACCGAGTGAGCAAACGCGGCCGCGACCAAAGAGAGAAAACGGAGGGAAGCGTCCACAGAAGGGTGACGTGGAGTACCACACGTGTGGCTACGGCGTCATCTCTCTCACTGCCTTTCCCTCACATATCTTTCACGCGTGGCTCCCAAGGAGCATCCCTGACACTTTCCCCACATACCGTTCCATTCCCTGCTAATCCAAATCCCGTAAAATTTGTAGGGGAGGTTCATATACGATTTGAAACAGCATGCTCGCTGCTAACTTAGGCGGGTGTTATCCAAACTTCGTACCATTTGCGCAAGTTCAAAAAGGATTTGAAACATGCTGGCTGGCGGCGCCGGATTGCTGCGTGGTAGCAGCAGGGTATCGCACGACGCCGTGGTGTGTCCGCTTGCTACGCCAACATTTACTGATGCACACCAGACATGAGCCGTGACCAAAAACACGGCAGCTGGCCCTGCGCAAATATTAATTATTAGGCAGTCAGTGCATTAGGCATCAGTAATTAGTAATCGTCAGTGCATTCTTACGCCCATCCGTGCTTCTGTTTGTTTTTGGCAGTTATCTGATAACCACCGTTATCTGCGGACTGCGCAACTTTTCAGAAAGGCATCGGTGGATATGGGAAAAAATTGGTTTGAAAGACTTGTCAGCAGTGTTGAGGAGGAGCCCAGCCGCGGCGCTGAGTAAATCGCTGACCCCGGAATGAAAACTGGGGGGGGGGGAGGGGGTGGTTACAGGTATACTGCTCTGCAGCAAAAGCAACGAAAACCTGCTGGCACGCCGTTACAACTTTAGGTTCAGCGCGTCGAGTAGCGGAAAATTTCTCCCTGATGAAAAGTACTTTGCTCGGTTGGAAAGGGGGCATGAGACAATATAACTTCCTCAAAGGGCTTTGAGGAGAATATTCCACCGCTTCTGTAACTTCTAAGCACGCGCGCATGAACAGTTGTCGGGTTATGCGTGCGCAGGATTCTAGTGGAGAAGAGTGAGAGAGAGCGGGGCGTTCGGAAGGTATACGTTTCATGTCAGTATTGTCTCGTGTGCTGGTGGGAGGTTTAATTGCGGATGCTGTACGGCAAAATAGGACCTGTCCGGAGTCCTTAGTCGTAGAGCGGATTGGGCTTGTGTGTTAAACAAACGGTAAGATGCTTACGACGTGTGGGGACACAGGCAGCTCCATGATTGTCTGCAAGAACAAAGCTTGGATCCTTTGGAGGTTCATTCAGGTAATTGTACAGAAAGTAAGCTTTATTCTAAAATACAAAAACGTGCTTTGTTTCATGCACTGCGTGGAGTGGGTCCTTCTTTGCAGGTCCTCCTTCTTCATAGAGTGGAAGGGCACTCATTTTTTTTCCGAACGCTCAGGGGAATTCCAAAGCCAAAACAGGATAACGTTAAATATGTAAAAACCGTCCGGGATAAAAAATGCCACTTTTGCGGAACCAGCCTCAGCCATGGGAACTTGCCAGTACCTGCAGAATAATTCAAGTGACAAATAAATTACGCTCCGTGCAGACAGTCCAGTGCATCCTCCACACGCGGAAGAGGGTACACGTCTTTTCGTGTGATGGTATTCAAGCGGCGATAAACAACGCAAAACCGAATAGGTCCATCTTTCGTCCTAACCAGAACCACTGGTGAAGCAAACGGACCCCTTCGATGAACGAATGATACCTTCTTGAGGCATATCCATGACGTTGTCTGCAATGGTTTGCCGCTATGTCGGAGACACAATATAGGCGCTATCAAAGTTGAGCATGCAATCATGTGTCGACTGAGTGTGTAACAGTAGGCGTGTGGCCCCGCGACGTTTGCGGGCAATCAACAGAAGAGCGAAACTTGGAAAGCAATAAAGTAACATCTTTAAGTTGGGTTGCATCCAGGTTGGCATCAATGCAGTGGGCAAAGGCATCGGATGGCAAAAGCCCGGACGAACACCAGGTTTACTGAACTAAGGATGGAAAAAATCCCCTGGTAACTAAAACAACTAGACGAGAATCTACACGCTGTGCAAAGCCAAGTGATCCTCCCTGTAGAATAGCCCACAGGTTCACTGATGAATCGGTCAGCAACAATATAGTGGCGCCATTACGAACACTTAAAACGGTGGCAGGCAGCAGAATGGTTTTGCGGCGGAAGAACATGTCGGAACGTGTAAACAAAACAGTGGCGTAGGGTACAAAGATACACCAGAAGGGCAAGATGACGGATGAGCTGGGAAAGACGTCGGTGTCTTCAGAGGCGAGTGATTTGGTAGTGGCATGACAGGAATCGTCGAAAAGAACAGAAGAAAGCTGGACTTCAGCTGGAAACAATTATTGATAGCGTTATTGTGGCAAAGAAAGTCCCATCCGAGGATTTTGCGGTGAGAGCAAGATTGCAGCACGACAAATTCAATGGGGTACGAATTGTTGTGGAGGACGACGTGAGCAGTGCACGCAGCTAACGGATTAATGGGATATGAACTGGCGGTGCGTAACGAGTGTCGAGAAAGGGGTGGTAGGACTTTTCGAATAGAACCAAAGAGGTCGACGTGGATAACAGAAACAGCGGCTCCAGTTTCGATTAGAGCAACTGCAGGGACACCTTGAACAATTACGTCGATAACATTTTTAGGCGAAATTTGTGGACTTCCAGGATTCTATGGTGACGCAGTTATTGCCTCCTGAACTGCGTCTTTTAGTTTTCCTCTTCCACAATAGTAGAGCGGGAACGCATGGGAGACACCGAATTGCAACGTGGAGAGGCTGAACGACGGTCAGCGAAATTTGAATGGTCAGTCGGCTCATAGGGCAAATTGAACGGCTCTGGTAGAGGGCATATGGCGGAAATAAGGGGTGGTGCAAAAAGACTCCTGGTGATAGCTGGCGGCGAGTGGCAATATGCGACGGCGGCTGTAGCGAGTGACGCGCCCTGGCTTTGCAAATGAAAAACAAAAAGGACGATTTTACTACGTGCGCCACGCACCCGTTAGCTGAGGACTGCTCACCGGGCTTATCGGTGGTCGTGCTCGGAATAAAATCGGGGCTCGTGGCCCTGGCGGGAATGAAGCGACAGGGAAGAAAACGGCAGGTGGGCGTACAACGGTTGGGTGAGAGAACGAAGCTGGCTGCTACGATAGCGGTCCTGCCATTGACGCGTGATGGGCGCAGCTACGGGCACGGTATGCTGAGCCGATGGTATTACCTCGGCGACCTCTTCCACGATGACATTCTGAGGCGAAGGCACCAGGGTCGAAGCCGGGTCTGAGATACAAGGAAGGAGGAACACTTCGCGGGCCATTGCTTTGCGAATGATAACTTTGATTAGCGCAAACAGCGTAGAGTCCCCTTCATACACTGCCTCCGTAATTTACACGGGCTGCTCCTGAAATCAAGCATGCCCAGTGAAGGCTCGCTGCTGGCGCAGCTCGTTAAACTCTGCAAAGGTGGACAACCATGGCAACGCTTTGGGGGTGCTTGGCTAGTAATACCTGGAAAGCGTCGTTATCAATTTCTTTCAAAATGTGACAGACCTTCTCTGTTACTGTCATGGACAATTCACCGGGCTTGCACAGGTAGATGAGATCCTCTATGAAGCTAGTGAACGTCTCTCCAGCCTGCTGTCTCGAAAGCGTAAGCGCTGCTCCCCATGAAGCTTTCTCACCGTAGTGCGGCCGAAGACTTCTATGAAGTTAGAGTGGAAGGATGACCGTGTCTGATTGTGGGGTTCGTTATTATTATATCACGTTTCCCCGTGGTCGGTAAGAGAGAAGGGGACGTTGATCAATGTCTTCTTGTCAGCCCATTGGTTGTGATTACTCACATGTTCGTACCTGGAAAGCCAGTCCTCAGCATCACTTTTGTCGGTGACATTGAACTTTGGTGGATCCCGCTGGCGCACTAGGCCAGAGCAGATGATGGCTGGTGCGGACGACGGAGGCTCCTGAATCGATCCGTGGTTCGTCGTGGTTCTGTTGCGTAACTCCAGCATCGGACAGAAACTCCTCACCTCCACCCCTGGAAATAAATATAGTTGACCCTCTATTGGCAGGAGCAGAAGCAAGGTGATAGTAGGTACATGTGCGCAGACGATTGCCGAACTCGTGTGTCTCCTACGTTGCTTCTTCCGCTGACACCGGCGTCGACGCATACCCTCAAGAATAGATTGGCCAACTTATCTATATGGCTTGTGCCTGCACACGCAACATACCCTCATTGCCTCATGTGCCCATTATTCTCGGTACATACATATATATTGAGCACGTTCTGAGCATCGAGTTCTTTTTAAAGTGACCTGCTCGTATATTGTGGGCGCCATCCTGTGCTTCATCTTCTTCCTCTCATGAGCATCCTGGGCAATAGTCCACCCATCCTGTTCTTGTGAAAATCATCGTCATCAGAGGCTGGTTACTATAGTCCACAACGGCTTCAACGCTTTCCAAATAAACGACTTCCTGCCCTCTCAAGGCCCTCTCAATATATATAATACATGTTTCGCGGCAATTTTTATATACCCAGGTAAGCAGTTCCAAACTACCTTCAAAATAAGTCAAAATTTCGGAGCACACACTTAGACACTGAACAAGCATTTCATGCGTGATATCTTCATTAAGTTGATTTCTCGATTTTGCCAGGCCAGCTGACTGCCCGCTATCAACCATGCTAATCAAGTGTCCCCTGCGGAAATACGTCACCACGGCATACGGGACACGACAAGTGATGTAGCCAGATGCCAAGGGCAATGCGGGCAGTCATGCTATGGCGGATGCTGTGACAGGAATGGTACGCGGTCAATAAAGCTTGAATTCGTTCTCCCACAGTCCGTGAACGCGCCGATGAGCCACTGTTGACGCGAAATCATTACTGGGCTCATTCGGCGAATTTCTGTATGGGCTCATCTTCTGCTATCAGCCGTGCTCATTAACGACCACAGAATACAGTGTCCCCGTCAGTCTGGAAGTACGTCTGCGCACCCAAAAGAGAGCTGGCGCCTGATCCTATAATCAGGCATGGTTGCTTAAAACCAAATGTGGAAATAAGGTAGGCCAATAGGCTTGCCGACAGTGGTACCGCTGCCAGGAGTCAGAAAGGATACGTGGTTTCAAAAACTGCCGTTTCTGCGCAGTTTAGCGTCTTCTTCAACCGAAAGCCATTCTTTATTCTTTCGTATTGTTAAACTCCAGTGTTTAGAGAGCATGAAGCGCGAATGCCGCAGCTCCGTTCGAAGCTCTCCCTTCACGTTGAGGTAACGCTGTCGCGTCTTAGATCTTAATACCTAAACGTAGATGTCCCGACAACCTTTTATATTCCTAACAGTTTCATACGGCTGGCTTTCATTCTTTGGCGTTTTTTCTAAAATCGTCAAGAAAGCGGTTATACACAATTTACCACTGAGGACTTCTTTATCTCCTCACCCTCGCAAAGGAGAACTCTAAGGGAGAGTAAAAGAGCGGGAATGTAACAATAATATCTCGAAACTATACTAGATATGGTGTCGATAAATATAAAAGAAAATGGAAGGGAAGAGGAAAGCTGTAAATGGGAAGCAGCACAGTTGGTACGTTGATATAGAGAAAACAGATGCATAAAGTTGAACAAATGTACGCCTACAGAGAAAACGGCGTGGTTCATCCTGTTGCCGAGAGAGAGAGAAATACAATGAGAGATAGAGAGATATATATTTTAAGCGTAAAATCCTAAAAGCCCGAACAAAAAGGCCTGGAGAGCAGAGAAGCAAGCCAACCTGCACCTAATGGTTATCGATTGTAAGACAGAATGAAAAACAAAATTTGTAATTGCGCTTTCAGACAGGTGTTAGACCACGACCTGGGCCACATGGCCAGCATGTGGCTAAAGGAACCTTATGGGGAAAAGAAGCAGATTGGAAAAGGCTTTAAAAATGGTCAGGGAGGCATCAGCGTGCGGAGGCTCGTACGGGTGCGTCTGATTGAAATGTACCGCAAAGTGTGCGCACAAGCTGATTTACGCCTCGTAAAGAAGAACAATCGTAGACGGATTCGTTCCCTCACCCCCACCGGAGGGGCGGTTACCATGCGGAGCCTCTCGACTCCTTCCCCACCCCGTCCCCATCGTCGCAAAAATTCTGCCACAAGGCGGCGTTTCTATCGCGGGCGGACGATGTGTTCCACAAACTTAAAAGAGAAAAAAATTGATAAAATAAAAATACACCGACAAATGTATTGCATAACCACTCGCTTTGCCTTCCCCAACCACATCTCGGTGTGGGTACGTCAGTATGTGAAGCACCTTGATGTCTCTGTGGTGCCGTTTATTCCTTCGACAAACCTGCGACATTTATGTGTAAAGGTGGATCGTCTTTGTTTCTGCTCGTGCTTGGTGCGGAAGTCGGACTCGACAAAGACGGCCTATATTTCTGTAAGCAAGAAGTCCGGGAGTCGGAGATGCATAGAACGCGGAGGTCGAGAAGTCCCCTCACGTACGACGTGTGATTCTTAAACCTTTTGCAGAAAAATGTTTTTCTTTGGCCAATATATTCCTCCTCACAGACAACAGAATGGAGTTCGTAGATTACATTAGCTTGTCGCAGTAGAGGCTGTCTTTTATTTGTTATTTAAAGGTTGGCCTGCTAGACTGTGCAACGTTTGTGTTCTCCAAGAAGGGGCAGATTTTAAAGCGGGACTTGCTGCGGGGCCGGCAGACTGGGGATCGCTCAGGTGTTTCTGTTTTTGTCCTGAATAAAAGGTCCGCCTTGTTTTTGGCCAGAGTTACTGGATATAGAAGTTTCGAAACTGCCATATTCCCCATGTATCAAAAAGTGGTCCTGAGATTGGTCCACTGCTTTGGATCTTGGTGTTCAGTGGGGCCATCTTTTGGTGACAAAATAAACTATACAACTTGCTTCGCCGCTCGACGACCTGTGCGAAAAATGGTACTTGAATGCTTACGTAAAGTGGTTATGCCAAATGAGCCCAATGTGTTGAACTATGCAAGTGTTTTATATACATAAGTCGCAAAAGTAGTAAACAGAAATGCGACCATGGGGTCAACCGTCGCTTACGCTCTGTCGTCTGGTGCGCGTCCGCTTCGGTCTTCTGGCCACAAAAAAATAAATAAGTCACTTCAACGGCTTTATGCCACCTGAAACTGATTATTTAGAGCCAGTTGATCGGCTACTGGATTATTTTTGGCACACAATGAGCTGTTGGCCAAAGCATAGCTCCGAGTTTGGTATTTCAGTTCGGACCTATGTTGTGCCGGAGTGCCCGCAGAAACGCTAATTGGTCGAGGCACATGCGCGGACGCAGATACAATCACCACCTAAAACCGGCGTTAAGATAGCAATTAATAACTTAAGAAAGCACACAAATTAAAAATTATGCACTTTAAAACAAAATTTAACCTTAAATTGTCTGTTTGAATAATTATTTTGATTTCGGATAGTGCATGGGGCGACCGCAGTGGCGCCACAGTACGGACGATCCAAAGTAGGGGGGGGGGTCCAGAAGGGGGCCGTTTTTTGATGCTTAGTTTCGCTAATGCCTATATCGAAGAGCTCTGGTTTTTGGCCGGTCTGTACACAGCAGGGGGGGGGGGGCGTGAACAACAGCCGCAAGAGCTTACTGTGCCTTATAATAATAAAATGTGAGCTCAAGATGATGTGGGCTTGCGGGGTTTTAGACGAGTACGTAAGAACTAAGTTACTCTCATGGTTGGTTTTGTTTGGGGTTCAAGTCAAAATGTCTTCTTTCTCTAAATTGCGTGCTGGGTTATTCGAATTGTCAATAATTCCTTCACGATATGTATGACCAATCAGGGAGGGGTTTAGCTCCATAGCTTCTTTATCGAAATCTTCCCGTCCTGAGCATATCCAGCGGTACTGGTGTGCTTGTGAGAATGGTATGCTTGTTTTACCATGGCATGCATGGCTGCTGTAGATGTGAAGATATCGTTCGCGGTCAGTGGGCTTCCTGTACAATGTTGTTGAGGCTCCCCCTTGGTCCAATATGAAAGTTACATCCAAAATATTTATGGTTTCAGTTGATGCCTGATAGTGCAGTTTGATTGACTGAATACAGAGGTGTTTTCTGAGATAAATTCCCTGAGGCATGCCTCATCATTATTCCAAATGAAAAAGATACCAGACTTCAGGTATCCACTGCAACATAAATATATCCGCAAAAGGTTTAACAATCATGAATCGCAAATGAGGGACCGTCGCGATGCTCCTTTCCCTAGGTAAATCTGACTCCTGGGCCACTCGTTTGCGAAAATACGGCAGTCTGAATCCAGTCCTACTTCCGCACCACGTACGAGAGGGAACCAGGAGGATCAGTGTTTGTACACAAATTTTAGACATTTGCCTAAAGAATAAATGAGACCACAGGGGATTAAGTTGCTTTCGAATCTTACGTAACCACAACGAGGTAATGTAGGGGTAGGCGAAACGAGTGGTTGTACAATTAATTTGTTGGCGTACTTTATTCTTATAATATTTTGCTCTTTTAGGATTGTTCATTGTATCCTGAACCCCCCCTAGGAGCCACGTTGTGGCAGCACATTTGAGGTGAGGGGGAAAGGCGGGGTGCGAGACATTCGGCGTGGCAAAGGCCACTGCAGCTGCGTTGAGGTTCTGAATCCCTCTTCTCCGCTTATTATTTTTTACGACGCATAAATCGGTTTTTTCGCACATTTTCTGCTCCATTTCAATCGGACGGACAAGTACGAGCCTTCACGCAATGGTTCTTCTCGGCTCTTTTATTCAAGTGTTTTTCAAAGTAAGCTTTATTTGCCTATAGGCTTCCTTGGGTGACCTGCTGGTCTTGTGGCAGTTGTCTTAGTCTAACGATCGTCGCAAAGCACAATTACAAATGCTGTTTTTAGTTTTTTTCTTTCCATCGATCACCAGTAGGCAGAGGTTAACATGCTTATCTGCAATTCAGAGGCTTTTCGTTCGTGCTTTCAAGCTTCGATTGTTAAACTGTTTTGTACATCTCTCTCGCTCTCTCTCCGCACCCAGACGCTGCACGCTGCTTTTTCTGTAGACGGACATTGGTTGAACGATTTTGCGTAATTGTGACTACTTCGTGTGGCAGTGTCACGTCGCGCTCCAGTGAAGGGACTTTATTGGAGAAATGACGTTACCGCATAGGCAACAGATGGAGATACAACAAAGAAAGATAGACATGAGAAAGTGTTTGAGGCTGAAAACGGAGTCCTCGAGGCAGCACAGCTTGGGTACGGGTTCATCGATGGTGATTGGCGAAAAGGGTAGGTCAGCGTGGACGATTTGGAGAGCAAATCGAGAGGCTAGAATGGTACGACAGAAAACCTTCGCTGAGAACGAGGTCATGGGTGCAATGCTCTGAGACGGAGAGCAGGCCGCAAGTATGATACACGAGCAATCGTGACTAGTGCATATTAAATGCTCGTAATGGCTGCCGTTTCTCTGTCAGCGACTCGAAGAAATGGCAGGTGTCAAACCTTTGGGCAGACGGGAGCAAATTAGCGCACTCATCTATGACATCTGGGGCCCTGGGTCGATCAGTGCACTCATATGGACACCGTCAACGTTAACGTCGCAGAATTTGTTTTCGGCAGACAGTGTCTTTAGAAGAACATGGGCTCATCAGGAAAATGCTCCGCTACCTCAGGTTGCTTCATCGAGTAGTTTTTCTGGTTGGTGCGTAGGTAACGAGGCAGAGGAAGAGCGGCGGGGCGAACGGGCCTGACTAGTCTGCGGCGATGGTGACCAACCCGACGAGTGACCGCCTGTAGAATGGGAGAATTGGGCGGTGGCGTCTGATCAATGGCGTAGAGGCGTCGATTTCCCTCGTACGTGCACGTGCACCGGGAAAAGTTGGTCGGGCTACAAGAAAACGAGCAGATCTAGCCGTAGCGGGCGAAGTGGCTGGCACGGCAGCAGTTTCAGCGAATTTGCTCATATTTATTTATATATATATTTTTATATATATATATATATATATATATATATATATATATATATATATATATATATATATGTATGTATAAGTAAAGAGTCGGATACACAGCAAGAACAATAACAAACAATGTTTACTTACGTAGCAGCAACGGGACTTGCCTTCATGAGAGTAAAGTTACATGATTTTGCTGTCGCAAACATTTTGAACACATTTCTTATATAGGTTTGCATAAAACTGTGAGAAAGAGCGGAAAATGTTTCCGAAATGGGGAGTGTGCATACAGTCAGGCTACGCCTATGGTACAACATCAACAAACAAACAAGAAAAATAAAAAGGGGGGGGGGAAGCGAGAGAGAGAAAAAGGGGTCGTGTTAACAATGCAGCGTTAAAGGTTGCACCATGACGGGTCAACGTATGCCGCGCGGGCTGCAAGTTCAGACAATGGGGGAAACTGGACAACCGCGGTTTGAAAAAAAAGGGAAGAGTATACAATGAGGTATTCAGTGACTGCTGAGACTGGTTCGGGGGGAAGCGCAGATGGGTGTGCCCCCCGCGGGTCAAGAGAATAGATAGGGGGCACAAAAGAGCATTTCACAGAAGCTAGCAATTGAACAGGAAAGAGGTAGGGTCACAAAAGGTTAAACATGAATAGATCACAAAGAGTTAAACATTCTTAAGTGATGGTGGGAACGAGGCCTCCCTCCCCAGGACAAATGGCATTGTTGAGCCGCATTAGGCTAATAAAGCTGCTGTATTAGGAGAGTTTCTGCGAATTCTAAAGGCAAACTCGAGGGTAGGAATAATGAACATAGTTATAAAAATTATGAAGCCGCTAATTTTAATCGAGGGATAAGCACGTGAGTTTTCCGTAACTTTCATTAATTCCAAGCGTGGATTACCCAAACTTATAAATGAGATAAGATTCCCTAACCTCGCGGTCGTGGTGCGTTTTGAAGGCGGATTCTAAAATCGTTGCTTTAAGATGTTCAAATGCATGCCCGGGACTGTTCACATGTCATGACAGGGGCAAATAAGGGCAGCTTTTTGCATGAGAGCGGTGATTATTGAACCGTATTCGGAAGGGCGTTTCAGTTTGGCCGATGTATTGTTGCCTACAAACAGTGCACTCTAGAAGATATACGACATTAGCGGGGTTACAGTTAAAGTTACCTTTTATATTTACGTAGTAGTCTGAAGCCGTGCTGGTGGCACGCTGTGTAGTGGTCATGTGTGGGCATACTTTACATCGGGGTTTATTGCAGGGCATGCATCCAGTAGTTGCCGGTCAGTTGATACGAGAGTTAGTAAGAAAGTCACCTAAATTCTTATTACGGCGGTAGACAACGCGTGGTGGTTCGGGGAATATGCTTTTTAAGCGGTCACTTTGCATTAGGATATTGTGATGTTTTTTGAGCACGGTTGACACTCTTGGAGCGGAGGATGAGTGGGTTAAAACTGAGTTAGTTTGCGGGTTCCAGTTGGGGGCTTTTTTCTTACAGATTTATTTACCGTCTGATTGGTTGGCTCGCACAATAGCGTCGTCGATAACTTTTTTCAGGTATTTTTTATTCAGGAGGGCGGTCTTGCGTTCTCGACAGTTTGAGTCAAAGTCGGCTTGTTTTGAGCAAATTCTCCTACATCGGTGGGCTTGGGTGTAAGGTATTGCTGTCTTGCAGGGTCTGACATGGCTGCTTCGGACGTGCAAATGCTGCCGCGTGTCTGTCGGTTTTCAATACAGTTTAGTTTGAAGCCGACCTTGTAAGGTAGTAACGTTGACGTCCAGAAAGTTTACACTGTGTTCCGAATAGGAATGAGCAAGGGAAATACTAGGATGGGCTGGGTTAAATGCCTCAATGAAGGTGAGGAGCCCCGCCTCACCGTGTTGCCAGATTATGAATACGTCATCAATATACCTTTTATAGTACATTGGCTTTAATTTTGGGTGTCAAGAAAGTTTGATTCGAGGTGAGCCATAAAGATATTAGCGTAGTTAGGTCCGATTCGAGTTCCCATTGACGTTCCGTTGACTTGCACGTAATGAACTCCGTCGAACGCAAAATTGTTAAGTTCAAGAATAAGCCTAAGGAATGTTTGGAGAGCAGAAGAATCGATAGGTTTGTCGCACGATGACTGCTCATACGCAAGGGATACAGCGGCGATGCCATCTTCATGGGGGATGTTAGTATACAGTGACGCAACATCAAGGGTGACTAGAAGGCAGTTATCAGGAATTTCAATTTTTGAGATGTCTGAGAGAAAGTCATTGGTATCCTTAATGAAGGAGGGAAAGCTGGGCGGAATGTCGCAAATGAGATTATCCACATAGCGCGAGAGGTTTTCGGTAACAGTGCCAATGCCAGAAACAATGGGGGGCCCTGGGTTGTTCACCTTGTGAACCTTTGGGAGAAGATAGAATTTACCGGCTACTGGGCTGAAGGGGATCAGGGACCGAGCCGTGGTTTCATTTATTGTTTTATTTTTAACAAGCTCAGCAAGTTTATCTTTGACAATTTGCTTATAATCTTGAGTGGGATCATTGGGTAGTGCTTTATAGAACGTCGATACTGATAGTTGCCCATTGGCCTCGTTAACATAGTAGGTTTTGTCAAGGATTACGATTGCGCCTCCCTTGTCGGCAGGTTTAATAATTATGTCGGGACAGCTTGCGAGTTCCTCTAGGGCTTTCTTTTCGTTTGTAGTCATATTGTGGTGGAACGAAATTTGTGTTTGGTAAGCTTTTCGCACATCGCGTTGGACAGCTTTGATGTACATGTCGAGGCAACTATCACGCTGTGTGGGAGGGGTCCAGTGCTTATAGCTAGGTAGGGTTCTTCGGGCTTCTTCCGTCGCGGGGTGATCGTAGAAGTATTTTCGTAGTCTCATGTTTCTGGCGAAGTTATCTAAGTCCTTAAAAAGTTGAAATTCATCAAAACCACCAGTAGCCGGGCAAAAGTTTAGGCCCTTTGACAAGACGTTCATCTGAGCTGGGGAGAGGGTTATACTTGAAAGGTTCATTACATTCCCGGTAAGGTTTTCTTTTGTGACGGCAGGCGAGTGAAAAATATAAGTACAGGGATTTAACTGAACTGTTTGGGGTGCAGTAGTCGAACATTTATTACAGTCGTACTGACATTATCGGCCGTATTGTCAGAGTTGTGGCAGTTACTAGTGCCGGAGGTTGTTAGGTTCTTACGCATGTGGCCAGTGTTAGAAATCTTATCTCGGTTAAACTTTCGGTCTTTTGTTCGGGATATGGCGGAGGCCGTCTTAGATTCGTAGTTGCTGAAAAGGTTTAACTCTATTTTGCTTAGTTCCTGACTAAGTAGTTCCTCTTTCTTTCGGGAGAGAATGGGCCGTAGTTTAGTAGTGATTGAGGATTATTTCAGTTAATTGTAAGGATGCTTTATCGAGTACCTGTTTCCACTTATTCATGTTGGACGGGGAGAGTTCGGTAGTAGCAGGTTTTATTCTAATCCTAAGACCCCTGGGAGCAACCGCGGCAGTCAAGTTCTGAGCAAGAGCGGAAACGTGAAATTCGGGACGTATGCGCTTTTCGGTGATTTTTCTTAGCTTTAAAAACTGTCTTGAAACGAGGAAGGAGGCCGCGTTACCTGTTTTTTTTTTGTGTTGTAGTCAGTTGCTGCTATGCCGATTCTTTCGAAGGTAGTAAGGGCATGTTGCACGGAGGGCTGGATTTTGGACCCCGGAAGGTCCGGCGGACACGCTGCTGTTGGTACACGCATCTTCGCTTCCCCCCGAACCAGTCTCAGCATTCACTGAATACCTCAGTGTATACTCTTCCCTTTCTTTTCAAACCGCGCTTGTCCAGTTTCCCCCATTGTCTGAACTTGCAGCCCGCGCCGCATACGTTGACCCGTCATGGTGCAACCTTGAACGCTGCATTGTTAACACGACCCCTTTTTCTCTCTCCCGCTCCCCCCCTCTTTATTTTTCTTGTTTGTTTGTTGATGTTGTAACATAGGCGTAGCCTGACTGTATGCATACTTTCCCATTTCAGAAACATTCTCCGCTCTTTCTCACAGTTTTATGCAAACCTATATAAGAAATGTGTTCAAAATGTTTGCGACAGCAAAATTATGTAACTTCACTCTGATGAAGGCAAGGCCCGTTGCCGCTACGTAAGTAAACATTGTTTGTTATTGTTCTTGCTGTGTATCCGACTCTTTACTTATACTATTTCTTCGGGCTTTGCGAGTTTATCTTTCTCTAGATTTGTTTCTACCATGCGCGCTGACAGGACCACAGCAAAGAGCATCATCTGGACATTTCCGCAGACCTAAACCACAACAGTTGTGATCAGGGACTCCCAGACCAAGTATTTGTATCATCACTTTGATCCCCTCTGCCCTGGAACCCCCGCTTTTGTTTCTCAGCCTGGCGCATGCATTGCTGACGCACGCTGACTGATCGACTTTATCCCTGCCTCTGCCACTACAGTTTTTCAGCATGTTGGTACTAATGATCTCAGCTCTACTTCCACTGAACATGCTTTTTCTGACTACCGCTGACTGACTGACCTCATTCTAGAATCTCGACCGAACATTTCCACTATTAATGCCAGTCTCTTCCCCGCTCCGCTAACCGCCGCCGCGACTACCGCATCTCTCGCTTCGCTCGCTGCTGCAACGAAAAGGCACGCTGTTTCAACTCACTTCTCCGCGAATTTTGCCGCCACTCACGCTTTGTCCGCTTCGTCGATCATGGCTTTGAGCACCTTCCAGCCTGCCGAGTACTCGCTGCGGACGGCTTACACCCGAGCTTCGAGGGTGTGGCCTTGCTGGCCGGCCACATTCGTGCACTCTGCTTCATGCAACAGCGCTGCAATCCTCTGGACTGGCGCTACTTCGCACGCACCGCCGACCCAGTTGCAGCCCTGGGTATATTGCCAAATGACAGCGACTTTCCACCACTGCCTCCAATTCTATGCAGTGTAAGGACCCCAGAGGAGTGTCGTGCCAGCAGCCCACCGCCACCGCCCCCCAGATCCACCACAACCACGGCGCCCCGGGCGAGCGCCAGCGCCCCAACCCCAAGTCCACGGACGAGCGTCACGCCAGCGAATGCCAACCCCTACTGGCAAACCTGCAGCGGCCACAACACCCCGAGGGAACGCTCGCGGCTACACTAAGAAGCTCCCTGACCGGCGCCGCCCCAACAGCATGCCACGCCCAACCTCCGCATCTTCAGCGACCACCGAGCCCACGAAAACCAACAGCAGCGCGTCCGCCGGCCCTTTCCGGGGTCCAAAATCCAGCCCTCCGTGCCACATGCCCTTACAACCTTCGAAAGAATCGGCATAGCAGCAACTGACTACAACACAAAAAAACAGGTAACGCGGCCTCCTTCCCCGTTTCAAGACATTTTTTAAAGCTAAAAAAAATCACCGAAAACCGCATACGTTCCGAATTGCACTTTTCCGCTCTTGCACAGTACTTGACTGCCGCGGTCGCTCCCAGGGGTCTTAGGATTAGAATAAAACCTGCTACTACCGAACTTTCCCCGTCCAACATGAATAAGTGGAAACAGGTACTCGATAAAGAATCCTTACCATTAACTGAAATAATCCTCAATCACTACAAAACTACGGCCCATTATCTCCGAAAGAAAGAGGAACTACTTAGTCAGGAACTAAGCAAAAGAGAGTTGAACCTTTTAAGCAACTACGAATCTAAGACGGCCTCCGCCATATTCCGAACAAAAGACCGAAAGTTTAACCGAGATAAGATTTCTAACACTGGCCACATGCGTGAGAACCTAACCAGCTCCGGCACTAGTAACTGCCACAACTCTGACAATACGGCCGATAATGTCACTACGACTGTAATAAATGCTTCGAGTACTGCACCCCAAACAGTTCAGTTAAATCCCTGTACTAATATTTTTCCCTCGCCTGCCGTCACAAAAAAAAACCTTACCGGGAATGTAATGAACCTTTCAAGTATAACCCTCTCCCCAGCTCAGATGAACGTCTTGTCAAATGGCCTAAACTTTTGCCCGGCTACTGGTGGTTTTGATGAATTTCAACTTTTTAAGGACTTCTTCTTCTAGAAGGACTTCTTCTTCGTATATCTTCTAGAGTGCACTGTTTGTAGGCAACATACATCGGCCAAACTGAAAGCCCTTCCGAATACGGTTAAATTATCACCGTCTCATGCAAAAAGCTGCCCTTATTTGCCCTGTCAAGACATGTGAACAGTCCCGGGCATGCATTTGAACATCTTAAAGCAACGATTTTAGAATCCCCTTCAAAACGCACCACGACCGCGAGGTTCGGGAATCTTATCTCATTATAATTTTGGGTTTCAGCCCGCTTGGAATTTTTGAAAGTTACGGAAAACTAACGTGCTTATCCCTCAAATTAAAATTAGCGGCTTCATAATTTTTATAACTATGTTCATTATTCCTACCCTCGAGTTTGCCATCAGAATTCGCAGAAACTCTCCTAATCCAGTTTATTAGCCTAATGCGGCTCAACAATGCCATTTGTCCTGGGGGGGGAGGCCTCGTTCCCACCATCACTTAAGAATGTTTAACTTTTTGTGATCTATTCAGGGTTTTAACCTTTTGTGACCCTACCTATTTCCTGTTCAATTGCTAGCTTCTGTGAAATGCTTTTTTGTGCCCCCTATCTATTCTCTTGACCGGGCGGGGGCACACCCATCTCGCTTCCCCCCGAACCAGTCTCAGCAGTCAATGAATACCTCAGTGTAACTTTCCCTTTTTTTTCAAACCGCGGTTGTCCAGTTTCCCCCATTGTCTGAACTTGCAGCCCGCGCGGCATACGTTGACCCGTCATGGTGAAACCCTTTTAACGCTGCATTGTTAACACGACCCCTTTTTCTCTCTCTCGTTTCCCCCCCCCCCCTTTTTTATTTTTTTTGTTTGTTTTTTGATGTTGTACCATAGGGTAGCCTGACTGATGCCACCCCCATTTCGGAAACATTTTCCGCTCTTTCTCACAGTTTATGCAAACCTATAAAAGAAATGTGTTAAAAATGTTTGCGACAGCAAAATATGTAACTTACTCCATGAAGGCAAGTCCCGTTGCCGCTACGTAATCTTGTTTTTATTGTTGTGGCTGTGTATCCGCCTCTTTATTTATATTTTTTCTGCGCGCTTTGTGAGTTTATCTTTCTCGTTTATATATTTTTGTATATTTTAATATATTGTTACGGGGAAAAGTCTGTATTTGGAGTCTTGGTACAGCGAGAACGCAGTAAGGACCGGTATAAGGCGCGAGCAGTTTTTCTGAAAGTCCCACGCACGGGATGGTGTCCAGAAAAACCCAAATGATCCCGAGGGAAGGTACTGGCCGGTGGCGCTGGCCATATCTGTTCTTCTGGGAGCTTGTGAGTCGTGAAGACGGTCGCGGGCGATTTTCCCTTGCAAAAGTAGCTCGGGTGATCGCATCGTGAGCGTATTCGGTGGACAAGGGGCAGAAGGGGGCATTAAGGTGTGGGCAATGCAGCCTCACGGCCGAAAGAAGTAGAAAGGGAAAATCCCATGGTGTCGTGACGCGAAGAATTGTAGGCGAATGTAAGTAGGAAGGGCGATTCCCAATCGCGATGGTCCGCGGAGACGTAGGCAGACAGCATTTTCGTAAGGGTCCGGTTGAGTCTTCGGTGAGTCCGTTTGTTTGCGGATGATATGCTGTGGAAAATTTGTGCTGTGTAGAGCATGAGCGCAGAAGGTCGTCAACAACTTTGGATAAAAAGTATCGGCCACGATCGGTGAGCAATTGACGGGGAGCTCCGTGGTGCAGAATGACGTTGGCAAGGAGAAAATCGGCAACATCGGTCGCGCAACACGTAGGCAGGGCACGGGTGATGGCAAAACGTGTTGCATAGTCCGTCGCGACGGCCACCCACTTGTTTCCGTACTTGGATAGGGGAAAAAGGGGCCCCAGTAAGTCCAAACCTACAGGGAAAAAATGGCTCAAGGGGAATTTCGATCGGTTGAAGCTGACCGGTGGGGAGCGTGGTCGGTGTTTTCCGCCGTTGGCAGAGGTCGCAGGCGGTGACGTATCGTCGCACGGATTTGTATAGCCGGGCCAAAAGAAGCGACGTCGCACACGGTCGTACTGCGGGTTATCCCGAGATGGCCAGCCGTGGGGACATCGTGAAGCTGGTGCAAGATGGCCGCACGCAAGTGCTGAGGTATAACAAGGAGCAATTGGGGACCATCGGCGCGGAAGTTGCGATGATAGAGGGTGCCATCACGAATTGCATAGGACGTAGAGAAGGGTCAGGTGTTGCGGATTCGAGACCGTCAAAGATTAGGCGTAATGATGCATCACGGCGCTGTTCTTCAGCAATGTTCAGGAGGTCGGAGATGGCAAAAAGGGAGACATCAGAACTTGCTCCCTCAGGTCTGGACGGTCCACAGGTTTCCGTGACAGGCTGCGGCGTCCTGGTGTAGGCGACAAGATTTGTAGAGCACAGGGGAAGTATACTCTTGAAGGCGGAGAGCCCATCGACCAAGCCTGCCCGTGGGTCTTTCAAAGACGAAAGCCAGCAGAGAGCGTGGTGGTCTGTAATAACACTAAATGGCCTACCGTATAGGGATGGGCGGAATTTGCCGACGGCCCAGACAAGCGCAAGACACTCCCGTTCCGTGATGGAGTAATTGCGTTCGGCTGGAGACAGGAGACGGCTGGCGTAGGCGATGACGTGGGTTTTGGCCGGCCGTTGTTGTGCCCAAAAACCCCCCCTGGCCGCTAGCGTCAGTGCGGACTTCGGTTGGTGCCGATGGATCGAAGTGGCCCAGAACGGGTGGCGACGTAAGGAGAGCGATAAGCGTAGTGAAGGCTTCATCCTGGTTGGGGCCCCTGCGTAGGGACTTCTTTTTAAGAAGGTCTGTCAGAGGCGGGCAATGTCGGCGAAATTTGCAATAAAGCGACGAAAGTAGGAACAGAGGCCTACGAAGCTCCGGACATCTTTTGACGACTGGGTTTTGGGAAGTTCTGCACAGCTGAACTTTATCGGGGTCGGTTGAACGCCGTTGGCGTCGACAAGGTGTCCAAGAAGCTTAATTTTGGGCCCTGACCAAAGTGACATTTTTTTGCGTTTAACTGAAGGCCTGCAGTCGGAACACTTCCAAGACAGCCAAACCTCTTGAGGGGTGTCGAATGTAGGGGAAAAAAAACACATCATCGAGGTAGCATAAGCCGTCGACCACTTGAACCCATGAAGTAGCGAGTCCATCATCCTCTCAAAGGTAGCAGGGGCGTTGCAAGGCCAAAAAGGGATTACCTTAAACTGGTAGAGGCCGTCGGGTGTAACAAACGCCGTTTTTCGCGGTCGGATTCGTCAACAGAAATTTGCCAATATCCAGACCTGAGGTCTATAGATGAAAAGTATTTGGCGCCATGCAGGCAGTCCAGTGCGTCATCAAAGGCGGCAATGGATAAACGTCCTTCTTTGTGATCTGGTTAAGGCGTCGGTAGTCAACGCAGAACCGCCAGTCCATCTTTCTTTTTACTAAAACGACAGGGGAAGCCCAGGGGCTCGACGAAGGTTCGATGATGTCCTTGCGGAGCAGCTTTCGACTTCCTGCTGAATGACCAGTCGTTCAGCATGGGACACACGGTATGGGCGGCTGTGGACAGGGCTGGCATCACCGGTTTATACGATGTTGACAGCAGTATCTGACCCAAAGGACGATTATCGAAGTCGAAAATGTCCCGTAGGTGCTCAAAAGATGGCGTAGAGCGGCAGCTTGGTCTGTGGGAAGGTCGGTGGCGATCATGTTGGCGAAATTCCCCCGACAGAAGGAATTGAAGTGGTTTGGGTATCGGAATTTGGGGTGGGTCCACGCACAAAGCTAAAACTTGGTGGTCACCTATCGGCCGCAGTGTAGCCAGAGATATACCCTTCGGTAAAAGTTGAGGGGATGATCCAAAGTTGAGGACTGGTAGGTGAATGTGCTGTCCACAACTGTCACAACAGTGTGTGGCACGGGCCCCTTCCGCGATAGCAACACTTCCAGAACAGGCGAAAGCACGTAGTCACCGTTAGGAACCGGAGGGCTTGACAACAAGGCAACGGAGGTTGCTGCTTGTGGCCGTAAGCGAACATCATGGTGGGACAAAACGGCATAAAGGTTCTTCGGCGTTGAGCACATCTGAAGGCATCTGGACGGGTTCTTCAGGGGACGAATTGGGAGAAGGCAAATGAAGGCGGAGGACACCGGTGGAGCAATCGATAAGAGCTGAATGCTCGGGCAGGAAATCATGGCCTAAAATAAGGTCATGAGGGGATCGCTCCAATACGGCAAATAGAACAACAGTGTCGTGGCCCCCCAAAGCGAATTCGGGCAGCACACATTCCGGCGACGGCAGACGTCCCTCCATCGGCGACCTGTACGACACTGGGCACCCCGGAGTGAGAACTTTGCGCAGGCGCGGCGGGGTCTGAGCTCATAACTGAAATATGGGCGCCGGTGTCAATGAGAGCACTTACTGGGAAAACCATCGACAGTAACGTCT
Organism: Haemaphysalis longicornis; assembly: GCA_013339765.2. Lineage (NCBI taxonomy): Eukaryota > Metazoa > Arthropoda > Arachnida > Ixodida > Ixodidae > Haemaphysalis > Haemaphysalis longicornis. Next base: position 43,078,808 of record CM023455.1, read on the forward strand.
AGTAAATTTCGTCTGGTGGGCAAAGTTAGCAGAGGATTTGGTGGCCGGGTCATAGATGCAGCGTACCTCCGGAGCTGCACTGCCTAGTTTTTCGGAGAGGAGCGGTCATACGGGGTCGGCGACAGGAAGCGGCCGGGCTGCGGCGAAAGGGACTGGCGGCGGTGCGGTGACGGCGAGCGATTGTTGCGGGTGGTCGGGCGTCGTCGTTGGGAAGGCGTCGAGGACGGGGAGAGAAGCGAGCAGGGGCCCTTTTTCCGGGTTGTTATAGGCGGAAAAACGGGGTCGGGGAGGCATAAATCGACGACTCTGGCAGTATCGCGCCACGTGGCCAACACGTGCAGTGGAAGCATATGGGGCGGTCGTCAGGCGTTCTAATAGGCAGGGTTTCTGATCGGGTAGTTGAAAGTACGAGTATAGGGGGCTCGCCCATCACTGGTAGGTGGAAAGGGACCAGATGGGAAGTTAGCGCGGCTAATGGCGCAGACGGATTGAACGCCTAGCTTAGCAAGTTCTTCGCGCACGACGCTTGAATTACGGGACGGGAGGCCTGCTGTCTTCGGCAACGTATTGGAGAGAGCGGCGGGGGCCATGGCCTCGAGCTCTTACGTACTATTTTTGTCAAACCGTCAGGTGGGCCGTGGCCGTGGTCACGCCATATGAAATTTTGGGGGCGAACGGGTTTGGGTTTGTGGCGGAAAGTCTTCGCAAGATGATGTGGGGAGTGTTTGGAAGCCGGGTGAACTGCGACGTAATTCGGCGGCTCTTCACCTGCTCGAACCGGCGGCACTCGGTATGATAGCCTCGACCGTAGCACAGTCTTTGCAGATGAGCAGGTGGAAAGCGTCATCGGCTATCCCTTTAAATACATGTCCCACCTTATGGACTCACTCATCTGGGCGTCAGCTTTTTTGCAAAGGGACAGGACGTCCTGAATGTAGGCCACGTATGACTCAGTGGAGGTCTGTGCGCGTGTGGCTAGCGCGTTCTTGGCTGCAAGTTGGTGACCAGCCGGGTTGCCGAACAATTTGCGCAGCCTTTCCTTGCAGATGTCCCAGCTTGTTACCCCCGCCTCATAAGTTCGGAACCAGGTCCTGGCCGGTCCGTCCAGACTGTAATCGACGTTGGCCAGCATGATGGTTGGATCCCAGCGATTATAGGCGCTGACGCGCTCGAACGAGTCGATCCAGTCCTCAACGTCCAAGTCGTCGGCTCCGGTGAACTTACGAGTTTCACGGGGTTGTGAGAAACCACGAAAGGGGGGTGGTTGAGCCGGTGGCCCCATTGTTGGCCATTCGTTGGTGGGTTTAGCAAGGTGACGTCCGCTGCGAAGCTCCGTTGTGCGTAAAGCGTTAAACCCGCACCCCCACCAAAATGTTACGGGGAAAAGGTGTATTTGGAGGCTTTGGTACAGCGAGATGCAAGCACCCGGCTAGGCGAACAAGGCCGAGTGCGAGAAGCGAGCCGTGATGATAATGACAGGGTCAAATATGATGATCGCAGTTAGGGCGCGTAGATTGTCCACCTTGTATCATGGGTCCTGCTCGCCAACAACATAACCATGCCTTGTAACAATATATATATAATATACAGAAAGATAGGGGAGCAGTCTACAATGCCCAAAAGGGGGCATAGGGGGTGGTTAGGCCTTTTTTTTCACTACGGTTTAAGAAGTAAAATTTTTTTTAACATACAGAAGAAAGAAAGGGAAAAAACGCGCCCAGAGTGGGGACCGAACCCACGCCTTTCGATTACATGTCGAATGCCTTACCAATTCGGGTATCTGGGCGACTGTGTTCTCCTTCACTTCCGGGCTATTTATATTTACTCGAAGTGTACTGACGCTTGAGGGTGGTAGCCAGCGCCACTCTGACTACACGGGGGAAGGGGACCTTCTTTTCAACCCCGGGGCGTGACTCGACGTCTACAGCCGTCATGAGCGGGTAACTGGCGGGAAGCCCTTTATGCTACCTAGGCATCAAGCCTGCCAGAACCAGACCCTCGCTAGGCTTTCGCAGAATAATTAGTAAGGAAAAGAGGGGCTCGTTGAGGAAAAAACAGAAAGATAGGGCAGCAGTCTACAACGCCAACGGAGGCGTAGGGGTGTGGTTTGGCTCTTTTCTTTTTCATTACGGTTAATGAAGTAAACAATTTTTTTTAATATACAGAAGAAAAAAAGAAAAACACGCGCCCAGAGTTGGGACCGAACCACGCCTTTCGATTACATGTCGAATGCCTTACCAATTCGGCTATCTGGGGCGACTGTGTTCTCCTTCACTTCCTGGGCTATTTATAATTACTCGAAGTTTCGGTTCTCGGTTTACTCGGTTTACTCGCGAGGGTCTCGGTTCTGGCAGCTTTGATGACTAGGTAGCATAAGAGGGCTTCCCGCCAGTTACCCGCTCATGACAGGTTGTAGACACTCGAGTCACGCCCCGGGGGTTGAAAAGAAGGTCCCCTTCTCCCCGTGTAGTCAGAGTGGCGCTGGCTACCACCCTCAAGCGTCAGATACACTTCGAGTAAATATAAATAGCCCAGGAAGTGAAGGAGAACACAGACGCCCAGATAGCCGAATGGGTAAGGCATTCGACATGTAATCGAAAGGCGTGGGTTCGGTCCCCACTCTGGGCGCGTGTTTTTCTTTCTTTCTTCTGTATATTAAAAAATAAATTGTTTACTTCATTAATCGTAGTGAAAAAGAAAAGAGCCTAACCACACCCCTATGCCTCCTTTGGCGTTGTAGACTGCTGCCCTATCTTTCTGTATTTTCCTCAACGAGCCCCTCATTTCCCTACTATAATATATATATATATATATATATATATAAGTATATATATATATAGATATATGAAGAATGTTTTTAGTCAGAAAAAAAAGAGGTGAAAAAATGCTTGCCGGGTGGGATCCGAACCCACGAACTCCAGAATACCGGTCTGGTGCGATAACCACTACACTACCGGCGGGGCTGTTTCCCCAGCACATTCTCGGGTATTTATGTTAAGGTATGTTTTTTTCCTGCACTTAAAGGTGGTAGCCAGCGCCACTCGGACTACTCGGGGTGAAGGGGACTTTTTTTTAACCCCCGGGCCGTGACACGCGTGTCTACGACATGTCGAGAGTGGTCGACCAGCGTTGAACCCTCTTAGGCTACCTTGGCACCAAGACTGCCAGAACAGAGGCCCTCGCTAAGCATATACTGCCAAACCCTTGACTGCCAACCCTTATTTTCTGTCTTATTTCACTGAGCCCCTCATTTCCCTTTTTCTGATTCGCTACATGCTTAGCGAGGGCCTCTGTTCTTGCAGTCTTGGAGCCAAAGATAGCTTAAGAGGGTTCAACGCTGGTCGACCGCTCTCGACATGTCGTAGACACTCGTGTCACGGCCCGGAGGGTAAAAAAAAGTCCCCTTCACCCCCAGTAGTCCGAGTGGCGCTGGCTACCACCCCCAAGTGCCGGAAACAAAAATACCTTAACATAAATACCCCAGGAAGTGCTGGGGAAACAGCCCCACCGATAGCGTAGTGGTTATCGCACCAGACCGGTATTCTGGAGGTCGTGGGATCGGATCCCACCGGCGGGCCTTTTTTCACCACTTTCTTCCTGACCCAACAAAATTCTTCATCTGTTTCTATGACCCACCACAACCTCCTCTTTGCTTTCCAAGGTTTTCTTGACTGCCAACCCTTATTTTCTGCCTTATTTCACTGAGCCCCTCATTTCCCCTTTTCTGATTCCCTACATGCTTAGCGAGGGCCTCTGTTCTGGCAGTCTCGGTGCCAAAGGTAGCTTAAGAGGGTTCAAAGCTGGTCGACCACTCTCGACATGTCGTAGACACTCGAGTCACGGCTCTTGGGTTAAAAAGAAGGTCCCCTTCACCCCGAGTTGTCTGAGTGGTGCTGGCTACCACCCCCAAGTGCCGGGGAAACAAAATACCTTAACATAAATACCCGAGAAAGTGCTGAGAAAACAGCCCCGCCGGTAGCGTAGGGGTAATCGCACGAGACCAGTATTCTGGAGGCCATGGGTATTTTTTCACCACTTTCTTTCTGACTCAAAAAAATTCTTCTTGACTGCCAACCCTTATTTTCGGTCTTAATTCACTGAGCTCCTCATTTCGCAATTTCTGATATATATATATATATATATATATATATATATATATATATTTATATATATATATATATATATATAGATATATATATATATCCAGAAACATAGGTCGGCAGTCTACAACGCCAAAGGAGGCATAGGGGTGTGGTTAGGCTCTATTTTTTACTACAGTTAATTAAGTTTGGATTCTTTTTTTTAATATAAGGAAGAAAGACAGAAAAACACGCGCCCAGAGTGGGGACCGAACCTAAGCCTTTCGATTAGATCTCGAATGCCTTACCAATTCCGCATTCGAGATCTAATCGAAAGGCGGGGGTTCGGTCCCTACTCTGGGCGCGTGTTTTTCTTTCTTTCTTTCTTCCTTATATTAAAAAAAAGAATCTTAACTGAATTAACCGTAGTAAAAAATAGAGCCTAACCACACCCCTATACCTCCTTTGGCGTTTTAGACTGCCTACCTATGTTTCTGTATTTCCACAACGAGCCCCTCATTTCCATACTATATATATATATATAAAGAGAGAGAGAGATACGGGACGAGGGACTCGGTAAAGATACATATCAAGGTTGCAGTCGTCATTGCCAGTGCTATTCGGCTTTTTTCGAAATATTTAATAGGGCCGAATGACGTGTGCTTGTCACGTTTCTTTTGATTCATTGATAAATAAGCGAAAATTTAAGTCGAGAAAAAATCCCCCGTTTTCCGGGAGCGGGACTCGAACCCACATCTCCGCATACCGGTGCGGTGCGTTAGCCATTACGGTATCCCCACAGCGGCTTCTCTCTCGACTTTAAAGCGGGGGTTTATATTTACAAGAATAAAAAGAAACTTGACAAGCACACGTCATTCGGCCCTATTAAATATTTCGAAAAAAGCGGAATAGCACTGGCAATGACGACTGCAACCTTGATATGTATCTTTACCGAGTCCCTCGTCCGTATCTTCTGTTCTGCTACATGCATTACGAGGCACTGGCTCCAGCAGTTCGGATATGCCAATTGCTAACCCCGACCTCCGACCACGTTCTACGTGGCGGCCGCTGGGAAAGAAGACGTTCTACGTCTCCCGCGGTAGTCGAGGGGCGGCGCTAGTTGACCGCCTCAGAGCTCTTGTAAATATAAACCCCGCTTTAAAATCGAGAGAGAAGCCGCTTGGGGATAGCGTAAGGGCTAACGCACCGCACCGGTATGCGGAGATGTGGGTTCGAGTCCCGCTCCCGGAAAACGGCGGATTTTTTCTCGACTTATATTTTCGCTTATTTATCAATGAATCAAAAAAAACGTGACAAGCACACGTCATTCGGCCCTATTAAATATTTCGAAAAAAGCCGAATAGCAGTGGCAATGACGACTGCAACCTTGATATATATATATATATATATATATATATATTTATATATATAAATATATATATATATATATATATATATTTATATATATATATATATTGTATTTAAAGCATACATACAGAGAAAGAGAGAGAAATTGTTGATTCACGAATAAAACAAAACCAGTTAATTATTGCCATTTAAAATGGAGGATAGTCTCCTCAGTACCAGGTTACCCGGATGAAGATTGGTCGCCCCATGGAACGACAAAGGTGTTTCTTCAAACAACCTCAGACAGTAGGGTATTTGCAATACAAAATACTGATGAATACTTTAAAATAGAACTCTATACCTGGAACAAATATTGCATAATAATTAGGATGCTAATTTGGGAGAATTAATACTCTCATTCGCTTCTTCCGCGCAGCAACCACGAAAAAGTTGGCAATAAAACGGTGATGAAATCTTTTTCAAGTGTAGCTTTTATTGTCTTAGTCATGTATCTACAAAAGCCTTCTACTGTCACTGCCCAAACTGCTCGCCTTAGTCTTGCGCTTGTGATTTGGAGGTGTCGGCTTCTTGCACTTGTCGCGCGTCGGCTTATATCATGCTCCCAGCCCATCCCAGGTGATGTTTCTCATTAAAGAAAGGCAAAAAAAGAAAGCCGCTGCAGGGCAGTTGAAGACAGGTGCGTCATGGGTAAACCGCGCTTGGTTCGCTTTGCAGAAGACAAGGGACCACGGCTAGGCATTTGCGCTGCGCTCAGCGGAAGAGCAAGTGTTGGGGTGGTGCAGCCTAATGGTTCTAGTGGAATTCGTAGAAGGTTATGTTGGATATGGTCAAGTGTTGGCCATATCATTTGACAGAAGGTTTGCAAAAGTAGGGCGTACAATTTTACATCGCTCATTACCTTCGCGTTGTACCGTCTTCGTGCTTGGGAAGGGATAGTTAGGTTTCTATCAATGGCTTGGAAATCTATTTTTTTAGGATGGTGCCATCATGGCGAGTTGTGCTAGGAAGCAGATGGTGTGAAAATCTCATCCAATTTGGACAGCACGGCGGATGGACACTGCACCATCCCCGTGACGCAGGGAAGGTGTGCAAGAAAATGAGACCAACCAGTGTCAGCAGTAAAAAACGGGTGCAATAAAAACCCTTCCCTGGGGACCACAGCGCAGAAAGTTATCAGTGAAGATAAGAAAAAATGTTTTGCAAACACGGTACCACCGACCAATGATAATTATCAACATCAGTTGTAATTTTTGAATGTCTTGCAGTCTGATAGTTACACGTTCAACTATGCTTTAGGCAGATTGAAACGAGCCATTGCCAATTAAAACCAATATTTGAATAAAATATATGCGCCTAAAATATTTTATTTTGCTTTAGAATTTGAATATTCAAGCAATGACGACGATTTGGAATCGGCGGAAGTGAGTATAGTTTATTCATATCATATTACTCGTTTTGCTGGAATAAGGCTTTATGTCTTACATGACATCTTGCAGTGTTCCGTGGATGATTTATGCTGCGCTGGCACAGTTCATGTGCAGGTGGCATTGACCGCGGCAGCACCACCCCAGGCGGTCCCGATCGAGAAACTAAAAGATAAATTTATGAGTTTAGCACAAATGCTGAGACAGATAAGTAATGAAGGTAGGCGGCAGCAATTTACCATGAGGTTGGGAAGCATTAAAAACACGTTTTGGAGGCAGCCATTCCTCATAATACCAAACAGTTGCATCACCTATCATTACGTGGCCCATATACAAAGCTGCTTCACTTTTCTAAACATTGTTCTGGAAATCGAATTTTGCATACCTTTAAATTTACGTCTATTCGCAGAGTTTCCAGTTGGGCATGGTGAGGTATTGTTTATGACATAACGTCGCCACCGAAAGAGGCCCACAAAAAAGGTTACAAGACAAGTTATGTTCAGAGTTTGCCTAAAGAAGCGAAACTCCTGTATGCCACGTTCGCTACGTCGACAATCAATCTCCTTGACCATAGAGCAGTCGTGTAGACATTACACCCTAAGTATGTGGTCAGACGCCTAATGGCAGTTGCAATAAAACTGATCGAAGATATAAATACAGATCGCAATAAATACAGATCGAGGAGAAAATTACGAATGAATAAAAAGAAATTACAGGTAGTCAAACTGAGGTTAGCAGTGCGTAAACAGAAATCTATGTAATAAGATTTCTGAAGGACTGCTAAAATAAATGCAAAATAAATAAAAAGGAACCATTTTTGAACTAAGCTAATCAAGATAAATAAATAAATGGAAATACCCAAAAATGCGAAACTTGATGTACATAAATCCAAGTTGCAAGAACAAGCCAAAAATTCGAATTAACAGCATATCAAAAAGGTTAGTAAGTGGATGAATAATTGCTTTGGGTAAAAAATAGAATCGATACTTATCAAACCAATTTGACGTTTTTTAAAATGAAGGAATAAACCATTCCAGTGCATTACTTGGCTTTTTTAGATTGACAAATAAAAGAATAGCTCGCATTACGAAGTGTAGTTTCATAAAAGAAAACCAAAAAAAAAATAGAAGAGTCAATGATACAAAATAATGGGTAGCAAATTGTGAAGTGATGACTGACCTCATAAAATAACCGCCCAGGAAAAGTAGTAGATATCGAATCACTTTGGGAGTAAAATGACCAGTAATTCGCGAAAAGATAGTTACAATGTCAGACTCTGCAATATTTAGTAAACATGTTGCAGCTGATATTCCGAAGTCGGTGTTGCTGGTAAAGTGGTCATGACTAAAAACACGGAAAGATTTCTTGTCTGACACTTAACAAACAGCCTAAAAGAGTAAATCTTGTGTCTGTCTTTAGGAACCTTAGGAATAACATTAGAGATCTTGTAAATTTTTGCATTAGGTTTAATTTTTTATAGCAGACGGGCGCATCCTGGTGGGGAGCACCCACGTGTACTGTAGCAATTCTCAGTCAATCAACAGGGAATATAAAACATTTCTTGCGAACGAAAACTCAGAAAGACGTGTTGGCAACAAAAATGGTTTGTTTAGTCAGGTATTTATCAGATACATTTGTCAGTGTTTGAGTCTGTGCTTTGACATCATTGGCTCACACTCGTCTTTTTATTTTCATACTCTCAGGGTAAGTAGGTCTGCAGCAAGTGGTGCATAACAAAGATAGCATCCTGCTTACCACAATCCAAACAACTACACAGTAACTAAAAGTAAGGAAATAGTAGCAGAACGGTGAAACTTCCTCATCAGCTTAGAGATAAAAGTAACAGCATTTATTGGAAGTCTTTTACGATCACAACACAGATTTCGAAGGTGCTGGTGATAAATATTGTGATTTAACGGAAATCATGGCAGCACCGTTATATATCTTAAAACAATCTCTGCACTGAACATAGAGCCGCACTAGTATTGAAAAAGCTTTAGCCAAGTTTTTTAATTAACGCAATCTAAGGTCACACCATTTTAGTAATTGCATATAAAGTAATTTGGTAAATCAATTGTGGGAATAAATATCATAAAGTACCGGCGAATTGAAAAACTACTGTATGATCTTTGTTTCATAATGTTGCAGTACTCATGCCTGAATGTAGGAGTACATTGGCCATATATTTGTAGCAGCTCGGGATGCCGGGTGCTGAAGGACGCGAGAAAACACGTCTTGCAGGTTCGCAGTGTTAAGTAAAGACTTTATTTTCAAAAGAGGGCTATGTTAAGTGGGTCTGCGAACAAGGGAAAGGAGAAGGACCCCGAGTTCTCCTAAGAGAGCGAGGGAAAGGGCCCCTCAGTTAGCAGATGGCTGTCCCGCAAGGAATCAGCCTGACAACAATGTAAACGTTCCCACTAAAGGCGACCGTTGAAAACGAAGAGGGAATGACCCGCACTGAGCTCGCGACGACGTCTCTAACAAGCGACCTCTACAAAAGCAGCATTCTGTCCTCAAGTCCGCGCCCGACAAGAGAAAAAGTGAAAGGCTACATTGGCGTGAGTTCCTCGCGCGGCGGGGCCGTGAGGTTTCTCTTACAGAGGCCCCCCACCCTTAAAATGCTGATCTTTTAAATAAGGGCCTTCGGTATGGGTTGAGTTTAGAAAGGTCGGATCCGAAAAACCTCACTGGCTGTAACTGAATACGCCCGTGACGGAAAGCATGAAAAGAAGTTTCAATATCCGGAGGCTTCTCTCAGTCAACGGTGACGCTTTTACCTTGCTCCGTACTTCGATTGTAGTAGTTAAGTTATTGCATCCCAAAATTTCGAACGCGAAGTCGTACAAGGAGGTGACGGATGGCATTGTTGATTTGTGTCCCCTAAAGGCATGTTTCCTTACGTTTATGGTCGAGAAAATGAAATTATTCTAGTGGCGGGTGATACGAGGTGTTGTTGGCCCAAGTTGTGCGAGCCACGCGCTGACCTTTTCGATGTGGTCGGAAGGGGCTGGCGCGGAAATCATATGGTCGGAGTAGAGTCATCTGGGGAAGCGCACTGTTAAGCCGTACACCTTTTCTGTTTTCCTGAACCAATATATTCCTTCCCGTTGAGAACCGAATATGAAAAACGAGTGGGAGCTATTCCACCCACTGCGGGTGATCGAGTTTCGCTGTGAGTGGAGCTCTAGGTGGCTGTGCAGGTGCTAAAACATTCCGTTGCTGGCAGGTTGGTAGGTTGTTGTATGTTGCATCCTCCTGCCAAAGTTGGTTAACAGCGTGGAAAGTGGGTTGCTCAGGAATTGCCATCCGTGGTCAGTTATGCGGTCGGGGTGGCACAAGTGGGACACCGATCTCCCAATAAATGCCTGCGTAACGGCCTCAGCCGATGTGTTCGAGATTGGTATAGCCTCGAGCCATCGGCGGTATCCTTCGATGCATGTGACCAGGTATCTCAAACATTGGCAGAGTGGTAGTGGTCCCACAAGGTCGACGTGAACGTGGTGAAAACACGAATCTGGAACCCCAAATTCCTTTAGTGCTGTCCAAGTAGGGTGAGTCCCTTTCACCTGCTGGCACGTGTCACAAGTCCAAGCCCTATATCGCACGTGTGCGTTGATGCCGGGCCCTGCGAAGTGTTCTCTTTTCGGCCGCAGTGTGGCGTGGACGCCTGGGTGGCATATGAAATGTAAACTTTGAATACCACACGGCGAAAAGAGGGACAAAATGTCGTGGGATTGCGTGGTAGTTATCCGAGGTTATCGTCTCGGGCGATAACCGGCGATAACCCAGAAGAGCGACTTTTGAAAAAAAGTATTGAAGAGCCTCCATCTTTCCGCCTCGTCAACTCAATGTACTCACTCTGAGCTAGAGCCAGCGCCTCGAAGACCAGGACCTTGTGCCGAAAGCATTGATGCGAGATAAGGACTGCGCTGCTTCATTTGCAACCTCGGGAATATGGCGGATGCCAGTAAAAAATTCAGAGATGAACGCAAGCTGACGAATTTCCCCTTTCGATTAGGGCGGACTGTGGTTGAATACATATTTAAGGACGTTAGGCAGTGGATTAATATAAAGGCAGCCATCGCTAAACTGTCCTTAGCACCCTAAAAAGCTTTCTGGTGTTCGTCAGAACAATCTAGCTTTGATGCCTTTTGGGAACCTCGGCGCAACAGTTCGATCAGTACCTTGAGTATTCGAGCGCAAGATGGAAGGGGCCGACAATGGAAGTTTACGATTCCGAGAAACTCTCATGCCATGCCGAAAAGATGTTGGAGCCGCGAACGTCTTGATATATTCAACCCTAAATTCCAATTGCAGAGCGCCTCAGCAGTGATGTGGTGGCTGAGGACGTTGAGAGCTACAACACCAGATGCGCACTGCTGAGGTTTGAACACAGGGCATGGCTCATCCAGACGCTGGAAAATATGGCGAACGCGTTATCGGTACTTACTTGGAGTCCTTATGGCCAACAAAATGTCATCCATGTGAACGAAGACGCAAGAAACAACCATGGTTTTTTATTCATGAACCTGTGCAAGGTCAGTGCAGCGTTGTTTTTTAAATAGGGAGCACTGACAAACACAAACAGGCAGAATGGAGTTGTTATTAACATGTTTGCTATTAATCCCGGTTTAACGGGTAATTCGTGATATGCCGCGACAAGGTATATCTTGATGTATAACACTGTACCAGCGAGCCTTCGACTAAAGGCGTTGTCGATGCGTTCAAGTTTCTGTAATTACCGCATGCCAGACACTCGTCCTCGTCTTTATGCACAAGGTGGAGAGGAGATGAATGATTGCTCGACGAAGGGGGAATAATTACCAGCTCAAGCATAAGCTCAAACTCACCGCATATAGCTTCAAGCGTTCTGCTGGACACCCTTCGTTTCTGTGTGGTTACTGGTGGTCCCATGGTAGTGAGCCGTGTTATTTTTCACAGGCTATTTCATTTTTCAGCCGTGTTATTTTTCACAGGCTGATACTGGGTAGAAGGCGCTGAATAAATGCTTTACTCCAAATAACGAATCGTGAGGGATGTGTTTTTATCATTTAGCTAATGGTGACGTACACTCGCGTACAGCTTGAACTGATTGAAGAATTTTGCTCCCAGCACGCCGAAATAAACGTCTGCAATTATCAGAACACAGCACAACAGGCACCTCACTCCAACGTCTTTTTTCAGCGATTAAAGCAGTACGGAGCCATGACAGTGCTGTTCACTGCCTGCAGCGACAATTTGTTCTTGCTACATCGCGATCCTCGGGGGTTACCAGATAATGGAGATTTCAGTTGACGTGTCTACTTGCAGGCGCGTTTTGCGTACGTCATCGACTAGTAGAACATGCGGCAGATTACGACTGCGATCGTAAGCTGCTGTTATTGACTGGCGTAGCGTTTCCCGGAAATAAACACGGTTGGGTGCAGCAGCTAGCACACTCGCCGGAAGGATGGTGGTACCAGAAAACTCCCTCCTGTCTATCTCGTGACTAGTGTCGCTGGGAAAAGCTTGGCTGTCTTGCAGAGGATTGGTTGGTCATTTCTCGCTGTGTTAGAGAAGGCAGGAAAACAAAGTTTGTTGGATCTTCACCTCAAGGTGTGACATTCAATCTCGTTACTCGCAAGTTCCTGCAACAGCAATGGGCGCGGAGTTTGGAGCAGAGTATTCCTTGGCACAATCGGCGAGTTGCGCTTGTCGATCTAGACAGGTGATTCCAGGGTAAGCATGAGCACCCAGATGGTTTTCATGTCAGAAATAAGGCCCGAAGGCGAGGGAGCTGCTGTCCTGGCTTGCGTGCACAGCGACTAGTTGCCACATCCGGTAAAGGAGCTTGGACTGTCATTGGTCCCCAGCTCTTCCCGATATTAGACCTGCTACAGTCTGGTTTCTGGAGCTCCTCCACAATATAACACTCCTTTGGTGAGGATGTCGTATTTAACTTGTGTTCGGTTGACACGAAGATTTTGTGAAATGCGTAGGCGATTTCTGGGGGCAGGGATCCGGTGACGTCGAAGTGCTCCTTTGCCTGCGATCCATTGGCCGCAGCTAGAAGCGCGCCTCAAATCTGATGAACAAAACCTCACAGTTTTTGGCCGAATTTTTGAAGTTTAGATCATTGGTGAATACAGCGGGTGTTGAGGCAGTAGTCTTGTCTTCAAAGCTCAAACTTCATGTTCGTTGGAGCATTGTTTTGGTCACCGGTTTTGTAGCAGCTCGTGATTTAGGCTGCAGAAGGAGACGATAAAATCGACGTTCTACTCGTTCGAAGTATCATGGCAAGACAGTTTATTTTAAAAAGAAGATTACGTGGTGGTGGTCTCCTGAAGAGGAAAATGAGGGGTTCCCAACGTTCTCTTCAAGGAGCGAGGGAGTGGGCCCTTCAGCGAGCAGACGGCCTCCGCTCCAGGATTGAGCCGGAGTGCAATCTAAACGTCGCCGAGAAATGCGACTGTGGAAAATGAAGAGGGAGTGACCAGGAAGTGACCCGGCGACGGTGTCACAAAGCTATGACGCATTTCCGCCGATGCGGAACAGTGACAGGGAAATCGAGGATGAGCCAAATAATGCTATCCCGTTAAAGCTCTTGCGGTGGCCGGAATCAAACCTGGGTCCCTTGCGTTACGAACCGGCGTTCCCATTGCTCCATTTCGACATGGTCGAAGCGGTTTAGAAAACACCGAATAAACCAAAGAAGGCTAATAGAGACATTTACATTTAATGGAGGGAGGGGGAGGGGGGTTATGATTTTAGGCATCTCCTATATGCGTTAGCTCAAGCGGTCATATGTTCAAAATGAGCCCAAAGTTTTTAAAACATCCCAGCAAACCCTGGCGTTAGAATATAACTTATTCGCAATCATTTGCTGCTTCCTGCAACGCAGACGGTCGCCACCATTCCTTTATTCAAGAGTATCTGCCTTACCCTTCCTTACCCAGGGCGGTGCCGTGAGGCTTGTGCTACGTATTGAAGATATTTAACGCTTTCATTGCATCCATTCTTTGCCGAATAAAAAAATTCTACCTTTTACGCAGTATGCCATTCTTGCCGTAAAAACTATATGATGGGTATCAGGTTTGTATGTTTTTATTATATGTATTTGAATTAAATTTTGATAATTTGAGAGTAAAAGTCCAGTGAAACGCAGGTATTCAATAAAATGAGTGGTTACCCTATAAAACTACAAGGAAATGATTTATTTTTGAAAACCACGTAACGTAAGGGTAAGCCTCTACTTCTTTATCCTTTCAAATTTTGACGTTTATTAGGCATGTTTTGTGTGTCGCCCTCTCGAAGAAGAGACGCTATGCTGCACATATTTCATTTTCAAAGCTAGCCTCAGGCCTCAGGTAGCCTCAGAAAAAGTACAAAGGTAGCAAATACCACCATTGAGAAACTAAACCACGGTTTTCTCCGCCAGGTAAAAAGAAACGGCACAATGGCAGTAGTGGAACGCCTACTTCGAGGCCTATTGGGCAGGGCCGAGAGTAGCAAGGGGGATAGTATACAGAAAGTAATGACGTTTACGTAAACAACGCCAAATGTTACATAAAAAACGACGCCAATTTTTACGGTGTGCTTGCTATTCGTGAACCAAGAAACGCTCGAACAAGATTTCGCTCAATCAACAAAGATACGCAGAAGAGAAAATGCTAAATCACACATGTCACGCCGAATCCGTGTTGTGGAATGCATGGTTTGACATACTGTTCACTTCGGCAAATTGGCACAAAGGATTAGTAGCCCTGATAATTCACAATTCAAAAGAGCATGTTTAAAATTTATTGAAAACTATGGTGCGGGTATTTTCTTCTCTGCTACCAATAACACTCTTCTTAGTAGGCAGAACCACAGAGCGCGGTAATTTTTTGTGTGGAAAATATACTGAGAAAAATAAGCGATGATTTTTAGATACTTCCGGTTCATATAGGTTTACGCTGCAAGTTGTAGCTGTTCTATGATTGTTTTGCGAATCACGGTGCTTTTTGTTTACAAACCAGCGCAATGAAGTAGAAAAGTGTTGAATTTGTTTGTCGCTTATTATGTAGATAAATCTTGTGCCGAAAATATGCTGCCATGCGTGTTGGATGTTGTTTTTTGTAAAACAGACTCCCATTTTTAAATGTGTATGAAGTTATATGAAATGGTCAAGTTTCAACGTAATTATATTGTATTTTCTTCAGTCAGTGTCTCTTTGTTTCTCTTCCTCATTGCGCGTTTTTATTGTATCAAGGCAAAAGAAATCGCAAAGTAACGTTAAGTTTAGAGCGCTTTGTGCGTATTCCGGGCTTTTTCCTAGGGGTGTATATATTTGCACAAACAGCATATCTGGTAAGCCTATATTTGCCAATCTTCAACAATTGCGATACACGCCACATCACTGAAGACAACGACATCCGGCCACCTTTAACTTTCTGGCGCATCGGCCGTGATTGCACCACGCACATCGACGAATTCGCCCTTCTTTGAAAACAGGATATTCCCATCACAAGTAAAGCGACAAAGGGAGTGTCATTTTAATAACAGCGTGACCCATGCGTCAGCGCGCCTTCCTTTGCATCGAAAGAGAAGAAAGGAACCTGGTGGGGGATTAGCCTTTCAAATCATGTGGTGTTGCACGGGCGCTGGCGCTTCTGAACGATCAGCAATGAGTCATGAACTACACGTGCTCGTCGCAACCAAATTAAGTTGATATACGGCCTTGCCTCTGTGTTTCTTTTCTTGCTTCATTGTTTCTTGTGCAATCATAAATGTGCCGTAAGGGTGTGATTTTTTTAAGGTGCAAAATTTTTCAGTTGCCTATTCTGTGTCCTAGGTCTGTATCGCCTAAAAAACAATGTTTTGATTGATTGATTGATTTGTTTGATTGTAGGGTTTAACGCGCCGACGCAACGCAGGCGATGAGACGCGCCGTAGTGGAGGGCTCCGGATTAATTTTGACCACCTGGGGATCTTTATGTGCGCCGAAATCTCGTACACACGGGCATTTTTGCTGTTCGCCTCCATCAGAAAGCGGCCGCCGCGGCCGGGAATCGAACCCGCGACCTCGTGCTCAGCAGCGCAACGCCTTAGCCACTGAGCCACCGCGGCGGGTAAAAAAAAGGTGAACTCACAGTTTATGTATAAAACCTAAAATACCTGCGGTGAGTGATCAGAGGACACTTCCCGTCCAAGAAATTGTCTTCGTGTTTTTATTGTGGAGGGGTTGGATAACTTATTCTGGTTTTTCTCTGTGGGTGTCAATATTTATGCAAAGGAATTAAGATCATAGCGCAAAACTCTCCAAGTATGTAGCAAGGGCTAAAATAATCTTCAGTACCTTCCCTACAACGAAATGTCAGCGTTTTACTTGCAGCAGTTTTGAACTGTATTAGGCCAATGTAATTGTAAAATGTTAGGAATAAAAAGCTGGGATTTTACTATTCAAGATACGGTCAGCTTAAAATATATGTGTTCATTATTACCACTTGCGTGATAAAAACGTCTAGAAATGCTTTTAAAAATTTAGCCTGATATTACAGACTTTTTATCATATATGTCCGTATTTTTATTTGGATTTTTATTCTCTTTGATGCAGCCTTCTTCAGTGCTAAAAGCAATCGTGAGTGAAGCTGCAAAGATTTTTTACGTTTTCTTTGGCATTGCTGTAGGGCTGAAGTGGTGACGAGCTACGCGACATAAAACCTGATTATAAATTTATTTGTAGCATCAATGCGCTCAATTGGATTTGACCAAAGAACGCGAAGATTTTCTGCCGTATGAATTCCTTCACAATGTTTATTCCTCTGTTTTTAAAGTAGTGGCACGTCATTGTGAAATTATGTACCTCTCAAGAACCTGAAAGTGGACATTTTTCATAGTATATCTGCAGCACTACTGCAATTGTGAATGGAAGATAAAAAAAAATGTTTATGAGCCAATCCTAATCAGTAGTAGTGGAGCCGCGCAAATAAGATAGAGGAAATGCTAATTCTTGCATTAGTTTTGCGCAAAAAGCTTCCGTCATTGCAAGTACAAGCTGTGTCACTAATTTTGAAAATAATTAGGCCGGACAAACGTTTTTTTTTTTGAAATCGTTCGCATTAGGCGAGGCTCGGCTTAACACACTATAGCAGCACTGTGTTCAGTTTACCATCTTGCAGAAATTGGCTTCATTTATAAATGAAGCAGGAGCTCTTGATGTGAAAATTTTATGTAGAATTCTGGAAGGAGAAATTACGCTACTATTGACAGAAACAGAATCTGCAAAAACAATGTTTAGGCGTATTTACCTGACACGTTGTGTTGCCCGTGTAAGAACCATAATACCAGTCACTGTCAATCTTGCAGTAGGTGCGGCATTCAAATACGGCTCTTAGCTGAAAGAAAACTTTAAATTACCCAAAGTGTAAAAAATACACGATCAACATTCTGTCATTAGCCGCTTCAAGAAACGTGCTACACTTCTTTGGCAGTTAGCTTTCAAGAAGCGGCCCCACCATTTCATTTACTGTACTGGAAGTTTGAGGAAATCTGTATTTTTGAAATGGCGAACAAGCCATAGAATCTGCACCCTTTAGTTATTTTATCTTTCATCAAGTATTACACGTCATTAGTGCCACAAATAAAAAAAATATTTTCACACGTAGGAGTTGACATGGTTTCTATATCGCAAATTTGCGGAAACTAAAGCCTTTGTAAAAGTAAACAAGGGATATTTGTGAGCCGCTTTGTCTACAAAGTAAAATGATTAGGCATTTGGGTATTTTCTCCTCAACAAAGAAAAAAACACTTAAAGTATTTTTTGCTTCTTGGTACAGTGGTTGAGTGTCGCATACTGTGCCTACACTGCTTTTAAAACGCGTATCTACCATATTTGTTCAGGGAATGAGCAATCAAATATTTTTAGTCTTCGGGGAACACATTCTCTATAAGCCAGAAAAAGCAAAGCTCTTGTTGTCCACACTGCCGCCTTCAAGAGTACCGTAAAAATAGGCACTTGGGTTGAAACCACAGCCACGGACTTGACAGAAACTTGGTGCACGAAGGTGTCAGTGATGCTGAAATCGTTCCTCGCAACTTTAATGGGTATAGATGGGACAGAATGTCCCGTGTCGGAGGTGTCGCCGTTATTTTGAGCCCTCACCTGACGGTTACGCCTTTGAAGCAAAGAGATGACCATGAAAGCATATGTTTAAAACAAGACATGTTTGGAAATTATATTTTCAGTAGGCCTACTGCTCTCCGACTTAAGATGACAATACTTTATTGAATTCTGCGAAATCCAAGATTTCACAGAATCATAAATCAATGATTCTGGGAATCCATGATTCTATATTTTTATTAATCAATGAAATCATGAATCCTTGATTTAAGAAATCCGTGATTTCTGTGTTGAATAGTTTTGAAGCCGCCTCATACTAATAGGGGATTTTCATTTACTTAATAATTTTTGGTCCAAACTACTCTCTTCATCTTTAGTAATCAAGTTGTTTTCGATATAAGGCTCCCATGAAATTTTGAACAAGGTGTAAATGTGCCTACGAGAGTGCAGGTTCACACGTCGTTGATATTAGCTCTCGTAATTCGTACCAAATGCCTTTCTAACGTACATGTTACATGTATATGTTGATGATGGCCTATCTGATCAAAAATTGGTTCTCTTTACATGCCGCGTTGGTAATCAATCTGACTATATGCACGGGAAACAAAATTAGTTTTAAAATATTTTAAGGCCCATGACGAGACAATTATAGGTTAACTAGATCTAACTTTTGGTGGCTATTCTGGTGATTATGTGAACTATCTTTGGAATATCGTCTGGTCACATTGTGGCTATTGCCTCGACAGTTGTATTCCAAACAAAATAAAAAGCAACATTTCTAAAATCTATAGACAACTATAGAAATCATTCAAATAGCAAAGAAAGAAAGCGTATCAGAAAGCGCAACTCATAAGGATTGCCATTTCAGAAATAAAAAAAAAATTCTTTCAAAACAAATATGGCCCAGAAAACACGTGTTTTGTTTTGTTAAGTTACCTCAATTTTTTGAGAGTGATCCAGCCAAGATTTGGCCCCACATAAATATAATCAACAGAAAACTGCAGATTGAATGGTAACCGTTACTTCCCCTCTGTTTTTTTCAACCCACGCCCGTTTATTATGCCATTCGTAGTGATTAGTAGATATTGATCCTACTTCACTTTATTAGGAGTGTTTTCTATGATTCTGTACCTTAAAATAAACAAATATTCTTGTGGTCCGGACAAACAACGAAATGTTTTTTACGTCACTACGCCGAATCGCTTTCCCGTTTCCTTGCATTATATTTCGCTTATGGTTATCCCAAGGCATTGTTCTCTTACACTGGCGCATTGCTCTTAAAATTTCCGTATTTTAAAAGGGAAATAACGCATTTTGTCTAACTACGGGCCAATGTCACTTACAAGTACTTGTTGTAAACTTATCGAGCACATAATTTCTTACTATATGAATAATTTTTTAGACGCGCGCAACGTAATATCACCGTTGATGTACGATGGTTTTTATAAATATCTATCCAGTGCTACGCAATTAGTTTACTGTACATGCATTCTCTCTCCTCAGTCCTAGGTATATACGGTCAAACTGATGTCATTTTTTTTACTTCAACACGGCAATTATAAAATTCCCCACACAAAACTACCTCACGAACTTAACTTGCTTGGTTTTTCCTCGACGATTGTTAAATGGGTAACATAGTATCTATCTTCGCGCACAGATTTCCTTGATATCAACGGTACCTACTCCAATCCTCTTCCCGCTAACTGCGGAATTCCTAAGCGTACTGTCCTGGGAGCAATACTTTTTTTAATTCACATCAATGATATGACATCCTGTGCCACACAAGGTGTTGAAATGCGGCTGTTTGCCGCTAATTGCCTTCTATTTCGTTCATTATATTCCACGGATGGCGAACACTAATTGGACAGAAGTATTGCTGCAGTTAATACCAGGTGTCAGTGCTGCCACATGCACATAAACCCAAAGAAAACTGTATGTATGCGCATTGTTCACAAAAAACAACCACACATTTACTCGTACAATACTAAAGATCTCCAATTATTTTACTTACACAAAGTTATGAATATCTTGGCGTCACAATAAAGAACAAATTAACTTGGTCCTGCCACATTGAAAATTTACCTAATCTGCCAGTATAAAATTAGGGTTACGAAAGGACACCCTCAAAAGCTCTCTCCCTAGAACGAAACTCATCGCATTTCACCCAGTAGTCCTGCCTTTTTCGGCATACGCATCTGAAGTCTGGGATCCAACACTAAAAAAAAGTATTAACAATCTTGACTGATTCCAAAGATTAGCCGTTCGGTTTATTTGCAATCGCTTCCACCCGCCTCACTCCCCGACACAACTAATAATTAATAACTAAATTCCAAACTTACAATCTCTATAGAATCTAGCGAGACAAATATTTTTTTTTCAAATATTATGGAAAAATGGTATTACATACTTTTAACACGACCTCACCAAGTTATCTTCGTGTCCTACCAGAGGATGCTTTCTTAAAAATTCACGCCTATCTTTGCACGCACTAACACCTTTAAGTACTATTTTTCCCTCGCACAATAACAGATTAGAACGAGTTGCCGCAGCACATTTTTGAGTTTAGAAATCTAACAAAATCTCTTGACGGTTACTTTTAGTGTGATTTATGTTACTTGTGAAAATTTTGCGTCCCTCTCTGTTTTGCTTTCTTTCTGTCTCTACAGATGTACGACTACGTAATTGGGGATATCATTATCGTTTTACTACCTTTCCTCCTGCATGGGTCATTTTTTCTGGCCTGCAGTATTTTAAAATAAATAAATAAATAAATAAATAATAGCCAAACAATTATGTTTGCAGATGTACACGTTTTCAATTTCCTACTTCGTTGCCGAAGCGAAATCGAACCATATATATTACCATATGTGTGACGAAATATCAACTGCGAATGATCATTGTTGATTACGTGCTCTTTGCAACGCTAAATGAGGGCCATGTGTTAGGCAAACCTGGTAAAAATTTGTTAAGGCCTGCGGCTATCACAGTTTCTAGTGCACTGTTCCTGAAAGGCCTCACAGCCAAATCTATACGGCTGTGTCATGCAGGGTATTTCAGTGTAAATCCAGGGTACTGCTGTTGCATTCCGATGGGAATAAGCCACACCTGGAGTTTCCTCTTTCATTGTGGGCATGTTTCTGTCGAAAAGTAGGCTAAATATTAAGCGAACCAGCAACACAATTATACACTTTCAGATGCCAGTAAGTTGCAATATACAGCTGTAGCCTTTACGGGATGAAGCCCTAAGTGGCTGGGGCTGTTTGCATCCCCTCTCGTCGTCGTCGTAGTAGTATTCGCTGATCGTCTCTTGTAGTGAAAGCGCTAAAACACCGGGGGAATAGCTTACGCCTCGCGATAGAACGTAAAGCGTAGTAAAGCAGTTCGAGACACGCGTTTACTCCTCGTGCTGGGGGGCTTCGTAAGGGTACAAAAAAAACACCTAAAACTCGCTTCCCCTGGCGGTATAGCGCCTTGTGCTTAAACGAAAACAGAATTTTTGCAGGAGGGCTGTATTCCTCTACCCTACAACGATTTCACCCCCGATGGCAAAAAAGCCAGGGCGCCAAGAATACACTTCTGGGTGCTCCACCTTTCTCCAGATTTCTGGTTAGTAGAAGTGACCCAGGATTTTATACCCTATTCGACACTCCTTACCCAGTGCAGGTTTTGCTTTGTTGAGCTATATCATTTTTATCACGGGTTTTTTGACGCAAAAATCCGAAATTCTTACACCAGAGCGAAGCTAAGAATATGCAATTTCCTTGTCGGAGGCTGAAAACGCACAAAATGGCCAAACATTGTGCAATAAAACAATTTTAGATGCTTCCCGTTACCAGGTAGAGTTAGTGACAAATATGTATCGGAAGAAACTTGAACAGATTTCTAAGTAGGGCATCGCGGGTTTTAGGCAAGAGCTTGCAACGCAGTTGAAAGCTGTAGCAAAACAAGGTTGGAAAGATAATGCTGAAATTTGGTTCGCTTTAGGATGTTTTTTATTCTAAATTATTTCAAAGTAATACAAAAACCACTACCCATACATAGCTGTACAAATTAGTTAAGTTCATTTTTTGTACTGCTAAAATCCAATGCATACTGGGTGTCAACACGTTATTTGCTCTGCGACGAACTCAGGAACCATCCGACAGCCTCATTGGAAATCCTTGCAATGCCGGACTGAGCAGTCTTCTTGGACCGCAATCCCTTTTGGGAGCGCCTTGCCTGGCTCGCAACAGCCCAGGGCGTCATGAACGCCTCGGATGGCGCAGGTGGATCGGCGGAGGTGGGAGCTGCCGCTCGTTTCTCCGTCCCCGTGTATTCCGTACCTTAAAGCGAGCTTTCGACAGGGGGAGAGGAAATAGTGTATGCAGCGGCACCCCAGCTGACTCACTTGCCTCCACGGCCCCTGGTGACTTAAAAAAGCAGTGTGGGGACGGGTTTGGCTGCTGGAGTAAACCCAGCAGGGGCAGTGGCAGAACCAGATCAGACTCACTGAATAGGATCGCCACCAAAACCAGACGCCGCTCTGCCCCCCGAAAAGCTGCGTCGGCGTACCATGGTGAAGCGAAGCAGGGGAACCTTTTTCGCGCTTCTGAGTAGTGGATGTTTAGTGTCACTTTCAAGTTAGTTATTTGTTTTCCTTCAGTGCATTTGATGCAGGATCGTGAGACTACCGCTGGGGCCCTGCACAGTTGGGACATTTGAACACGTTCGCTGTCTGCTTGGTGGTCGCGACTGCAGCACTTGGCAAATGCGACATTTTCGCGACATGTTTTGTAAATCAGCGGTGGGGATTTGGTATGTATGGCCGTACTTGACACCGGAAGAAACCTCCAGTCATGGATTTGAGAAGGTTGAAGTGATCGAATGTAAAGAAGTTTTGCTATGTTGCGATTTCTTGGTTATCTCTGCGGATTGTAATGCGTCTGATAGCTGTGATTTCTTGCTTTTGTAGCTCATCCAGAAAATCAGAGTAGGTTTCGTTTTTTCAGGTATAACTCAGATACAACTCCCTGAGAATAGTTCGTACTTCTATGGGAAGATCTTCGAATGGAAAGTCCCAAATCAAGGTCTGTTCAAGAAGGGTGTTTGATTGTGCCTGGTTATGTACTTAGGCAAGGTTTTCTCTAGTGGATAGTTTTTTTGCATTGTAGGCATTCTCCAGTACACTCTCGCTTAACTCAGCAATGAGGGTGACTGATTTCAAAGCTTAGTGTCGGAATTTTGCGCAGATTCCACAATACGGTGATGCCCTTTTTACGGGGCCGATGGTTGGGTTTGGAAACTTTGGGTACCATATGGCATGTATTAAAAGTGAACCTTACCCTGATAGATTCAGAGGTCCCGGAGCTCCCTTCCTAGTCAATAGACAGGGAGCCCATCTGGCGGTGCTTTTTTACGATTCAGATGCCCACCGTTTGGGTTTATTATCCTACCCTACTCCTTTAGGCACGTTACCGCGGGTCACAAGAGCTTATGTTGGGATGCTCGGGGTCCGCGGTGTCACCAATACCGTAAACAAGGATACTCAAGGTGCCCAGGTCAGCGGAGGGAGGAACAATGGGCAGTTGTAAGAGTATCGCGACGATTGCTTTATGTCCCCAAGTAACTTGCGTTCGACAGCCGTTTTATACATAATAAATGAGTCTGTGTAGTGTGAAGAGCTTGATAAAAGCTCCAAATGTTTGCCCAGTGTCCTTGCGTGGTCTTTTATTGTGCAACTATTGGTGTGCACAAGAGGAAAGTGGTTTGTTTTGTGTCATTTTTATTTTCTTTTTGGTTCCAGACTTTCATTGTGTCTGTGTAAGAAAGTATTTAGGATACAAAAGCTCTGCAGCTGTTTCTTTTTGCTTCTCAGCGAATACGCTTTCCAACTGCCTTCGCATGCTTAAAGACAGGGCGTGGCTCTGCAGTGGCGTACTTGCGAATGTTACACCAGGCCTTGTTCTAAGCTTTACCTAAGTCTCGAAACTCTTCATTCGACAATTTCTTCTTGCAGTTTTGTAGATTGCCAGAGGTCTGAGGGATAGAACTCTTCGGAGCATCAAAAATGTGTGTGGTAAAGACGCTACAAGCTTCGTCAATCCGTTAGTGTTGTACTGATCTGTAAGATAGTTCTAACGTTTGCGTAAAAATCACCCAGCCTGGGCAAATTTCTTAAAAATGTTTATCATACAATAAACTGTTGGGGAGTATATCTAAGCCTTTGATAGTGATAGGGAAGTTGTCGCTTCTATAGGGGCTAAATCCCATGTTCCACTTTAACAAAGCGAGAACAACGGCTGGACAAATTGGTATATCAATGTGTGAGTAGATGCTGTGTGTTGCGCCTTAGATTGTTGCTTTGTTTTCATTAAAAAAACAAGCTCCAGGCCAAAGTAAAAACCTCTCAATTAGGGGGCACCGGGCAGCTTCGCGTTCAGAGCCCCAAAGTTTACTACAGATGTATCCCACCAGTATGAATGGGTCTGGTAGATGGTCATCAAACATTCCATTTCAGGACAGAATAGGCGAAATATGAGAGAAATATATGTAGAATATATTGATACTAATCTGATGAAGATTATTACCCATGCAGCAACCACTTCAAGGGTTGCTGTCGAAGGAACAAATTAGTAGAGAATTGGTGGCCGTATGATTATTGCTACAACACCAGGCTAGTGAGAACCGACGTATCCATTTTTCGTCGACATAGAGTAGCGAGTTGGAAAGTTTGTTTTGCATTTAACTGTGTTTTCTAGAGAAAAAAGTTGGCTGAGAAGGTTTATCAATCATTTTATATATATCATATTAAGAAATTCCTTGGGCTCCTTGAAGTTCTACTGTACAATGCTATGTATTGTCATAAGTGTCTAAACAAAACATGCAGCCGGTTCGGGTGTGCGTTTGTCAGTGGTTTTATCTGTGAAACTGATTATTTATAGTGATCGTGATACAAGAGGTTTCTTTTCATGGCCCTTGCTGGCACGCTTTTCGTTTGGCTTTAAAGCGTACAGAACTGACGTGGGCGTTCAATCCATCTCTTTGTCTGGTGGCAAAATGGTGGATGTCGGGTCTTGCTCCCTTTGCTGGCCACCTTTGAGAGTGTCGATCATGTCTGTGTAACGTCCACTTATCAAGTGGAAAAGGCACAGAAAAATACGTTTTTTTGGTTGAGGACAATATTTCGAAGCACGCGTCAGGTCACGGTAAACAGACAATGAAGTGTTCTCGTGGTTTGAGCTTGCGTAAAAGTCTAAGTATTGTGTCGCCTCACGCTACGGGCGATGTCTTCCTATTTGATGTGTGGGTCGAGGCGACCGTCGTGTCTCGTAGTGCTTGCACGATGTGGGCCCAGCCGTCGCCACCAACAGACAAGGGAGCGTAGCTCTAGATGAGATGTCGAACTGGTTCCGGTGCGCAGACCTAGCGAGTCAGCCTGGCAGCGCAGCTGGTTCTTGTTTATGGAGTTGCCGACACTGCGTTCCCGCGCGGTCTCCATTTAAGATCACCGCCTGGAATATGTGTTGGTAGACCTGAGTCGTATTCGGGTCCCAATGACAATGGGGCCAGTTCCAGGAGCATCGCCTGGTCTCCCGGGTCTTCCTCCTTCTACCCGCTTGGCTCCTTCCTCTTCCTCTTTTTCTCTCTCTCGGCATGTCCCTCTTTGCACACCTCGTACTTCTTGACTGGTGCATACTCCTTGGGAGGGTTTCGGCGCATACACCTTCGAAGGTCTTGACACATACCCATTAGGGGGTTGGTCATGGCAGTCTGCCGCGCATGCCACTGAAGGCTGCAGTGGCACTACGGGTGTGGATGCTGAGGCAGAGACTTCGACTTCCATGCTAACTGTGTTTACGGGGACCAGCACAGTAGAACCGGAAGCAAAACTATATACACCTGTGTTGTTATTTGCCACCTCAACTGCTGTGGGTTCTTCATGCTGTGGAGAAATGTTCTGGGCAGCCGAAGCCAGCAGAGTGGAGGGCGGGGATGTGACCAGATAAGCGTCACCGCACTGGGTCGCCACCAAAACCTGACGCCGTCCCAACGCGAGCAACGTCACCCTAGGTTCCTGAGAGAACTGAATGCGGAATTCGAGCTTCGCGATAGGAAAATGTTTGGTTATTTTATGGTTGATCATTTTTTCTCATGCTTGATTTTGTCACGAGTGGGAATAAACAGCGTAGGGCCCTTCACAGTTCAAACACTTGAATTGCGCGGTGTTGCGCTCGCGGGTCTGGTGCTCATGCTTGGAGCATTTTGCAAGAGTCTTTTGCCCTCGGCAGTTGATACTTTGACCATACCTTTCTCATTTGAAGCAACGTTGCGGGTTTAGGATGTACTGTCTTATCTGACAATAAAGGAAGCCTGCTTCGACTGATTCTAGCAGCGTACTACTATCAAAAGTGAGGATGAAATGTTTATTTTTGATTTCATTTTTTTATTGTGATGCATCTTACCATAGTAACATCCTTCTTCCTCAAACCTTCAAACTATCCGCTTAGGTTCATTCATAGGTCCACTTTCTTATATGACACTTTGGCAGCTGCTTAGAGTTAGTTGAGGTGTTGCGGTAATTTGAGGGTCACCTATGTTTGTTTGCTTCAGAAGGTTAGTAGAGTGTTTGTTACATCTAATTTCAGTGATAATGTCCCCAGAGGCAAGGTTCTTTGTATCATAGTTTTTTTTCCGACCACAGTTTCACTAAACGTGGTGATTAGAATAAAATTTTGAAGTAAGTGAGGTTGCTTTGTCGACGGTGTGCAAAACGGGGACGTTGTCAGGGATTGTAAATACAAGAGTGAATAGGGGTTTGAAGGTTGCTTTGGTGATCATTTTAAACGCGAGGTTATAAAAGCACCATACCGCATAGTAGGAACGCGGGTACGGGGTATTAAGTCAACTGCGGTTGCCCTTATGCTCAGCATGGTGACGGAGCTTCCTCCCTGAAAAACAAACAGGCAGCCCGTCCGCCGGAACTTGACGAAGAATGCGAGTGCCACGAATCTCGGCTTGTAACCCTTCACCTTTAAATTTTTCGCCTCAGTAACTGTCATCTTAAGTATGAGAATTTTTGTTACGCGGTGTTGCCAGTCACTGTCATAAGGATAACTCGAAGCGCCCGAGCGGGGAAGATTTCTATACAATAATTAGTGGTCTATGAAGAATGCAACTGTATTCAGCATAATACAATGCCTGCCATGCAGTGCCTATTTTGGCTGTGGAAGTTTTTTCTAGCGTAATTGTGCGACAATCGTTTTTCTTTTTGCTTACGGAGTGTGATAAAAAGAATAATGAACCATAGCGAAGTTTACTTACTGCAGAATAGGTTTTCTCTGGGCACCTGTAGAACTTTTGTGCAAACACTCTGCTCTCGACGTCTCTGTTCCATACGCCTGAGTAAAAAAGGAATAATATATGTACAGAAAGACGTTAAACTTTTCTTCAAGTCGCCAATATAGGTCTTAGCGTCTCAGCCGCAACTGCACTGAACCTCCGGTGGAAACCCCATTTTATGGCCATATTTACCTGTGTATTGGGAATCCAGAGTACTTCACAAGGGCATTCTAAAAAAATTTTGCCCTTTTCGTCGATGTCAGCACGGACACGGGTGGCAATCAATGATTTGGCATCGTGAAGGCAGACCTCTGAACAAGTCAGGAAGTCAAGATACCTTCAAAGGTCATTGTTTTCGCCGCAATAAAGTTAGGGTAAGCATTACAATTAGAGAGTTCTCTTATTCAATTGAAAATTTCTTCCAGGGAAACGTACCATAACCAAGCTAGGGTCTCTTTAAAATGCGCATGCAACAAATAAGACAGTGTTTTGTGAGGTGAAAACCTCAAACGCCTCTATGCTCGGAATTTCAGGTAAATAACATCTAAGGTCTTTAAACTAGGTTTCTAGCCAGTCACCGCAACCCGGTTCTATGCTATATATACCTACTGCAGAGCATGCAGTTTGGATACTGTGGGGTAAGCATCTCGCCGGAAGTCGTGTGGCGTAACTGCCCCAGGCCAGGCACTGGGTAAGCTGTTCTCGTGCGTGCCGGAATAAAGACAGTTTTTGTATTTTAAAGCTATTTGTTTATAGCAATATTTAGTTTCAGCTGTTTTTTTACTTTCATCAAATTTGCTGAGACGTGCCGGTGCTTCATATCCTACGAACGAGCGAGGCCTTGGCTCGCATTTTCAGAGGAGTAGGAGTGCGCATTGCCCACAAGCCTTCGGCAAACATAGGCCGCCTAATCCCACGCCTCAAAGACGGCCACCAATAGATAAAGCACCCGGGGTCGTTAACCCCATTCCGTGTGCTGAGTGCAACGCCTCTTACGTCGGTGAAAGCAAAAACGTACCGGAGAAGCTTAGGCAACACACAAAAGACGTACGGAAACAGAGTAAAGAACGTAGCGCAGTCGCCGAACACTGTGAAGTGGCTTACCACAAAATTGACATCTCTGGAACGGCCATCCTCGAAAGGGAACGAACTGGAGGAAGCGGCTTTCCCTTGAGTCGTAGCATATTCAACGATCCACTGGGAAACTTAATCACTCGCTTGGCACTCCCCCTTCGGTGTACACACACTGATTACGAGCCGCAGCGAAGGGATTAGTTCGAGGCCAGCAAAAGTGAAAGACTAAGACGTGGCTGCAGCGTTGCCCAAGTCACCCAACACCTTAGACTGTGGAATGCAAACGATGCAAGAAATGTGCGCTTCAGCTCGGTCAAAAGGAGATAGTGCCGGTTACAAGGAGTGAGCAAGCTATGAGCATTTCGGATATAAACCGCACTGACTGTTTTAGATGCGACTGCATCTCATTCACTCGCCTTGTCCCTCCATACGGCGTTGTCCGTCCACAACCCTCCCCCTACACTTTAAAAAAAATAATAGTTAGCGGCGCCCGGTTTCGATCCCACGACCCTTTGGGCGGAACGCGAGGTACATGGCGCTGTTCCCACTGCGCCACAAAACCGAGACAGAATCAAATGCTACGAACGAGCCTTGTATCCTTGACTCATTCAAACTACGTCAAGAAGCAACTGATACAACACATGATGGGGCAATGATTAACACTTGCAATAAAATAAAAGAAGCTCCCACTTACAGCAACAATGATGGAGTAAAGGTCGTTACGACAGCGAAGCCCCAAGAATACCACTTAGAGAGATTGAGCAAGATTGGCCAAAAACATAATATTAATCATAAAACATATTAATCGTACGCGTTCCCGACACGTTCCACGCGATTTCATAATCAATCCAACGGAAACACCAAGTGAACTCCACGATGCGTCGCATCTACACAGGGTTCAACTCGCGGGGAGGTGGGCGCATTTTTGATTATACGAACAATAGATCTAAACCTCCATTGCCATTTTTTTCAAAACTTGATTTTTTGCATCTATCAGTTTCGCGAACTATTTTCGTACGAAAATTGGCGTGCTGTTTTTGAATAGAACTGTTCAATGAAGCAGAATGACTAAAAAATATTTGACACTTTTTATATAATAGCCAGTTTTGTGACACCCAAACGTGCCCGATGTCCAATTTTTCAAGTCTTTTTTTTATTATACAACTTCGCTTAAATAAGTCATAATCGTGGGGGTTAGGTGGACAGGTTATTGTCTTCATTAGGTTCCTGCCAAATCGTGTTTGCATTGCACCATTAATATTGTAGGTATTTCTGTTCTCACAACATGCATGTTTTCGCGCATTGTGGTTTAAATAAATTTTTCTTATGCATTTATAGCAATTTTATCATTTGAAGGTGTTTAACTTTATAAGCTTTACAAGCCAAAAATATAATTGTAAAGTCTAGGCTACACTTATGAATTTTTGTACTGTTCTAAGAAATGCTGTGGTGCAGCTGCGTCGCAAATTAAGGATTCGAAAAAAGACTGAGTAATTGATAACATTCCACAAGTACCAAGGGTAACTTATCATAAAAGTACAAGTACAACAAAGTACAATGATGTCGAAAATAGGAACCTCTGGTTGCCCAGAGTGTAACGGAATGACAGGACAGGTGCAGTTAGAGGTATTTGGGAAAATCGTACAATTATCACACGACATGCACATGATCCAGGTAATCAGGAATATGCCCTAAAGTTTATAAGATTGATAAAAACATACGGTCGTCATCGTATCGAATGCATTCTCCTCCCTTGCATATCCCTGCTGGACCTTGAGGTTTGCCATTGCCGGAAATTTGCTAGGAAAAATAAAAAAAGAGTTCTTTTAGCTTGCTGTCATTTTCCTCATATGGTTCACAAGCAACTGCGACTCTCCCCTCGAAGAATGAAATCATTGCCGGCAGGGTGGCATTGGCAAGCTCACTCCTAAATATCAAATTTCATCCTGTGCAGACACACGCGCAATTACCTCTAAGCCTCAGAAGTTACCAGAAGCTTTCTCTTTCGAATTTTTTGCAACAATTTAGATGAATCGTTGCAGCGTTTATTGTTCCTGCACAAATTAAAAGTCGGAGAGGGTGGTTCTGTTGCGTAAGGCACTTAAGCGGCCTGTTTAAGGCATTCGACCGGATTGGTCGTTTATTGCCTACACTTATCATGTCATTCGGTGAATGTGGGTCACACTGGCAGATGCCTAACAGGCACCTGCAGGAGCAGAGCAACAAACTAAAAATGCGTAAAGGTGCTCATCTATCTACGCACTTTGACAAGTGCAAGTGAAGCAAACTCTTCGAAGACACCGAGGCGCTGCATCAACAAAAAGGCCAGCACACCGGCGAGGTTGTGGAAGCATTTCACGTCTCAGAAAGTACTAGACGCATTTCCAAACAATCTATCAGGCTTGCGGATATGGAGGTTGACTTTCTGGCCAGGGCTGTGCGTTTATGTACGCACACGTGGAGCATGTTTTTTTATCTTCTGTTTGCCTGTCAATATTCACAAATGAATGCGCCATAGGTGAGTGGTAATTGTTTACTATTGCATGTAGGTTTATCCTGTCAATTAAAAAACTCAGTTGTTTGTCAGCGCCTGTCCTCTCTCCGTCGTTTTCTAGATCAGTTGTCTTCCTGCTGCTTTGCATAATGAACTAGTACTAACTAGCCCTAGTGACAGTCCTTTTACAATGTGTCACTCGGGAGAGAATTGTTGCGAAGGCTTCGGAAGGCTTTCGAAGTGCCCGTGTAGGATAGGTATTATTCTGCCCTTACTGTCCGAACAAGAAAATTCAATGATGATTTTTTTTCCTTAGGCAACCCATTCAGCACAATCACTCAGACGCACGTCTCATAAACAATGTGCAATGCGGATGTTAATATTATGAGCTAAGAATATACAGGGCAAACAATCTTTAAAAAATAACTTTTCTATGCTACAATAATGGCAGTTTAGGTAGGCAAAAAATGCAATACAGGAAAGCCACCACTCCGTATTCTCCTTTAAAAATAAACAACCATTCCTAATGGTTTTTTGAAGTAACGTTAATATGGTCAAAGATAACGGTCTCAATTACAATTCGTGATTTTTTTGTCTCCGCTTTAAAAATGTAGCGGGAAGTCCTTGGATTACCTTAGCCTGAATATACCCCCATGTGTTGTCCACCTTAACAGCTATTTAAATTGTACAAATTTGTTATCTTCATCAAACCGTAAAGAGGTCAATGGTGAATGATTATTTAGGCACAGATTATCTCTATGTTTGGTTTGCGTAATTTTTTTTTCAAGTTCATTCGAACTTCTGTACAGCCACATATCATATTGCACTTTCTATTAGGTA
The DNA here is from genome assembly GCA_013339765.2 of Haemaphysalis longicornis. NCBI lineage: Eukaryota > Metazoa > Arthropoda > Arachnida > Ixodida > Ixodidae > Haemaphysalis > Haemaphysalis longicornis. The sequence goes on from CM023455.1 coordinate 43,110,485, forward strand.
ACACATGTGAAAACTCAGTTAGCACGTCAAGTAGCAAGAAAGTTTTTGACGCTATCATTCAGGACGGTATCATTACACACCATTAATAAAACATCAATTCAATTATTAGCGGCAGTTTTGCCAGAACATGTTTACAAATTAAGTGTGATATCACACTTCTGAATGTGAGATGAATGACGCCTAGATATATATTATGTGTACAATTTGAGTGTTATAAAATAGTTGACGGTTTTGTTTGTAAACTTTTGCTTTGTTGGTATATCTACGTTTGGTACTGCAAATACGCACATGAGGTGTACTTTTATGTTCTTATTTCTAAGTGGTCTCACCTCAGTTTATTAACATAAGACGTCTTCCACATAAGATGTCCATCCACATAACACGTCCCAGAGATAATATTTTGATATTTCAACAACAATAAACTGAAACTGAAATTTAAGTAATCCAATTCTGAATCGCACAACATCGGCAGGCACCAGGTGGTTTACGCACACAACATGCCACGGTATGGCATTAGAAGACACAGTTGCATTTTAACATCATCGATAATGAAGATGAGCCTTCCATCCTTCTAGTCCAATCACTCAGCGTTTCTTTTTGGCTTGTTGTATGTGCATTGTCATTACAGCTCTCAGAGCTGAAGTGACCTTTTAATTTAGATATTGTCAACTTGGATTGTAGAGCTTGGAATCGTGGGTGTCTGACGATGTTTTTACTGAGTTAACATGTCGAAAGCTTCGTGTTTTGAAAAAAAAATTTCATTAAAAAGGGGTCCGCGATATTAAATATTTATTACTATTGCGCTCTTTGTGTTTTTTCGGGGCACAGCAGAACAATTAGAAGTTTTTTTTTTCAATCCAGAAAGATGGTAACACGATTAACGTACAGTAGTGCGTTTTGCTTGCACTGCTAATAGTTTTTACTAAATAACGAGACGACAAGAAACTTACGAGGCAGGGTGTCCCTTCAGGGTAGTTGTATATTTGCGGGAACCGGTCAAGTGAAGATTCACAAGTGTAGGTACAGTTGGTCGCATATCCGGCCTGTTATTAGGAATAAAATGAAACGGAAGTAATGCTTTCACTCGGACAAACAAAAAATTCGACATGACAACTGCAACACAGCGATGTCTATTACGGAGCTTAGATCCATTGACACAGCAGGTTTTCTCTTAAGCATAATATCTCTATAGATTTTTGCCCTTTTGACAATCAAAATAAAAACGGTTATTCCTGTTAACACCTACAAATGTCTCTTCTGGCAACGTTCGGAGGTTGAACAACTAATTTTATTTATCATGCACAAGAGAAGAAGCCGCGGGTCTTAATTTGTCACAATTGCAGCCTTATCACAAAGTAAATTTGTCACGCAGAAAGAAGCTATGACAATGATATCTCCAGTAGGGAACCAGTCCCTCACACTAGCACCCCTAAGGATGTTGACAACAATCCTCAAAACGCTTCCTTACTTTATCTAGTACACGATACTCCGCACGAAAGGACGTCAAATTTTTGCTGAAGATTGAAACGCTCATCTCCGGAATATCAAACGTAATACTTGTGAAAAGCTGTAAGAAACTTTAACAATGTAATAAAAATGGTCTATGATACTGCAGCAAAATTTAATTGTGACATCAAAGCTATCAATAAGGCCTTGTAGCGCTGTTTCAAACACCTTAAATGGCAATTATATTTGATTTGTATTACTGGCTTCGACGTTGCCTCTAGCATGAAACACGTTAAGCAGATTTGGTTTTTTTAGGATTCCTACCCAAGATTCTTAAACAGGTATTCTACAGGGTGTTAAATAGGACCTCAAGAGATTTTACAAATAGGCTCTCGGAGGCCTTTTGTTTGCGCGATGTGAATAAATGCTGCGGCGGGTGCTATATAACGGCTTGCGAATGCTTTTTAAAGCATCAATAATATAGCACCTGCAGTTTAAACTTTTTCTAATTACAGTAAGCCGTCGGCTGATAGTTTGGGACATTTCGACGATGATAACAAATCCCGATATCCCGCGTTATATTTGAGAAATTATATTTGCCCGCAGACCTAAGCACTTAATTCTTCATTCCTCTGGATGCGCGCGTCTAGGGTTTGGCCGATGCAAAGCGTCGAAAAGTCATGCCCCTGTTTTCGTAACTCAGTGCTTTGCATGTCACACTTACGGTGTGTGACATTATTTAAGGGCCAAGATAACGCCACAGCCAGGGGAGACCGGAGGGCACGTCAGCGCGCGCCTCCCCAAACGAAAGAATATAAAATGAACATCGGAAAGTCCCAACGGTACAAAAAAAGAAATTCACTTCATTTTAAGTGACAAACCATGTATTCTGCAAAACGTAGATGTGTAATAAGATAGCGAATTGGGAGAGTTGGAGTGCGTTCATGATAGTCAGCGCAAATGAAAAAATGCGAAAAAATTAAGGACGACAGCGCTTGTGTCGTCTTTACTCAACTTGTCCTGTTTTTCGTCTGCCCTGACCATCTCAAACGTAGAGATGCGAAGTAACATTCACAGCAGCGGTCAGAGGGTCAGATGCAAGGTAAGGCTGAATCTCAAAATTGATAGGAGGAAACTCTTAAAAGCTACAAAACACCGCCCTACGTCAGTCAGAGCAAGATCGCGGAAGTTTAAAATAACTCCTAAAAACCAATAACTCCTTCTAGACGAGTACAATAAGGTCAGCGTAGACATGCTAAAGGACAACCTACCACAGGCAATGAGTAAACCATTTGGCAACTGTGGGACAAGGACCTTGTAGAACCAAAGTGCAGAACTAACTAAAGTGACGAAGGAATTTCTTCCGAAAAGGTTAGAACCTCAAATTGACGACTACGGCAGATCAGACTGCACAGACAAACGGTCAAAACTGGTTAACAGATGTACAACAAACGACATTAGTGGATATAACCTGGCAGTCATCGAGGAAAAGTTGCAAATAGGGGGTAGCTTGGAAGCAACTAACAGAAAGCTAGTCTTTGGCATGAACAGGTAGTATGCACTCATAGACGAGCAGGGTAACATAACGAAATACTTGGTTGAGATAATAAAGGTAGCAGAATGATTCCATTCCAGGATGTAGGCAGGCGACATATATAATAGGAAGCTGCTGAGAATTCAGGTTTAACTTGCGATGTGCAACTAGTTACTAAATAGGAGTTAATAAAGGCTCTCAAACCTATGAAAAGAGGAAATGTTGTAGGTGACGACGGTATAACCATCGATTTTTGAAGGGGGAGCAACTATTGTTACCGAAAAACTCGCTGTAGTATTTTCGGAAAGTTTGAAGGGTCAAAATGTGCCCATAGCCTGGAAAAAGGCCAACATTATTCTCATTCACAAAAAGGCAGATCCGAAGGACCTGAAGAACTACAGACTCATCAGCTTTTTCTCTGTCGCGTACAGCCTTTTACCAAAACATAGTAGCCCGCATAGGTGACGGTCTCAATTCAAAGCAACCAAGAGAGCAGACTGAGTTTAGGAAACTGTACCAAACAATGGATCACTTTTTTGTTGTCAAGGAAGTGATAGAAAATCTGCGTAAGTCTCCTAAAGCCCTTTACATGAAATTTCTGGACTATAAGAAAGCGTTGGATTCTTCACTCACCGCTGCCGTGCTAGAAGCACTCAAACAGCAGCAAATAGAGGAGACCTACATAACACTTTAAAGAGGCATTTATCGAGAAGGGAGGTGCAGGATAACCCGCCGCAAGCAATGCTACAATCTCCCGATCCGCTAGGACGTGAGACAAGGAAATAACATCTCGCCAAAGCTATTCATATCATGTCATGAGAGTGTGCTTAGAAAGCTTGACTGGGAAACCATAGTATCAAGGATAAAGGTGTAATACTTGAAACTTTTGAGGTTTACTCAATGCATAGATTTCTGAGTGACACTGAAGAAGACCGGCAAACAATGCTTGAGGAACTACAATCATAAACCACAGAACAGCAACCATAAACCCGAGAAACTGCAATCTGGGGCAGAATTATTGTGGATTGGAGGCCACTCGCCAAGCTCTACTAAATAGAAAATTATCCAACTTCTGTCGCTCAAAAAAATCTACAACCAATGCATATTGCCGGTTATGTTATGAGGAGCTAAAACTTGGCGTCTTACTAAAACAGCCGTAAACCAAACTTAGGTTGGCTTAACAGGCCGTAGAAAAAATTATGTTAGAAATAACACTCAAGAACAGAAAACGAGCTACATGGATGAGAGAACAAACTACAGAAGAAGATAGTGTTGTTGAAATAAAGACAAAAAGGGAAGTACTAACCATGTAGTGACGCGAACCGACAACCGGCGGACAATTAAGGTAACAAAGCGGAAACCAAGAAATGGTTTTAGAAGAAGCAGAAGGCCAGTAATCCTTCAGAGGGATGAGATCAAGAAATCTGGAAGTAAACAGTAGACCTGAGCAGCGCAGGACAGGAGAAGTTGAATGCAAGTAGAAGTGCCTTTCGTCGGGCCGTGAAAATGAGTAGGCTGACGAAAATGATCTAAATGACCGCTGCAGAATGTGTGATCCTACAAGTGATAAAAAGTTCACGGATGCTATTTATAGTTCCCCGCTAACGTGGGAAAGGGACCAGCGGGCACGCAGGTGTAACTTTACCTGTAAGTGTTTACGTTCGTGCTAAGTTAAGACACGCTAGCGAGGATTGTGAGTTAAACAACATCAAGACACAAATCCTGAAGAAAGCATAATCTACGAACACCCTAACCCTTGTATGTCTGTTTAGAGTCCTTTTACTAAAAGCTACGTTTTGGATAGACATTTAGCTGCAAAACGTCAAAAATTATGCTTTTTTCCTTAAGCCACTTGCTCCTGGGGGTGTCAATTGACGCCACAATATAAACGCCATTGGAGCAAATTGAATGAAACCAAAAGTGGTAGTTTCCTGCTTGTTGGGATAGATTTCGCCATTGCAGAGTTTTAGCGGAGCCGGATGTTACAGAAAAGAAGAAGCTCCGGTGAAGATGAAATTGCGGCATTTACGAAAAAAAACGAAGATCCCAGTTTTAGCCCCAAGCTTGTAGCTTTTTGAATACGTGCGATACGATGCTAATTTTCTGTCTGTAGGATCATGTTTTTATAATATCTAGTAAAATATGCACAACATGTGACTCTGCTCAATATAAAATTTTTATTGCGAATTGTTTGTTTCCCTCTATATTAAATCAATACTGGCACAACGAGCTGTATTTTCTGTGTGTGGGTTTATGGATCCCTATAATTTAAGGAAATGGACAGACAACACTATAGTTCTCTAAATAAGAAAAAATTTGCGCTGAAACTGGAAATATCTCGCCTAATTGTTAACCATTCAATAAAAGATTTGTAAATGTTATCAACAAAGAGAAAATGTTGGATGCACGAAAATTGTTTTTAGGTTTTATTTTCGCTTTAAAGTACAAGAATATTTTTCGAATTCGCTAATAATTGAACTCACCGTACCGGTTTTCAAAGTAACCATTTTGAGAATTGGTAAGGACAGTGTCGAATCGAATCTGAAGCGCAACGAAATGAATCACCCCGATTCCGAACCGCTACCGAACCGGTGTTTGTGTTCGACACAGAGGAAAAAAAAAGAGGTTTGAATTCTTGAATTATACGATGAATGCTGGTAGACTCCATGAGGTAAAAATACCTTTACTTTCACAACAAGATATGGTTCTTCTATCTGTCAAAAACATGATGTTTAAAGTACACAAGCCGGATTGACAAGATACCACTATTAAATCCTGAATCTCATACAGCGCATCGAATGATTTGAGGACATTAGGTTGGTAATTACGGCGTGCTTTTTCAGACAGAATTGTCGCACTCCTTACACCGGGACTTCATGGTAGGCATCTGTACCAAAACGTTTAAGGAGCAGCTCCATTTAATGTATATTATAACTTTTCTAAAGCCTGGTGGCTAGGTGCATAAGACGTTGTGCTGCTGATACGAAGGACGAGGGTCCTATCACCTGCCGCGGCGGACGCTTTCCTGATAATGAAGCGGAAAGCGAGAACGCCCGTGGGCTCAAGATTTCTGCGGAAGTAAAAGATCCCCGAGTGGTCAAAAAAGTCTGGAGGCCTCTACTATTGCATGCGTCATAACCTGTAAAATTGTGTCAAATTAAAGAGCATAATCAATCAGTCATTCAATCAAGAAATCAATATTCGACCTTAAACATGGCATTATTCTTCCAAGCAACGACTGATTACCAGAAACGTTTAAACAAACAGCGGTGAAATGTTGGCGCCAAAGTAATTAGCTCACTTCTCCATCATCGGCACAAGTCAAAACTATATTTCAAATTTGTGAAATATATGCGGAAGAATAAAGAACGCTTTTATTGCGTCACCAAGAACAGCGGTCTGTACGTTGATCTTTTGGTTCGGACGGGAAATTTGGCCTGTTGGTTAAGGGGTTAGTAAAAACGTGGATGAGTGTAAGTAAAAGCCTATGCTATAGGCTTCTCTAGCCGCAGCGCTTGGTACAGCTATATAAAAAACTGTTCGTATGAGTAGTTTTACTTTTTGTATTTGAGAAAAACGAATGGATTCTTGAAATAAACTAACTTACGCTTGCATTAGAGCTGCCGCAGCTGGGCGATCCTACTGTAGGCTGCCTTGGTTGGGGCGGGTAATCAGTTTCTGAAAAACGTATGTTTATATTAGTGGTCGTAAAATTGCCAAACATTTCTGTCTGCTTCTGAAATACACAAAGAACTGTTTTTTTAAGTAGGTGAAACGTGAGCTGTACATTGCCAAGACGGTAAAAGAACTGTGATTTTCATGGTATAAATGTTTTGCTTAACGCGTTGTTTAGTAACTTGGTAAGATTCCGTATAGAATTCCTATTGTTAGATAAAAAGCAAGGCCAAGTTATGATGGCTAGTCTTATGAACAACAATTCTGGAAGAAAAATAAAAAAAGTGCATTCTGTAGTGCCTTTTTACCGCATCTTCCTCGAAAATCATCATAGCTACAAATTTACAGCTTTCATCCGGCGCAAAGCTAGCTCATTTGTCGAACTAAACACATCGGCGTACAAATTTGCAGATGCACAAGACCTCCGTGGCGCCGCGGCGCCATTCTCGTAATTGCCGATTGCATTCCGAAGAGCATTTTAAACTCACTTAATAAGCTCGGCATTTTTTCAGTGCAGAGTTTATTTTCGGAAGTAACTGTAATAAAATGGATGCATGTTTCTAAAATAATAACACAGAATTATCTCTTAGTGTAGAAATAGCTTTGCATAAAAAGATTTCTTCCAGTAATGAATTATCTCTTCTAGGACAACTGAAATCAAACAAGATCTTAGTTCTTACCTTGAAACTTGCACACACCTAGGAATATGCATTCTATTACTCAAAGTATTATGAAGTTCAAACTCCTAACTTTTATGTGTATTTAGGAAGTTGCACCCACAAAATATTATGAGGGCATTCTCGTCTTAGGGTGTTTATCAACAGTATCATAAAAGTTTGAAAAATTTGGTTGATTAATAGGGGCCTGAGACACTACCGAAACTGCTGTGGCAGTCTGACTAAGCAGAATAATTTAGCTGTCTTTGAGAATATTTCAATAATTATGGATTCCCGCTTTGAATAAACCGTCAATTGGCGAGCGAATATGGTGCAGTTCGCCGACGAGTACCGCACGACGCCGAACCTTGCGATAACATTATACATACCTAGGTGGTCCAAATTAATCCGGAGCCCTCCACTACGGCACGCTTCATCGCCTGCGTTGCATTGGCGCGTTAAACCCGACAATCAATCACCAATACCTCAAGTCTGACTCGGGTAGCGTCATAATGCCTAAGGGCCTGATTGTTTTCAAGCTGTTTTTGTGTGTGCAATTTTTGTTTAATATGTATTATCATTCCTCCATATTACACTGAAAAAAGGACACTGTAAGTGTCAAATAATCAATTTTATAAGTTAAACAAGCGTACCTGGCGGTTAATAATTACCCTGCCAACTTATCAAATAATCTTTTGCATTTTTAGGGATATTATTTTTGCTGGCGAGCGTCATTCGTGTAAGGACACGGGTAAGGAAATTTTCTATTTATAATAAACACAAACAAAACCAGGTACTCCAAAGCGTATCTGCTGCCACTAGACAATCAAGACGTGACACTCTGTTTTGGCGGGAAGTATTTGATATTGCATTACTTTCAGGTACGAAGAAAATGAACAGACCGTCTATCTACGGTGTAGCAGGCTTCCTTGAACGAAAAAAAAATGTTATTTTGTCCTTGTTTGTTTTGAGCAGAGGGTGAATAGGAAGATGACGGTTATGTTCAGTAATGCGTAACGCAGAATTCTAAGACGGCGAAATTTTAGGTAGAAATTAGAAGGCACAAGTTAAGAGAAAAAATGAGTATTGAAACAAAGTTTTTAATTTGAACGTTTTCAAAATTCACTATTGTCCAGGGATCCCGCTGCTGGGCCTTTCAATTCATTAAACTGTTTTCACAATATTTGAAAACTGCAGCATCAGCTAAGTTCAATGGTAGGCCTATTTTATGCGGTTCATATTGTTAAGGTCGAAGAGCACTCTCTGATATTGGAAAATAGCACCAAGCCGCAATGATCGATATCTTCAGCCGACATTGTTTCCGGAAGCAGCCTGGCAAAAACTTTCACAGAACAGCAGTTGGTGCTTGTTTTTAAAATGGCCTACATAAATAAGTCTATGAAATGGCAAATATGGGCCAAGAAAGGTCACACATTTTTATAATTTCTAATGAAGTGCCGCCGCAGATTTATTTATTTATTTTGTTAAAATTGCAGAATTCGTACTTGTTTTGATTTCAAAACACGTGTATCAGTTGAAAAATATGCATTCTTTTACAAGTCCAGTTCTGCAATATAAAAATATTTTAAATACAGTAATACCTCCTTAACTCGAACTCGCATACCTCGAACAATCTGCTAAGTCAAAATTTTCCGCGGCACCGAACATTTTCCTATACTTCCCATGTATATTTTGCCCTTTATCTCGAAGTAATTTTGGGTCGGATTGCGGATAACTCGAAATCTTGACTGGGAGTGGAACGAAAATTCCGCCGCCGGACCATTTCACAAGATTTGCGCGATGCTGCCACGCCTGAAGTCCGTCGATTTTTTTTCTTATTTAGCCACGCCTGCCATATGTCGATGCTTTCAGCGAACCCGAAGTGCGCGGAGTCTCAGCCCAGCGACATATCAACTTTGTCAAGCAACCCTGTGGCACGTCATGTGACACATGCGCTGAGCAGGGAGGCCCTCTGCCCACGCTTGGCGTAGTTTGTCTAGTTCGCTTTGTGCAGTGCACATGATTTTCCCTGAGGTGTGATTTCCGTTCTTCTGCGCAAACCGAGCGGTACAGATTTTTCGCTGACTGTGAGGAGCGGCAACTGAGCGTGAGTGTGGCAAGCACGGCGTCAAAGCAGGGCAAGTCGCTAACGCTAGAAAAAAAGGTTGCCCTAATTTAGTAAGTGGAGAAAGGAGGCTGAACGAAATCGAGGATCGCGCAGGAATTCGGCATCCCTTTGTCTACGCTTTCGACGGTGCTGAAAAACAAGCAGAAGGTGCTGGATGAATTTCAGCAGAGCTTCTCAAGCTAGCGGAAGCGGGTTCGAGGGTGGAAGTTCCCAGTCGTTGAAGCGGCGTTCATGGTATGGCTGCGAAATGCCAGAGCGGCCAACCTTCCCGTCACCACATCAATAATGATGGAGAAGGCAGACGCTCTGGCCTTGCAAATGGGGCACATGGACTTCAGTTGCAGTAGCGGCTGGTTTGAAAGCTTCAAAAAAAGGAACAGTGTGGTGTCCAAGTCGGCGCGCGGCGAGAGCGGCACTGTCGACGCAGCCACTGCAAACAATTGGCGCAGCAGCCGGCTCGCCGAGTTGCGGACCGTTACGCCGACAGCGACACGTCTGTGCTGCAGCCGATGGACCAAGGTGTCATCGAAATGGCCCGGAAAATCTTCCGAAAGAGCCTTCTCTACAGAATTTTGTAGTGTTATGAAAACGGCAAAGGCTACGAAATTGACCTGCAGGGAGCAGTACACCTTCTCAGCAGCGCTTCGCAAAAAGTTCGCGCAGCGGCTCTCGCCAACTGCTTTGCGCACGCTGGGTTTTCGCGTGCCGCCAGTTTGCTAGAAGCAGAGACGGCAGAGACAGATGACTTCACAGACTGTGAGGAACTTTGTCAAGAGGTCATCAAGCTTACAGGTAACGGTGCCGCCAAAAATGACGTGACTTTTCTGGAGTACGCGCTGTGTGAGCAGGATGTGGCGGTGACCGGAGCAATGACGGACGCCGAAATCGTTTCAAACGGCCACTAACGTAGGGGAAGGGGGAGACGACGGTGATGACGAACCACCTCGAGAGGTGCCGACATCTTCTGAGACGAGAAATGTGCTGCGCTTGCTTCGAAATAAGGTCGAGTGCAGCGGCGGTGAAGATCGACTGATGCAATGCGTCAAGCAGCTGGAGGACGCCTTCGTAGGCCCAAGTACGACCGCAAAGTAGACGAGCATTAGGCAGTTTTTGTCTGCTAAATAAAATGGCAGTGCGGCAAAACCCAGCCGGTTAAAGTCTCTTGTATGTTATTTTTTTCTCTTTTAAACCTGCACGAGAAGAAAGATTACAAACTGCCGTTAAAGAGCCGGTAAGTATTAGGGATTTTTCTGAAGAGCGCTCATTTGTCCCGGCGATTAGCGCACCTTTGCTTATCTCGAAATTCCGTTTATCTCGAAATTTTCCCTGGTTTTTACGACTTCGAGTTAACGAGGTACTACTGCATTATGATTCAATAAGGGCCTAGGGATATCCAAAAAATTGCTCTGTTCTAGTATAATTACCAGGTAAACACAGAAGTAAAAAATCAATAACTTATGAACACAAAAAAGAGAAGGCGTTTCAGCCACTACATCGGTAATTTCTGATGTAAATGCTGACAGTGGAAATCTATTTATTTCCGTTAAATTAACAGATGAGGTCTTACTGCCTTTACCTACGTTATCCAGTCAGCAACCCGGATTTATATTTGTTTATTTCCCTCTCACGTATCTTATAAAAGTACGACTTCTTACTTATAAAAAAGTCCTCGTGTAGCCCTCACCATTTCGGATACTAAATAAGTGTCGGCTTTACAGGTAAGCATAACATTGTCTTATGATGTGCAATGCTTTATCGCATGCCTTTCCCGCCCAACTCTACTGTAGAAAAGCATACCACAAAATCAAACATTTTGCCTTTGCATTCTTCAAGGGTGGTTTGCGTAACACAGCTAATATCAGCTGGAGCCGCCGAAGCAATCTAGTGCTCAGAGGAAGTGAAAACAAGTAGGGTACACCACTCCATTACCATTAAATGGAATTTATTTACCCGTGAAAGGCTTCACCGTGCTAAGGCGAAAAGTATCGAGAGTCCGCAGGATTCTCTACTTTTCGAATTATTTTTTCAGAACTGCTCCCCCTATGGCCTCTGATATTTGGCGGTAATAAAGCCAACTTATTACGCACCAGTATATAGATAGCAGACTCCGCTATAGCAGGTCCCTACTCCGGAACGTCCGTAAGGGATCTATTTGGTTGAAAGTAAAAACATAGAAAAATCAAGAACCAAATAGGTCAATATTGCTGGCTCAAAAAGTTCCTAAAATAACAGTATAAACAACCCAAATGGTAGCGCAAAATTACATACACTTCTTTGTCGTCCATCTGCTCACACTTAAATCGCGTCATCGTAAAGAAACAGCACTACGCCACGATTGGGTTCCAACAAACTGCAAGAACTTTTAAAAAGGTTTGAGTATAAAAAACATATTTGATTTTAATCTGCATTTTTGGTTTCCCGAAGCCCTAATTTTTCTTTAAACGTATATGTACTCATTCCCAGAGATCCAGCCCATCATTTCAACGTCGTAACTGTTTCCTTGGGATATCCTGATTATATATGATTTGTTTCATACAGAAAAACTATTTACTGAAACTTTGCTACGAAAGACAGCATGATGTCTATTACACGATAGCAACAAGTACAAGGGAATTGCATATTATTATTCCTAAACAAGCTTATCGCGAAGGTTCGACCTTCTTACTCTAAGCTACGACGTTCTTCTCTCCCGGTGGTTGACCAATGATTGTTATGTTCTGTTCTCTCTCCATGAAAAAATATGCTAATCTTACACCGATGCATAATATATAACCAAAGTTATGGTGCATCCACCCTTTTATTGGAATGTCGATAGTTCCGGAATCTCGAAAGCCTTTTCCCACCCCGCTCCACTCGCCCCCTTTACATCCTTCTCTTCACATCGCTAGATATTGAATGAAATTACACTTTGTCTATTTCGGCAAAATTTTTCATTCTGATCTTCCAAGCGCCTTTTATAGGCGCCGTTTGTACGGTTTTTTAAGGTGTGTAATGTTTTTTTTTAACCTACGCGAGGTATACGACGGACCAAAATTGATTGTATAGGGTTCAACGTTCCGACGGAACGCAGGCGATGAGGCGTGCCGTAGTGGAGGGCTCCAGGTTATTATTGAGCACCTTGAATTTTTAACGTCCACCTCCTACACACCAGATACCAACAGGTCTCGTAGTTATTAAATATGACGAGGCAAAGGTGTCGCCTATGTACACGTTTAAACAGCAACTCCTAAGCGCCCACTTTTTTGGTTGTAGCCTCGTGCCTCGACGTTGATTTCGTTTTAGCAGGGCGAATGCACTGAAGACCGAATGTAGACGAGAAACGGCGAGCAGAAAAGCCAAGGATGAAAGTAAGTGAGAGTTGGTATGCCGAAGCCGCGCGAATATTATTTTGAAAAACCTCACCTTTTAGTCTAATGGCACACGTGAAGACGCCAAACTAGCTATAAATGAAAGAAAGCGCCTTTTGAGTGTAGAGAGCTTAACGGGCCCGGCTTTTCGTTGCAGCTCGTTCGGGTAACGGTATCTAGCCATCGATCTCACCAACAAAAACAGTGTTTTATAAATATTCAGCGCTTCCCCTTACCGGGTTTGAATCTAGGACCGTTCGGACTACAAATTCGATACAAATCTCATTGCGCTATGCAATACCACGTTGCCCATGCCCAAAATGTTGAAGGTGATCTATACACGGTGCAGCTGCTTTGGAGGATGAATTTATAAGGCCCATAATTTGTACAAATAAAACAAAATACTGAAAAAGAAAACGCAATTCAATATGTTTTTAGGACTTTGGACTTGTCACGGCACCCTTTCTTGCAATTTGGTATTAACGCCAGGCTGATACTGAAACTAGCCAAGAGAGGGTGCAACAGCCACTTTGATAATTCACGGCCATGGACTTGATAGCTTTCACGTTGAGTAAAACACCTGTAATTTTTTTTATTGAAGTTTACAAAAAATACAGAAACCAGCATCTGGCACATTCTGGTTGTACATCTGTCTTTTGTCCTCGTCTCTTGTTGCGTGTGCCATCGGAACAGCGTGAAATTCTTGCGGGTGGTTGAAACGACCTTTACAACAATCTCCTCAGTGGCGAGCACGCACTGTGACATAACCACGTAGTAGTGGGCTCCATCGTACGTTCTGTGATACTGCGAGCACTTCCTTAGACGCAGCACCTAGCGGCCCTTTCTCAGAAGGCTGCACTTCCTGCTGTGCTCAACGTTCGTTTTAGTGAGTATTGCAGACGGGAAACCCTTCGTTATGAAAACGTTTTTACTATTTTTTGGTCGGCCTAATAAAAATGCCGACAGAAAGCCAAGCAGCAGGACACAGACACACACAGTACAAATGACTATTATGTTTACACATTACAGACTGCGTCTACATTCAGGTCCTAAGGTGCGAAATGGGATAGGGGCCAGTGCAGCCACAGTGTTCGTATGTGTACCCCATGAGCATTGAAAGCAGCTCATAATAATAGAGTATCATCAGCGGTTCCCTTTTTAGTTTGCTGGGCAGAGGCAGTTTAGAGCGCAGCACAAATAAATGTACTGTCACCGGTTTGCGCACTGCAGAGCAGTTGCGTCATAGCCGCGGCATACGCACCGGCACAGGCGCGTGCCCAGCTGTGCGTTTCCGTTGTGCAGTAGCCAAGCCTGACGCTGAGCCGCAGCCGCATGATAGCTGTTTCGCGTGGCTCGTGGAGAGCCGTGCTGAGCATGCGCGAGGAGCAGTAACTGGACTGGACTGGACCGGACCAAACTGGACTAAACTGGAATAGGCTTGACTGGACTATACTGAACCGGACCAGACCGGACTGAACTGGATTGGATTGGACTGGGCAGGACTCGATTCTGTTAGATTGGATTGCTGAATCTTATATCATGCTACGTATATCCTGGCATATCCGAGCTACGCCACTGCTAATTTCTTCAACGAGCCCCTTATTTCCTATTCTGGTTCTCTACGTGCACAGAGAGTGTTTCTTTTCTTGAAGTCTTGGTGTCACAGGTAGTTTGACTGTCCAACGCTAGTCAAGCGCGATCGACGTGCCGAAGGCGCTCGAGTACCGAACTGGGGGTTAAAATAAAGGTCTCCTTTGCCTCGAGTAGTGTCAGAGGCGCTGGCTAACACCCCCAAACGAACGAAACAATTTCCTTTACACAAGTACCCCAGAGAGGGGAGGGGAGCACAGCCCCACAACTAGCGCAGTGGACATCGCAACAGACGCCTATATCGAATGCCGTGCTTTCAGAACCCACCCTGTGCGTATGTTTTTCTCCAGTTTCTTTGTTTCACAAACCTCTATATTTTTAACCATAATAAAAAGGCCCACCACATTCTCTCCTTTGCTTTCTTTGGCTTGGTTGGCTTTACAAGATTCCACCACACAAGTCAGTCAACTCAAGCTACTCTTTTACTGTGTGTGTGTGTTTCCGTGTGTACGATATAAATTTTGAAAATGCACTCTTGCTTTCAAGCTGCCAAATGCAGAGATTGTCCAAGTAAATCATGCATATGCATTATAAGAAACATGCTGAAGCATTTATTAGTTATATTTGGTAGAAATCTGCAAAGTGAACAGTGCCTATGTCGCAAAAAAAAGATTACAAAACCGTGAAAATAACAAAGATAGTTTATTTTTAAGCTTGCTGTGTAGATTTTGGTAAATACGAAGAGTAACACTGGAGGCCGAAAGAAAACCGCAGAAGAATGAACGGTTGAAAAACTTGTGTTGGAGGGACCACTGCTAGTTTTGTTGCGAGTAAAGCTTCGGTGTGTTAGGAGACAAGTCTTGAGGCCTGTAACTTATATCGCACTCTTCAAGGAATTTTATAATAAGATACAATTGTGTCAAATCAATACCTTTTGGACAAAAATTGTTCTTCATACTTTTCCTGTGGCCAGGCGATATTGCGTTCACCTACTGATATGGTGGGCCCGGGTTAAATTTTGACGACGGCGGCAGTTTTCTGATAACGACGGGAATAGAAAACCTGCTTTTTTAATTACAGCTTGAAAACAATCTACACAAGGGGTCGATGAAATTCCCGAGCCCTCAACTGTGCACATTGCATACCCGCGATTTAGTTTACAAATGTGCGCATAAAATGTTATATACCTGAAAACTGAAATCAAGTTCTTAGACAATGGGTACAACAGAAGCCACGGTGTAATTGTCCACGGCACTGTTCATCCCTGTCAATAAGCTCGACGGCCTACAAGGCAAGTATTTTTAATATTTGAACCGACATGCTCATGGGCACATACTTTTGTTCTATAATCGTGTGAATGGCCCATATCAATATCATCGCAGTTACATAAAAGGGCGCAAGAACACGGCACCGAAATAACATCGAGTGCATACTCACGACACAAGATGTGCCATCCCGTTTCCGCAAGTAGGACAAACTAGTCCCTGTGAAACACCAGTATGTACAGGGAAAGGTTGGCCAGGACTGCGAAAATATTTCTACGTTTAGAGAAATACTTCTTTATAAACTTACCAAAGTGAAGCAAAATGTCCCTTTTATGTCGACTGTGATAGGTCGAGAATTTTGCGAGGAAGTTTTTTATCCAGTACAAAACCCTATTATAAAGGTTTAGTGCCCAAATAGAATTAGTTTTAATGTGCATAGAAATGGTGAAGGCAAACTTTCAAAAATGGATACTCGTGTTAGCGATAAAATATATATAAAAAGATTATACGTTATTCACTAAAAATGTTCTTTAAAATGGGTCATTTTACATCGTCTTGTTTTTTTTTCTGACATTTTTTTCTTATGTAAACTTCTATATTGTTTCTGAACCACTCGGTGGAAAAGCATAAAAATTTATGTCGTATGAACCAATATTCAAAACTGAAAGTTGGATGCTCTGTTTCACTGCTGTAGCAGGAGAAGTAAAAATTTCTAATCCTGATCAGGTCAAGAGTACATCAGTAATTCAGTCTTTTAGCAAGACCTTTACTGAATCCTTAGTATGACATAAGTCGTGGCAAAAAAATATTGTTATGTTGAACGAATAAAAATAGAGCATATTTTTCTGAAACGTCGCAGCTTAGAGTACAATTGCATACCTTGAGATGTGGAGGTACACTGTGGTTTTACAAGAATAAAGATTCGTTTAAGAGATGGTTACCAGGAGAAACAATTAAAATAAAGTAAATGTTTTGAAGTATGTCCTTACGCTAAAACAGAGATCATTGAATGTTTGAATTGAAAACATAGCTTTCACAAGCTTCGTATTGAATTTACAATGCAATTGCCCAAGAATACATGACAGCAAAGTTAACCTTCAGCATAAAAGGCAAATACTTTATCTCAACTGTTAGAGTTAATGTTATATAATAAACAAAAGCGCCATAATAAAATTGAACTAATGCGCGAAAGCAAAAACGGAATGCCAACAGTTTTAATATTATAACGCTTTAATTACAATATGTCTCTGCAAAGCGATATCAATGAAAACAAACCACAGTGAAATAACACTCCGTTAAGAGCGGCTTGCTTTTTTTTCAGACGTGTTCACGAGCGCCACACAGTTTTCTCTTGTTCCTGATCTGGGACGCTCAATTGCAAATACCTACAGCGGAAATAAGGGCTAAAAGCACAACCATATACATATTCTATTAAGGCACACTTCCGCTTTTGCCGAACAAGTATAACGGGAGGGATAGTGTGTCACACATGATTTACCACAATTGTGTGTTTTGTCGAAGCACTACTTGTACCTTTTCTCGCATCCTAAAACGCTGCTGTGATTGTTTCCACCTGCTTTGCTCTTATTACCAAGAACGGGAGACTACGCGCAGGCTGCAGTGAACCTCAACTGCAGGTGCTTCCGATAAATCTTTAGGTAATTATATTTGAGACATCGCACTTCTATATTAAAATACCATACGACCATGATACGTGTCTTCTCCATTTTTTCCCTCGTTTAGGTTTTAATTTAGGATTCGATGTGATAAGTGATAATTTGATTAGTGTTGAGGCTAACAAATGCTCTGTGGTTCTTCTGTTCATTGACAAGACTTCTGGCATCTTAATCGTTGAAGTATCGTTTGATATATGTACCCTGAAAAATTAAATTTATAACGTTGTTTGCGTTTTGTATTGTTTTATAGTTACACTTACGTAATATGAAACATGAGTCGCAGCTATACGTGTGTCCATTGGTATGAACGTTGTTTGATTTGCTGTTAAACTCTCAACTGTACACCTAGAAAAGCTGGCTTTTCCGTTTGAGATGCTTGTTGAGTTCAGAGCAGATAGTACGTGTTAAAAGGGCTGTGAATAATTTCACTTGTATAGTATCTTCCCACTAGGCAATCACCCCAGGGAACTATTTCAGCTGCCCCCATAAATAGTACAGCCACTACACCAAGTCATGTTCTTGTGAGCCAAATATTTTATAATAATGTTTATTTTATTTGTGCTTTATTTTCAGTTTATTATTTATGTGCTTACATTATTGCACTAAATTCACATACACCGTTTTTGTCCCCATTCCTATGAGTACTGCCACTCTTTTTTGAACTTTTCTTCGAAGCAAACGTCAAGAATAGAACTTAGAGTGCGCACTAGCTAAACAAAGCTATTGTCAAGGCATTTTCAACAGATTCGTGGTATCTAATTAGCAAAGAACACCTGAAGTAGATCTTGCATAAATATACAAATTTATTTCGTGGATTGATTAGCGTTCAACCTATATTTAGTCTCTGTGACACCAAAACCAGAGAACTTGATTTTACATTTCTCTTTTGGGCTTTTTGTTCCTGCGTACACAGTGAAAATATGTGTTACATTATTAGGATAATGCCTGACGTGTTTACCTGTTCATGAAATCTGGACTGCGAAAATTGGTATTAGGTGTCGACATGGGGAGCCTCAACTTCAGTTTTCCCAAAGATATTTAAAATACAGATATCTAAGAAATTTTGTTTTAAGACAGCCAAGTATTTTAAATTATAAAAAATGTGTCGTGGGAGTAAGGTGCTTACACTGTAAAAAATACAAATGCCTATATTTTCTAGTGCTGTGGAATTTGAGTAATGGTGAGGCAAGAGTTTGGTAAGCGATTGGTATAGCAACAAAAATTGTGGTAAATTTTGACAATGCTGATTAGAAAACAAAAATGAAGAACTTGGTTACTTTTTACACAGCCTAAAAAAGCATGTGTGAGAGTTTTGTTGAAGATCTGTGGCATTTATTTATTACCGTCTTAGGTTGGTGCATAGGCCACAATGGTTATATCGGATAACTTTTTTGTCAATTGAAGCCAGCAGAGTGCAGTTTCAGTATATGTTAAGACATGATATTCACTCTAAACTATTGTTCATGATTGTACTTACGACGTAAGAAATGCATGAATTATACGGGTAACCAGTAACGGCAATCCCTGAAAAGTAAAAAAGAAACCAACTGGCACACAATTCCTTTTAAAATGACGAAATCTCAATACCAACTTTGACATTAGGTTTACTTGCGGAATAATTCGCCTGACGTATGTAATAAATATATTTGGTTAACGATGATTCAGGGCAGGGTCACATCATTATGAAGCACCAAAAAATGGAGAAGTGAAATAGTAATAAATTTGCTTGGGTTGGAAAAACAACAATATGTTTAAGACATGTACTTGCGAAAATGAAACACAAAAATTCTCCGCTATTTTATGAAGTAGTCAGAGATCAGGATTTTCAGGTGATAACAGTACCGTGGTAATGTAAATATACCGGGTGTTCCAAAAGTAAGATTTATGGTTTTCCTAAAATTTGGTAATGGGATGCACGCAAAGGCAACCTGTACAAAAAGGGTATGTTACCAGGTGACACAAAGTAACATGATACTTTTCACTGTCAGCAGACCAATTACTTAACATTGAATATTTTGCAGATTATAGTAAGTGGCTATGTTTGTCTTGCAAGTTAGAAGCAGTTGTGTTGCAGCAGAGCATCAGTTGAAAAATTCAAGGGGTGTTTCTGCTCTGAGATATCCGACTCCGAATTTTAAATATTCGTCACACGATTACGCTAGCAGGAAAGTTAGGATCGATGCAAAGCTTCTGCTTAATGGGACGCCGCGTTCCAAGCGGCACTTAGTCTACCAAAGGGGAGGAGCCGTTCGCAAAGATAATAACTTTCTGAAATCCAACCTCCACTGGCGAATTGATGATATAACGCGCAACCTTCGCAAAATCCGCGTAACATCAGGTAGGACCTTGGCGCCGACCATAACTATTTTGCGCCCTTAGTCATTCGACGGTCCATTCAATATTTTTGGTCGGATATCTCGAAGCGCAGACACGAGAAGGGTCCATCCAAACTGTGTAGAAACAAGGCGACGCGTTCTTTTCAGTTCAAACATGCTAGCTTACTGCACACAACAAAATGCTATTATAAGTGCTTGTTAATAACATCTCACTTTGGCTCCCCTAGGCCAAAAGACTTATTCGCACAGGTGGTCGTCGCGAGCCTCCCAGAGCCTAATATTTAGAAAATCATATATGTGTATTCCGCTTCTCGAGTGACGGCGCAAGCTCTACAGTTCAGTTTTTCAGAGTAAGCTTCCTATTTTCTTACTCAATTAGGTCTTTTTCTCTGAAATTCCTAATGTATACGGACGTAAAAGCAACGTGTTGCAAAAATGGCTTTTTCAGTCAAGAAAAAGAAACGTTAGAAAAGTAAAATATTAAAACTACCTAGGACAAATTGCTAGTGCTGTCCCAACCACGAGAGATAAATCCGGAGCAGAATTGGCAATGGTCGCGGAGCATTCGGGAAGCGCTCCCTAGTGATGAAAAATAGGCTACCTATGTCACTGCAAAGGAAAATTTACAGCCAGTGCATACAGCCGGCTATGACTCACGAAGTTGAAACTTGGCGCCTTACCAAACAACTACACCGCGACACAGGTCGGCTAAAGGGGCCATGGAACGAAAGTTTTAGTAATAATGCTCACGTACAAAAAACGATCTACGTAGATGAGAGAACCAACTAGAGTGGAAGATATTACTGTTCAAATAAAAAAAAATAACTGGACTTGGGCTGTCCATATTGTGAGACAAACCGACAACCTATTTACAATTGTGATAATGAAGTGGATACTAAGCCATTTCTCTAGAAGAAGGGGCAGGGCACTAACCCAGTGGAAGGATGAAATAAAGGAATTCGGGCGTAAATTGTGGACTTGACCTCCGCAGGACAGGAGCACTTAGATGAGAATAGGAGGGGCCTTCGTCCTGCAGTGCGCCTGAGTAGGCTTCTGGTGCTGCTGACGGCGATTAAAAGCGGCACCTATATTTTATGTCGCTGAATCATGTTGCATAGCTGTATCACGGAAGTTTTAGTTAACAAAAGTTGATGTGGCTAGCGGAGTGTTTTCGCCGCAATCTTCTTGGAGCTGACATCAACAGCCGAGCGATCGACAGTATGACGTTGGGTATATGCTTGGAGTAGAAAAACCGCACTTAACCATATATGCACCCTAACTTTAACATGCCTATGGATACCAAATTGCGATAATCACAAATCTGCGGTGGTGATACAACTTTTCATTATGTTGCAAATGCCTAAGAAATAAAAATCTTGCAGCTGACGCTTACCAGCAAAGAAAACGGTAAGAAGCAGTCGGTCGGAGCACAACATTTCCACTCTGTGAAATTGTTACACAGCCTATTATCGCCAAACCTCTTGCGGACGTCTTTTCTACCGAGTTTTAAGGCGCTGGAACAGTGTCCGGTTTTATAGAGGAATTTTTTCAAAGAATACAAGTGCATAAAGCAACGCCCCAACACAAAAACCTCTATTGTCTGTTTAGAGAGGGCATTATACATTCAAGCGTTATGCTGTGTCATACTCCGGGTGGATAACACTAAAGCACAATGCCGATGACCCCTTATCTAACCTAGGTCACCTTTGTACAGAAAAGATCTCTATGCCCACATTGTGTGTAATGCGTACTCATCGCAGGGCAGACACCATGTTTTATAAAATTAGCATTTACTATTTGTCAATCCTCGGGCCAGGGAAACTAAAAAGCCGAGCTTGACATCATTGTCACTTCAGGACATGAGACAAAGAACTCCCCTAATCAAGCTGGCACTACCGCTAGGAGAGGTTGTTTTAAGGAATTTTAAAAGATATTAAAACACGCTTACAGTCGTTATCAATTGAGAATTAGAAAACCCCGTTCAGGTTTTTTATGTGCAGTAAGAAACATAAAAGGTTATGCCAGGGACATATTAAACAGGGAATAATCTTTCTTGCAAATAAAAAAAACAATTGAAACTTGTAACCACGAAGTAGCATTCGCTGAAATGGGGTCTAAGAATTCTGCTCCTTAAAAAGCAACCTCTATACACAGACGCAAAATGCGTGTATAAACTGTATATCAAACAGAATACAATGGTCCCCAATTGCCGTTCAGCATTCCCGAAGAGATATAGAAACAATGCAGCTGATACCCGTAAGTACTTTAAAAACAAAGTCGGCAAGTATAAATTTGGTATTTATAGTGCTTTACAAAATCCGTCTTCTTCATAGAACATAATATATTTTTCAAAATGTTGAAAGGTTCATACCCACCCACGAGAGTGGCTCAGGGACTAAGGTGTCGCGCGGCTTAGCCGTAGCACTTGGGTTCAATCTCAGCTTCCACGGATGGGTTTCTAATGCAGGCAGAATGCGAAAACACCGACATGTCAAAATTTCGGCCAAGGTTGACAAAAATTAATCATATTGACAAAAATTATTCGGTACTATCCACTAAGACTGAAGTGTACAGTTATCGAGTTACACCCCACAATCTATCGACGGTTCAATTTCTCGTTAAGTATATCTTTACCAACATTCGGTGTTTACGATTATGGCGAACCGCTCAAGCAGAGCTTTGCAATATAATTGTCGCGTTTTGCGATGCAGGGAGGCTGATTTACAATGGGGGCCCTGGCGCGCCATGTTGAGTAGCAGCAACGTACGATCGTTTGATGTTTTCTTAAGGCTGTCGCTATCCAGCTTAACCACATCAATTTTATCCTCAACCCATTGCAGAACTGAAATCACGAGTTATATTTTGTAAAGAGTTATCTAACTTATCTTCCCGCCCGAAAGGTGCGGCCGGGAGAGTAGAGTGGTTTCAAGGCGTAAAAACACTTAGCGCAGGGATCTCAACTTGAGTGTTCCTACCGCAGCGGCCGCTGGTTATGAACCAGATTATGGCATGGTTAGCGCTCAATATGAGATCAGTTATCTAGAAAGGCACATCTTACTTGGCGAGCTGCGTTACGTACAAGAGTCGCCTGCTCTGAGGCGGCCAAGTTATTCTCTGCATCTGGGTTCATAAAAAGCAATAATTCAGTGAATGTGGTGTCGCCGCTTCACAAAATGTTTTATTTCCAAAACACGGAGATGGGTGAGCGGAGGGATTTTGTTGTCGTGGGAATGATTGGTACGTGTATTGGTGGTTCTGTGGTGTTATATAAAAGCACTTCATTCCAATCTGCACCAACTTAACTCGCTGGGTCACCGATCATGATTAGGGGTTATAAATCGCGGAGCAAAGTGTAACAAAACAAGAAACGTCCCATTGGCGATGAGATATTTTAGTGGCGCCACCTGGCTCTGACATCTTCTTAGGGATTCGCGCCGCTGTCGTCTGCTACAGTCCGCTTGTGAGGGGCAACAGTGATGCTTTAGTGCATTAAAAAGCGTATTTCTAGTAATTCAGGTATTTATTTAATATTTATTTATTTATTTATTTATTTATTTCATTTGTTTATTTATTTACACATTACTGCTAGTCTGGATGCCAGGATTTGAGCAGGTGTGTGCGATACAACAGAGAGAGAAAGAACGGGATACCATATAAGCATAAAAATACCCTTCTAAAGGTACATCACATTGAACCAGAAAAAATAAACTGTACAAGTACAATCAGTACAATAACAAGTACGCCGGAAGGATAAATCACGCTGAACTCAACAAAGCACGAAGAAATGATGAGGCATCAGGGCATTGCACAACTTCGGCCGGTAACAGATTCCAGTCATGGCACGTGCGGCAAAAAAAGGAATTTTAGAAGACGTTTGTTTTCCCAGAAAATTCAGCGACTTTCATTGGGAGATCGGATCGTGTTGGGCGGCGAATGGCTGGCTGGAGGTATGCTTCCTTGTCCATGTGAAGTCTAGTGTTATACAGCAAGTAAAAAATTTTAAATGATCATGCTAACGTCGTACCCCAAGGCTTTCGAAACCAGCCCGTCGGAGAAGGCTCGTAGGCGACGCTTTCCAGGTATATGAGCTATATACAATTAACGCGGATTTCTTTGAATGCTCTCTGAAGAGTCATTTGCCACGTCGTAAATCATGTTTGTAATTTTTCAAGTGATGCGTTTAGGAATACCTGATCATTGTGATTAGGGATTTTATTGTAAAGAATGCAGTCATCTGCGAAAAGTGTAATTTTTACCCGTATGTCACGTTCAATTCGGTAAAAAAACGAAAATGAAAAGCGGCCCGAAAACAGATCTTTGCGACATGCCCGAAAGCCCTGACGAAGCCACAGAACATGCGCCGTTAACGGTTACGCTCTGTTGCCTGTATGAAAGGTACAATTTATTCCATGCCACTAACACTTCATTCTTCAAAATAGTCGTCAACTAACTCAGTAATTTTAAGTGCGACACACGATCAAACGCCTTCTCAAAATATATGATTATGACGTCCAGTTGCCCGCGTTTGTCGATTGTTGCAGCGAAGTCGTGAACCGTTTCAAGCAGCGTAGTTACAGTGGATTGTCCCCGGGGGAAGCCGTGCTGTCGGGCGTCGACAATGCTATTGCTCTCCAGAATTTCTAAAATGTGCTTAAATATACTATGTTCCAGAGTTTTGACACATGTGTAAAGAACAGAAACCGGTTTTTACGACGGTAAGTGGGAGCGGTTGGCGTTACCTTTCGGTATTGTGGTCATTTTAGCATACTCCTAGTCCTGGGAAAGTTCAGGGCACTCAAGAGGTTTGTTAAAGAGTAAACACAAGTACTTCGCACACCACTCAGCATATCTCAAAAGGAAAGCGTTGTTAAAGGCGTGAACACCGGGGGACTTTTAACTTCAAGCCCGAACAGAAACGAAAGGTCACCGTCCTTCTGGGTACACAGGTCAGTAATAGGATGCACTTCAACGAAAGAAGAAAATTGAAGGATGTTTCCATCATGACCAGTAAACACTGAACAGAAATACTGGTTCAAAGCATCTGCAACGCTTCGGTTGTCGTAAACAGGCTCATTGTCTACGTAAATGGTGATAACGGAGTTCTTTTTCGGTGCGAGAAAACGCCAGAACTTGTCTGGAGACGAAATCACGCATTCTTTTAACGACACTTGCTTGTAATGCTCTTTTTCTGCCCTAAGTTTATCTTTCAGTCTCATTCGCCAATCGTGCATTCTATGAGAGGCAGCTGTTGATTTGGCGGTGCTTACATTGTTTTTGTTGCCTTCTTAGCTTTCATCCCATGTGCATGATTTCTTTATTCTTCCACGGATTATCCCGCCTCACTGCTTTCCACCGCAATGGTATTTATTTATTCATTTTGTCAAACACTAGGCTTCTAAACAAAGCCCCAGGTGTGGTCAATCTAATATCCTTTTGATTCGCAAATTGAAACAAATTCATGAAACGAGCTGTCGAGCACGTCGAGTTGTCTACATCATTAGCACGTGTGAAATCTGGAATAAGACGTTCTTTTTTGGCTTGAGGGGAAACATTCAATTGCATAGTTAGACAGGTGACTTTCTAGTCCGATATACTCTTAAAAATCTCTACTTCGGGATTTCGTCGCAGAATGCCGTTATTTACAAGGAACAGGTGTAACACCAACTCAGCTTCATTTTGCACTCGAGTGCGTGTAGTAACCAGTTGTGTTCAGCCATGAAGCACTACGCAGTCAACAAACGGTTCTGAACCAGCCGTAAGGGCTTGGGGTGCCGTTTCTGCAGTCTACGGAAGAAAAATTAAAATCGCCGGCACGAAGCATATTAGAAAAATAATAGGCGTTGGAGCACAAGAAATCGTTAAATACTTCGACAAACCTAATGCAGCTAGTAGGGGCAATAAAAGGCGCCGACAACAATGTGAAGTTCTTCAAAGATTGCATTAACGACGACACATTCTAGTCCATTGATATCAGGGAACCTGACTAGACGTAAAGACTGTAAAAACAAAACAGCAGCACCTCCCCCTCGAGAGCCTCTGTCCTCACGATATACCTTAATTCCGGGGGGCGTAATTCCACAATCGTCAATATCGCGATGCAGCCAAGTTTCAGTTATTGTCCAAATATGTGGTTTACACGCAATAATAAGGCTTTCTGCGTCCATGGTTGGAAAAGCGCTCATTTTGTAACAGATGGGACAAACGTAGAGCGAAAAAAACCAGACAGAACGAATGAGGCGCTACTAACAACTGAAGTTTATTCAACAAAAAAGAAGGAAATATATAGATGATCCACCACCTATGCCAACACTGTGCGCATGCGTCAAATTTCTTTGTGTCAAATTTCTTTGTTTATTTGTACCGCATGCGCACGGTGTTGGCATATGTGGTGGATCATCTATCCACTGGATAGATGGATCATCTATCCACGTTCCCAGCAGAAGTATCTGCTTCAAAAAGATGAAAGGGTTTGACATCGCTATTTCCTGCGGCGAGCCCACATGCCCTCTGACACATCTGAAAATTTTCAACCTTAATCCTCTACAACTTGGTAACACAACACGAGAGGTAACGACTTTCTGCCGATAATCGGTCAAAAGGTATTGCGGAACTCGTCGTTTCTAGCAGGAAATAATCCCACTGTATTCTATTTCTTTCGCAGCTGGTGACTTCTATCAGATAAATAATTTTTTTTCTTCTGTGCCCAACACATCAATTTTTCTGCATCGTCACAAACGTATTATTAGTATGCTTGTGGATGTTTGGGAGGCTCAGAAAAAAAATGGATATTTTCGAAACGCCGTATGGCATACATTCCCTTCTTCACAAATTTACTTTCATTATTGCTGCGTGCAAGAAGCTGCATATCCGCAGTGTGCGTTTTTCATTCACATGGACATACAATGAGCAGGTTTGCGCTACGCCAAAGCGACCTCGCCTCAGACATCGTTGTCCAGGGTCCTCGGACGCGGCTTTTGTGTCTTGAATTTCTATCGTAACCATTGTTATTATAATAAACTGACTCTAAACCACAACAGTTATTATATTATAAGGGTGTTGAAGTATTCATATAAACGCTCACGAACACAATAGGTTTTTCAATCCACACTGTATTGTTTTTAAACCGTTTCTGGGCTGAAGAAGAAATCCTGGTCTACTCGGGATGACGTTCTATGAATTCAACAAAAATACCCTTACTCTCTTGTCCTGGACTCAGAACCTGGCCAACCACACAGCTGGATTTTACTGTTAGAGATTTCTCCCTCTCCTTTTTGCCCTCCCTCGGGTCTTTTTGAGTGCCGTTTTTCATAATGAATACCTGAATATACCAAAAATATGGCTGTGGTGAATGTACCAAAATATATCTCCAGGCATGAGCAAACATCGTGTTAGAGGATTTGTACCGTAGGCGTGACTTTTTTCTCAGTAAACCTTTATGCTGGTTAGAAGCCTGTATAAAACCAGCAGGGCCCTTTACACACACAGGGTTATTCGGCCCATAGTGCACGTCGATACACTTTCACAGCGCAAAGTGATCTGAAATAATACTTTCAGGCATTCGGCTAGGTTGCAAAAACTGTTCCACCCTAAATGCGATTACCGGGACTCGTAATGCCTTCTGCCAAAGCCAGCAGCCCTGATGGCTGGATTTTTTTTGTCTTGTATTATCGCTGTCTTCGGTTACTAGCAGCTGGCGGTTGCCTTTGTTCAAAAGATTGATTACCACAGAAGCTAAAGGCTAGCTCCGACTCCTCGTGCTACGCACACGCCCAGCTTGACATGTAATGGGGTGACGCCGGCAATGTTTCGTCCGGAGCAGTATCGAAAAGTATGCTTTAACTGACGCCTTGATCTAGTGTGGGCGATTTTAGGTATTATAATGGGGAAAAGTTGCGCTTATGCAAAATGTGTTACGAATAAGCATCAGACGTCAACCGAGTTGAAAGAAACACCAGGGAAAGCAAGTCCGAGTGAAGCCGACGGCAAATGCGTTAATCCGTAAGCCGACGTCACAAAGGCGCCCTTCGCAGCGCAGCCCCTGGTCGTGCTCACCGCAAATTGCAGAAGCTACATTGGACGCCAAGGCATTGGTGTCAGTCTAACGCGATAGCCAGTAGTAGGCACAGATACACGATGGAAAGCAAAAAAGCCTGCGTTTCCTAAGCAAAAGTTTAATGGTTGGGTATATGGCATTAAGCTGACCCACAGGACAAGTTGGTTGTGCTTTTGTAATATTGGTTTGTGAAGCATCTGGAAAAAAGCGATTTTTCGTTTGCAGAAGTAGGCCCGAAAGACGGCGTTATTATAAATAAAGATTTTGTCTGGTAAGTCCAGATGTTATATCATCATGGCCGATTTTGAGAGCATAGGCACACACTTTTGTGCATCACAAAAAATTGCTTGCGTTACGTGTACCGTAGCATGTTTTGTAAGCGCACAATCACTGGAGGGAAAACCGTTGAAGAGGCCGGGTGACACATAAAAGAACTACAGCCGTTTAGTATATTTCACTGTTATTTAAAGCTGAAATTCACAAATGTATACAAATGTGGCAGTGCAGAATTTTTGTAGTTGTTTCTGGTACATGCAACGGGCCCCACGTACATGATTAGTCGTCCGAAATGTGCCACTAAAAGACCTTGCTGGCATTGAGCTTCGCTGCTTCCGCAATAAATATTTGCGCTTCGCTCCTCCAAAGTATTACCAGCGTGACATGGTGGCTGGACGATGCGAACTCACCAAACGTTTTCAATTCTGTTCCGTTGCAAATCTATTCTGCAGATGTGACTGAAACACTAACTGATGCAGGCCCAAAGAATTCCTTCCAGTCTTTGTCAAACATCATTTTGCGTGCAACTTCAGCTCTTAAAGAAGTTAAACTACAAATAGCGAAAAGGACGCAAGATGAGACGAGTAAGCACACAGGCATCTCGGAGGGCGTGCTGAGTGTTGCATTCGGCGCGATAGTTTGTCTGTTATGTGCGTATCGTATCTTATCTTGCCGCGTTTCCGTAGGTTCCGCGTAAGCATATTACGAACCAGCAATCCAAGCATTTTGGCCGCTTTGGTTTTAGGGTCTACATTCCTAAAGAAGCCGTTATGCAACTGTGAGCTAATTATTGCCTTGGTATAAATGCCCTTTATAAAAAACTTAGGTTGTTTCCAGTCATTTTTACACCTGGGCATATGCTATGCAAGTTTAAAGAGCGAACACCCTCTATCGGCCGACCTAATTCACTTTGGGCAGGTGTGAAATAGGTTTGACAAAAACGGAGAGTAGTGGTGAAAAGCCGTTGGTACACTCATATCTCTCCTTGGAAATAATTGGGAAGACGCAGTTGCAGTCAGATTCCTAGACGACAAGTGCACCATGAAATGGCAGCTGTTGGGGTATCAATTGTGATGCAGATCAAAAGTAGGTATGACACATTCCACAGTGGGTCTTTCAGCAATATAGACTATATCGTGCAAGGTACGCAACCTGGCAGCACGATGACGAAAAGGACGCTCTTTGGATGGCTCCAAGTGCCGTCATGATCTGTATTTTTGAGACAAAAAGTTTCAAACATATGTTCAGTGTGGTAAGGAGCTCGGATAGTTTACGGAAAGGTCATATTTGGGTAAGACCTCAATGCACCTTCTGTTGAAGGTGTACGGAACCTCATAAACTGAAATATAAGGAGAGTTCTTCGGCTTACAGCTGGATAGAGTTAATATAGTGTGTAGGAAGTACAGAATCACAGCGTGGACTTAGGATGGCTGAAACTTTTTAGGCTCTAACATCGAAGGCATCACATGGAGTGCCTATGAAAATTAGAATGCTTTTATAGGCTGTAAAATATACAATATTATTGCCAGGTTTAAAGAAAACCTACATTTCCTGTCGTTTTTATAATCCGAAACATAACCGCAAGATGCCAACAACCAAGAGTTCTTTTAGGGTGGAAATTCTAAGGGTAGTACAACGAGGGTTTAAGGACAGGCGAAATTTCTTGATGGGCACCTAATATACCTTACATGCAAGCGGACTCCTCAAACTACGTGTGGTCACCCCACTTCGGGACCAGATTTTATGTCCATTTCGCCTTGCAAATGCAGCCGAGCACTTGAGCCATATGTCAAATCTCAATACAGCATTGACATTTCTTAGGATTGCAATGGTCAGCTAGTTGTGGCGCGTCTTCTGCGCCTAAAAAGGTGAAAGTTCTGGATGACAATCTTTGCAAGAAATATTCTCTGAGCTACCAGAACAGTGTTGGTGTTTTTTGGGACGCTCTTTACGAAGTGGGCAACCAAGACCTCGTCGGAGGTCAAACGTTTTGTGAACCTAAATAGCTTCAGTGCTTTCTTGATGTATGAAATGGCTATGCGAAAGACATCTGTATTTAAAGCTGTGTACTGTTCTTTAATTTTTTGCAGTATATTACTAAAAGAGGTGTTAATCTTCCCTGGAGAGCAGTTCCTGATTATCATAACCTCTAAACGGTTTTCAAGCTATTTTCACAGAGTGCCGTTTAATAAAAAGAAGAAGTGACTACGCTTCTAGTTAGAGTACAGGGCCTATATCAATGCAAGCATTTCTAGCGCACAACAAACTATTCAAGGACTTTAACTGTTGTTCAAGCAAATATACCAGGCACTGCTTGGGTGTCCAAACTCTAGAATGTACCGGTTGCTGAAGATAATGGCTCCCGTTCAAGGTACATGGTGTTGGATAAATTCCGGGGAGCAATGCCCTTGTAAGGTAACTGCTCGAAATCAACAGAAATGTTCATTTTCGTCAAGTTCATTTACACATATCTGGCTCAACATGTAGTTTGGAAGGAGCACGTCTTGGGGTTGTTTTTACCTTTGAGCGATATGGCTACAGCGAACTGCTTATTCTTGGTATTGCGCTTGCGGGTGAGAACACCTAGGATTTTTGAGGTTCCTATGCCGTGTGCGCCGACGTATCATTTGCCTGGCAGCGCTCGCAATGCGATATGGCGGTGAAGATCTACTAATAATTGTATATTTTATAAACAAACGGTAAGTTGTGCATTTTAGTTCCTATATTCTATAATTTATTATGTAATAAAATTGTGTACCTTACTTGCATTCTGGATGACTGACGGTAGTTTTGTCCTTTTGTGATTAGGAGACGCAATGTTGAATACGCTATCGGTTCCAATAATACTTGAACTGCTGCGTGCTGTCATCAGTTGCCGGCCAGACTAAAAACTTTGTCTGCAGACCACCGTGCGAACGCTCATTAAGCAGTGAACAACATTTTCTGGAACGTTGCGGCAACCGTTAAATATATACTTCATTCCTTTCGTCTCTGCTGCAAGACATTTGTCTTATTTACATGGTATATTTTTACTTGACATAATTCTGGCCTCAGGCGAGTTGTTCCTTTTGGCCGCAGTTCACAGTTCCAGTTTGCGGAGTTTGCCCAGTTTGCCCAGCCCACACAGATGTCTGGGTCAACAAATTCGTTCACTAAGTGGCAGCTGTTTCGATTTCGGTTTCACAGCCATGGGTAGTCACTGCTAGCATTTCCCATACTTAAGTGGTTTTGGTAGGTCACATATATCACCACCAAGGTTCAGAAAATCGGAAAATAAAACAGCGTCCCAGATGGCGCTATCACACTAGCCGCCATCAAGGTGAAAACTAATGCTTCTTTTTGCTTTCCTCGTATTTTCTGCATAACAAGCGTAAACCACAATTTGTAGGACATGAAAACGCACCATTCTTTAAAAATACACCCGTTCCCTTCATGGGAGTTTGTTCATAGCTCTTGAAAAATGCACCCACACATTTGTGTGGGCTTGCCTCTCGTGGTCATGAAAATTTTGCTAAGCGCTACACGGTGGCGGGCTCGTGCACTGCAGCACTAGCGATCAACGAATTTTCTTCCTTTCATGGTGTCTCACTTATTCGCGGTTTTGTGGTGGCTAGTTGGTGATGTTGTCTTGCGCCTCAAGCTTGAGCTATTGCCGTAATTACTAATGATAATATAAATATTTTAATTACAAATGTAGTATCAAACTGTATTACTATTTAACATCACAAACTTCAACTACTAATGAAAGTGCTCTTTTAAACGTTCTAACGCATACATAAAAACTTAAAATGCAATTTTTCTGCCCGTGACACCTTTTAATGTATTAGTCCTAGCTGCAAATTAAACGAGGGCTTGTTTTGTCACACAGAAAACAAACCCACGCGGCAAGTGTGGGTTTGGTTTCTGTGGGAAATACTTTGAGCTTTCCATTTTCACTTTCCGAAGCATCACTAGGAAAAGGTAAATACACATATTTTTTTACACGTGGCCATTGGTTCTTAAAACATTTTGTTTGGCAGGAAAGTGTTTTAGGCAAAAGCTTCTGGATCAGGGCTGTTAGAATAGAGCTAGCAGGTGCTCAAAACAAAAGGATAAACTGAGAAGACAGCTCATTAAAATTGAGCTGACAAGGTATTTTGCAACGAGTAAAACGGAAGATATCTCTTGATTTGCGGAGGTAGAACGACGTCACGACATGGGCATGCGGCACACAGAATTAGGTTTTCAGAATCTGTAAAACACATATATGTAAAGACACCTTCCGCACACCTTTAAAACTCAGACGGGGAATACTGCTAACGACGTCCCATATTGCGAAAACAAAAATATTTCTTGACACAGCTTGTGCCCTGATGCACAAGAACCGAATTAAACTAGCAAGAATTCGCCGCTAACTAGAATTGTATGCCTCTGCCAGTGCCACCTTTACTCTACCCCCCCCCAAATTCAGGACTGCACATCATAGTGGCACCTGGATAATTTGGCAGAGTATACCAGCAAACAGCAAAGGTTCAGACTTTTTTCGGGGTTTTAAATGAAACGACGGCTGCTTACATCCCTGTCGCCAAGGTGCGCCTTTCCGGAAACTTCATAAACGTTTGTTGCAAGCTGATGGCCATGATTTGAAATTGTCAAAGGCCCGTGAAGCAGGCAGACATCCACAGTTTGGCAGTGTGGATGTAGGTGTGTGGGCTGTGTACACTTGAAAGTCAATGCCTTTGTAGCCATGGAACGTGGATGTTAGTTTCAGCACTATTTTGCCATACCCAACTGTCTTCGTGTAGTATTCTTGCAGACCCATTGCTTTCTGTCCGGCATAGTTCCTTTCGAAAGAATAAAAGCTTTTTAAACGGAGAAACACAACATTCCCACTGCTCCGTGTAACGATCCGCTTGAGTGTATGAGACAACAGCTGTGCGTAGAAAAACTGGCACCATTTCTGTGGCGTAGCCTGGAGCATTACGCGGTTCATATCAGATAATTCACGTCTTCCAGGAACTTTATCCCCAAATGGGGAAGAAGGGACAGCATATATGTGCCCTAGTCTGAGCACTTTATTTTATATATTAATATATTGTCCTCGCATTTATACAATCAAAGAGGATTAGCAAATTTTCAGGCACGGGTTAGCCATAAAACGTTTATACTTTTCCAGGCATTGAAAAATAGAAACGCAGTGTTTCATTTTTTGTGACTGTGTATTTTAGCAGACATAATTGGGCGAGAGAGGGTGGAGATGTGAAACTTTACATTATTGCAGTGGGTAACCTAGAAGGTAGTGCAAGCGGTGTAAATATGTTGCAAACACTGGTGGCATTGCTGAAACGAGTCGGTTGATATTGTCGTTAACGCCAAATGTTTAACGAGAGAATTGTGGACGCAGCGAAAGACGCAAAAGTTTTTTTTTCTTCTTCCGGTATCGAAGTCATCTCCCTTATTAGTTTGTAACAATACGTTGATATAACTTAAAATGATACGTGACCTCGAATTCAAACCACCCTGCTTTCGATAAAAATTGGGAAGATGACACCGTTAAAAGCGTAAAGCGAAAACCGCTAACAAAACACCTTCACTCACCTTTACTGTTTTCGTCTTGGCTGAAAAGGGCACATTCGGCCTTCGAAGCGTTTCCCGAGTTCGTCGTGTGAGATAAAATGGTGCAAATATTTATTATCAAGGCCTGAACCGCTTACAGAGGGTCTTCCCCTGTTTTTGATACATTCATTCGTTTTCCGAGCTCTTTATCAAAACGAATATTCACTCATTACATGGCAACTTGCTCTTGAGAAAACAGCGCCAAGGTTTTTGCGGGATATCTCTCACTGTGATAATACCTGGTGTAGGCCACGGATGTTTAAGTGTTTAGGCAGAACAAATCACTGTAAAAGATAACGATTTCACTGATAGGGAGAACCGTATATACCCTCTGTCTTTTACCCAAGGACGAAAAACTTCCTCTTTAGAACTAGGTATCAGCCGCTAGACGAGCCTCAAGGGTGAAGCCGCTTGTTTAGCTATCAGGTACCCAC
Source organism: Haemaphysalis longicornis (assembly GCA_013339765.2). Taxonomy (NCBI): domain Eukaryota; kingdom Metazoa; phylum Arthropoda; class Arachnida; order Ixodida; family Ixodidae; genus Haemaphysalis; species Haemaphysalis longicornis. The sequence goes on from CM023455.1 coordinate 43,144,496, forward strand.
TCTTTCACAAACACACCGGTTTTGTCACTAAACTTAAGGTTGCCTGGATGCTTTGCTAACATGCCTGTTACCTCTCATTGCTGCTTTCGTGCCTTTCGCAGCACACCGGCTCTTTTGGGTTGGGTTCTATGTATAGTACGCATCCTTGCGTCGTCCTTCTGTATAAATACGTATATCTTTTACCTAAAGGATCGTAATTTGCAGCAGCACTTTCACATGTGCTGTATTCTTATTCAATCTTTTGAATCCTAGCGCTGCTGACGTAGTGAACTGAGCTACATTTTTAAAGTTTGCCTTGTTCTGGCAAAGAATTTATTCCTTGTATTAGGGCCGATAACTTTCAATAATGCGTTCTGGAAATTTGAGAGTGCGTGGTTTTTTATGAATATATTGAAATAAAACTTCAACGGGAATTCAGCGTTCGGGTATAGGGGCTTTTCGTAAAATATATATTATCTATGCGCTAAAAACCGCACAAACGCAATGCGCAAAAAGGTAAGGTTTTTTGTCTGGCTACGTCTCCTGGGCATTTATAACGTATTCCTTATTAAAATGGTTTGCAATATTGAACAAGTTTTAAGAAGTAACGAAAAACTACAATCACGTGCTTTCGAAAAAAAAATATATTTTTTGGCTCTCACATTTACATATTAGGTGACATTGCGGATTTATCACTTGTTTGAGAGCATTCTTAGGCTACCCAACACGTTCAGGACAACACAGCAAGCTTATGTATCTTCAAAGCAAAATTGTATTCTACATGCAATTTTTTCTGCATGGTTTGAGACAACAGCGTAACACCTATAGGACATTTTCACGACTGTATTGCGTTTCAGTCTTTTCTTTAATCACACTTTCTTAGTCTTGTAGCGTCAATCAGACAGGAAGACCGGCCGCACATGATTCAGCAGTATTTGCAAAATCAGAGGTGTTTGGGGCACACGTCCACCAGTTCTACTGCTGTGTGATTACTATTATGTTTTCAGTCGGCACGCGCAAAACGTTTTTAGCCTGCATTTCGAACCATGCGAATTCGAGCAGCGGTACTGCATTGAGCTTGTTTCTCTTCACACCAAGATCAAATTGAAGAGAAGCCTAAGTGTGTGTTTATCAGTGTGCTATTTAAACTAAATGTTTTTTGTTACCATTTTTCTTGATGCCAGCAACAACGATGGCTCTCAAATTGGACCATTGTTCAGACAACTACACATTTATCCTTCACCACGCAAACGGCTAAACAGCCTTCTGAACCGAAAATCATTGCAAAAGAAACAGCGTACGATGAATTTCATTGAGAAATATACGAAAATTTTGATGCGAATGATTAACCAGATATACACTAATTCTATTCGCCCTAGCCAAACACCTACAATGACTTGTCTACAGCGTCACGCAGGAGGCTCCCGGAACGACACCCAGAATAGAAGCCCCCCCCCCCTCTCGCCCCCTCCCTGGTCTCATTGGAAAGGAAGCTCATCAATCGGAGCGTCCACAGGGGAAAGATAATTTATTGCAGGGTTGCGTCCTTCCGTCTAATACATCCTATACTGCGCAAGTAGGAAGCGTCAGCTTACCGACAAAGGCAGCACACACGGCAGAAAACGGCCAATTTTTGAGATCGGGAAGCCGTATTCAAGCATAAAACTTCAGGTCGACACACTTTATTCATTCGATAAAAGCTGCACCGAAGGTAGGCATTTTGACAAAATACAAAGAACCCACTAGGACAGCGCAATCATCACACCAAGTTTCTCACCCGAGCGCGTTGCATGCACGTCTTGCCTGCGACATTCAACGCTGGGTATTTTTCTTAACGCAGTGGAAGGGCACAGAATTTTTACTAGCGCGAACCGGGATTTTGCTAGCACAGATCATATTGCCAGCGGACCAAGCGTACAGCAACACTTGTCGGGGTATGAAAGAAATTATAAGAGAGAAATCGAATTGTACATGCTTTATATTGTTATTTCAGACAGCGTATACATATATTAGAATACATAAATGCACTCCAAGGTAGGCATTCGATTCAAAGATGAACACGGAATTAGGGAAAATATCTTCACCCATGTCTTTTCTGCTTGACTTGTTCAGATGTATCTTTCATCGTTGAGCAGGACCATGTACTAAGAAAGTAAAGTTACATCACAGCTTTATACTCTGCTCCACCCTCGCCGCCTTCTTTCTGCACCATCTATGCTTCTAGGCAAGCTCGGCATCTTTCTCCCGTATTTAATTGCGCAACACCGTGCACTCTTCGTCGGGCACTGCTGCGGCGCCGTATAGCCTTCTAGGTGATTGGTGTAGGTGTTGCATAACAACCATTTATGGTCTGTACCCAAGAAATCTGTGTTTGCTTAGTATCTGGAGTGAATATCGCGCCCCTTCACGTGGGTGAGAAAACACGTCTTAATATATCTGAACCCCATCACAGCAAATCCCGCTTGCGCCGGTTTTTTTGCACTTTCTTGTTCAAAAGGTTGAATGGCTGTTTTTAGTGTCCTAGTTTTTGAATGCTTTATAACCATGTTTCCCGTACGTAGGGAGGAACAACCAGTCTTATTTATTTCATAAATTTTATGGGGTTTGTATACTGCAGTTCGAAGTAATGGGCAAAAGCAGCAATTGTATATCCCACTGGCGTACTCACCCGAGAAAAAAAGGCGGATTTCTTTTCTATTAACGCGTGTCATTTGAAATTGCACTGCACGCGCAAGTAAATGATTTGGTGGCATAATGAGAGTGGTGAATACTCTTGCACGATATTCTGGTGCCTCAGTGGGAATTGCAGAGCATGTGCGCCCCTAAATGCACCCTTTGTACATAGTATTTTTTGTCAAGTACCCATTGGTTCGGCAAGTTCTGTGCCCAATTTTGTTAAATATTTTGAAGGGCCCAACGAAAACGGAGGTAAATTTATTGTGCCTGTCGCAATGCTTCGCCGCTAAAAAAAACTGAGCAAAAACACGTCTCCCTACGTGAAAACAAAATTTTTCAAAAGTCATTAACTAGGAGCATTGATTCTGTTCCGAAGCAAAAAATTGGTAAGTTTGTTGAACTAGCAGGAGAAACCCATTTTAAGATTTGGACTTGCTCCTCCCAAGGCCAAGCTTTCGTGTGTGCTGGTGAAACGCGCAGAAGTGTCGTGGTGTGGCCGTTTGATAGAACAGCTCGAACATTGTCAGTGTCCCCCGGCGACCTGGCAAAAAGCCTTCTTTTTGTCGCGCTTGCACCGTGACTCCTCCGCCCGCGACGTTCTGAAGCTTGTGAACTCTGTTGCGGACAATAGTGCTGAATGCACAGAGCTATAAAGCAAGTAAGTATCCAACCTATTCTTTCGGTCACATCAGCGTCAGTGCCGATTCCTTCACCGCTTTAAACGATTCTACTGTCTACCCAAACGGATGCTTGATCCGCCCTTTTGGAGGGTTTCTCTCAAAAACCGAGCTCTACGTGGGAAGAACACACATTCCGAATGCGTTTAACAATCTGCTATCAAATGTTCGAGGGTTAGGCACAAAAGTGAAGCCCTATCATGGAGACATGGTTGCTTCGTCTCGCTATTTCGCCCAACAACTTTACGAATGAATACACAGTTTTTCGCAATGACCGAAATTATGTTGCAACCGGGCAAACGTACAGCCACGGAGTACTCATTGCTTTGCAAAAATCTTTCTGTGTGGTTAAGCGCTCTGATCTTGTGCTGAATAGCGAATGCCTAATGGTTAAGGTTAAAGTCAAAGGTGCTAAAATGTTCTTCTTGGGGGGTGAATTTAAATACAGCTGTTGAAAATTCTCGGTTTGCATGAGCTGTACAGAGTTCATGTGGCAATTTAAAGCCGTAACACTACAAATATCTTCTCTTTGGAGACTTTATGTGGCTGGATTTTAATGGGAACCCATAAAAATGTCAGCGAAAAGTTGTAAGCAGCTCACCCGTTTAATTTCTTCATTTTCCACGACATGCAGCCTCCTCTCTTGCAACAAAACCCTATTGGAAATGTTCCAGACACTGTATCCACTGTATTCACCATTTTCCCTGAAGAAGAAAGTGTACGACAGCTGAATCTTACAGTGACTCACCTACAGGGCAGAAACGTGAGGGCTCACTAAAAGGGTTAAACTTAAATTGAAAATGCCTCAGCCGGCAATGGAACGGAAAATGAAAATTTATTTATTTATTTAGAAAAAACCTTACAGGCTCCTGGTGGAGCTTGGGGTAAGGGTGGCTACAAAAATAAAAGGCACTTGAGGTCATCTAGATAACACACGGAAAAATGAAATATACACAAGAGTATAAGGACATCATTATACATTCATTAAAAAAATACCCCGAAAAATGTAAGCATTCAACAAGGAGCAAAATACAACGAAGGAACAAACAACGATGTAAAGGCATCGTTATCAAGTATGTTAGAAGCACAAATATAAAACAAATATATTAGCAAAAATGCGCATTTAGTTGTTCATGGAATCTGTCAAGGTTTGATATAGAAGCGATAGCGTCAGGAAGATCATTCCAATGGGATATGGCACGAGGTAGAGCTGATGAAATAAATGAAAGTGTGTTTCCATAGATACGCTTAAAGCTGAATTGATTGTGTAAGCGTGACGACATGCGGGAAGGGGGTTTGAGAGGGAGTGGGGATGGGTTATCACTATGAACGTATTTGTGAAACAGAAAAAGAAGGGCGACCACGCGACGAATTTGTAATGGTTGTAATGGAATGTCACGTTTTACCTGTGTGAGACTTGAATTGCGATTATAGTTGCGAGAAATAAAACGAGCGGCTCTGTTTTGGACGGATTCGAGCAGATTAACTAAGTAATTTTGATGAGGTTACCATACAGATGGTGCGAATTCTAGCTGCGGGCGGACGAATGTGCAGTAGGACAATTTACGCATGGCTGTTGGCGCCATTCGGAGGTTACGCTGCAGGTATCCTAAGGTTTTACTTGCTTTTGCGCAGATTGAAGTAATGTGAGTGGACCAGGAAAGAGTGGAAGTGAAATTGACACCTAAATATTTGTAGGTAGTGGCTCGAGATATTGCTGCGTTATTTATACAGTAAGTGAAATCAGAGTGAGCATGCTTACGCGAAAAAGAGATTATTTTGCACTTTGTTTAGTTTAAGATCATTTGCCAAGTTCTGCACCAGGAATAAATTTGGTCAAGGTCTTTTTGCAACATAATGTGATCCTGGGCAGTGTTGATGACGCGATAAATGATGCAGTCGTCCGCGAAAAGCCGAACGCATGATGAAATGTTATTTGGCAAGTCATTAATATAAATTAAAAACAGTAATGGTCCAAGAACACTCCCTTGAGGTACCCCAGATGTGACGTCAGTTATTGTTGAAGAAGAATCGTTAACGATTCTTCTTCAAGTGTAAGAATAAGTGTAACATTAAGGGACAAGAAGAGAGCAGAGTGGGTCGGGGAACAAACGCGTGTTAAGGACATATTAGTAGAAACTTAGGAGAAGAAATGGACGTGGGCAGGGCATGTAATACGAAGGCAAGATAACCGTTGGTCATTAAGGGTAACTTAGTGGACCCCTATAGAAGGCAAGCGTAGCAGAGCGTGGCAGATGGTCAGATGCTCAGATGAGATCAAGATGTGTGCAGCGATAAATTGGTCGCAGTTAGCGCAGCACCGGGGTATTTGGAGATTATTAGGAGAGGCCTTTGCCTGGCAGTGGGTGTAGATAGCATGGTGATGGTGACAATGATGGTACACTAATGCAGCTTAGTCGATGCGGATCAATTCCGCAATCCTTTTGTGGCCTTTCACGGGTAGCATCCACATTTTTAAATTGTTGCTCACGTATCCATGATGCGTGATAGGAGTGGTACCAATCCTATTTACGACCTTGCTCGTGGTGATTACAGGTCTCTCTACGAATCTCTCTACAGTGCTGACTGGTCTGCTGTTTGCAACGCACCCTGTGTTGACACAGCCATCCAGAATCTATTAAAAATTGTGCAAAACACTATACATGAGCACACCCTTAAGCTGCGAAATTGCTCCACTAAATTTTTCTTTTGGTTCGGTCACAAGCTGCCAGGCGCGTTTCGAAAAAAACGTCATTTCTACTGCTCGTTTGGGGCTCACAATGCCCCATCCTCTGTCGGAAGCTTCAAGGAATGGCCGTCCTTAGCGAAAAACTCCTTGCCGTGTACGAAGAGACGTTCAACTACTACACTGAACTATGTTTTACCCCCTCCGGGTATATTAGGTTCCGCACATATCATCCTAGCGATAGCATACCTATTCACGATGGCGACAAGTTTGTGCCTGACGCAGAAGGCGTATGTTAACTTCTCGCACATCACTTTCCTTCGACCTACTCGACATCTGACGGTGGCAGCAAACTGTGCTTCTAGTCCCAGGGGCTAGTACTGCATCTCCCGAACATTATTCATAATGTTGTCGTGTCCACTATTTGCCAACGCCCCTCGAAACATCCGGTGGCTGCGACAGCATTCCATGCTTCATCGTGAAAGTCTTTGCTGGGCCTTGGCACCTCTGCTCTGTCATATCATACGCATGACACTTGTTGAGCAACATGTTGAGCACAAGTCCGGAAGAGCCAATAGTTCAATCTCCTTGTTGTCATCATTTTTTACAGTCTTCGAGAAAGTCAGGCATCGTTTTCTTCTAGTCTGTCCCCAGTCGTGCTGACTAAGGGCACGCTATGTGTATGTTGTCCTTTAGGTTTACGTATTCGTGTCCATACCTTGCTTGTGTCTGTGTATGAATTTGCGTATGTTATGAAGGAGCGCCAACTATCCCGTTTTGCCTCACGGCGCACGCGCTTTGCGAAGGCCTTTGCTCTTTTTAAAGAAATTAAGTTAGCCGACGTGGGGTACCGACGAAGGACACCCCACGCCTTGTTCTGGGCCACTCCCGTTTGCCTGCAGTCCTCGTTCCACCAGGGCCTCCTTGGGTTGCGTGGGGCACCGGAGGCCAGGGCAATGGACTTTGCGGCGGCGTCGAGGATGTGCGCCGTGAGCAGTTGGGTCGCCTCTTCTACGTGTACGTGTTTTATGAATGTGTAGTGCAGTTTATATGTTTCTGTGAATGTACTCCAGTTTGCTCTTCCCTCATTGAACCTTTTATGACAGGGGGAAGTGTTTGTGTCTATGCCTATGTATGTCAATTTTGTGGGGAAGTGGTCACTACTATATAGAATTGTGTCCACATGCCACTCAAGAAATGGGAAAAGAACTGCAGAGCAAGAGCCAAGTCAAGATGTGAATAACCGTTCTGTCCTATGTTATAATATGTAGCTTGGTTTTTGTTAAAAAGGCATGCTCCCGATGATGTTAGAAATTTTTCAATTAGGCGACCTCGGGCATCTGTGCGGGAAGAGCCCCAGATTGAATTATGCGCCTGAGGTCGCCTAAGACTAAGTACGGTTCAGGTAGTTGATCTATCAGGTTCTCAAAATCAGTGTTCGATAGTTGGTAATCCGGAGGAATGTAGAGGGAGCATACCGTTATTACCCTATCATAAATAATTGTTCGAATTGCGACAGCTTCAAGCATTGTGTTTAGGTGGATGGTGTGACACGCTAAGGATTTTCGGGCTACAATGGCCACACCACCTGAAGAATAAGTGGGAGTGTGCCTGTCTTTTTGAAAAACCAAGTAGCTATTCAAGAAGTTAGTATGCTTACTATTTAGGTGTGTTTCCTGAAGACACATGAGACTTGGCTTATGTGAATGAAGTATCTCGTACACATCATCTAGATTGTTGATAAGGCCTCTACAGTTCCATTGAATGATGTTGTCTGTTCCCATTATTTACATTTAAGAATGACTGGAGTGTGTGTGTGTGTTCATGTGTCGTCTTTCTGGGCTGTTACTCTGGTATTAGGCTTTTTAGGCCTGTCTGTAGGCTAGCAAGTCAGTGGCCGCTCCTTGCGCTGCGTTTCAGGCAGGAACGGCCCCACATCCACCTCGTCGTCGGATGTCCTAGGGGTGCCCGACGGACCGGGTCCCCCGGACTTGACCCCCCCCCCTCGGGAGCCCTTCGTTTGAGCCGCCACCGCCGAGGGCGTCCGGGGCACCAGAGGTGGCACGGGTGGTGTGGTGGCGGTGGGAGCCGATGCGGGGCCCCCGGTGTCCATCCCCTCGACACCCTCCAACATACTGGAGGAAGAGAAGGCAGCGGCGGGAGCGGCACCGGTCCAAACGGAAGAGGTTGGCACCACAACCGCTGCTGCCTGAGCAAGCGGCGTGGTGCCGGGTTGGGCTGCGTGAGGCAACCCAGCGGGGGCCGGGGCGGGACCAGGTCAGACTCGCTGAACTGGGTCCCTGTGGACACCAGACGCCGCTCCGCCCCCCGGCGAGCCGCGTCGGCGTACCTCCCCAGGGGGAAAGAGGCGAACCTCTTTCGCGCCTCTGGGAAGGTAAGGTTCTCAGTGACTTTCACCTTGATGATCTCCTTCTCCTGTTGGAATTTCTCGCATGTTCTAGAGTAGGCCCCGTGGGGTCCCTGGCAGTTAGCACAGATGAGGGTTTGCGATGGGCAGTTGTCAGATGGATGATCGTGTTGTGCACACTTGGCGCATGTTAGTCGACCACGGCAGGCGGTAGTGCCATGCCCAAACCGCTGGCATTTAAAACACCGGCGCGGGTTGGGGATGTACGGCCTGACGGGGCAATGAATGAAACCTGCATTTACTGATTCAGGAACTGTGGAATGGTCGAAAGTCAATATTACATGTTTTGTTAGGATTTCCTTGTTATCTCGACGAATCATGATACGCCTCACTGCTGTCACACCTTGGTCCTTAAGGCCTTCCAACAGATCGGTTTCAGTTTCATTCATCAGATCTGACTCAGAGATCACACCCTGGGAGCTATTAAGGCTGCGGTGGGGTGTGACCCTGATGTCGAGATCTGCGATGCGAGTTTGAGTCAAGAGATTTGTAGCTTGTTGCTTGTTATTCACTTCTACAAGAACTTCTCCTGTTCTAATTTTTTTGGCTTTGTAGGATTGACCAACAATGCCCTCAAGAAATTGGAGATCAGGAAGACAGACGTCAAGGGGGTTCGAGCATCAACAGATTCAATTACCAAAAACCTAGCATAGTTGTCCGGCTTTCGGAAACTCGTCGTTGGCAACGGAGGAAAGGATACTTCGGTGCGGCCCCTTTTAGGGGGCCGATCTTTGGATTTAGAAAATTTGGAAACCATACGGCATAGTATAAAAGCAGGGAGACGGGGGTACTTTGTCCTTTGACCTTACCCTGGTAGTCAAAGAGGTCCCGGAGCTCCCTGCCTGGTAGACAGGCAGGGAGCCCATCGGCAAGAGCTTGACCAAGGCTCCGACGGCCACCGTTTACGGCTTCCACCCTTCAACTTTAAACACCTCGCCACGGTTGGACACGGCTTATGTATGGGAGCTCGGGGTCCGCAGTGTCGCTGCTCACCGTCACCATGAATACTCAAGGTGCCCGTGCGGGGGAACAGCATAAGATAAAGTTACGAGCAACATAAGAGACTCTCTCCAAAAGAGGCAAAGTTCGGCGAGGGTGATAAAGAAAGAAAAAAAGTTCACAGTTTAGTCTAGAAACCTGCCCATGACCGATGAAATGTCTCACTTGGTAGGGCACAGTCAATGTTGAGGTGTTGGGCAGCCCCAGATCTCGGCGGTCGTCGGTAGAACGTCAGCACGAACACCATGTCACACATATAATGCACGGTCGACGAAAGGGTAATAGGCGCGGCTGTCACGGCATCCTTGCTGGGGCTCCGGGCGTCCTAACGACGGCTGTAAAATATCATCATGAAGGCGCTTGAAGACGAACAGCAAGAAGACTGCTCCTTCGCGCGAGCGCGTACTACTTCTACTTCTTCATTAAACGTTATTTGTTCCATGCCGTCACTGGTCTCGCTCGTCTGAACAAATGGTGCCGTGACCAGGATACTACCTCCACGCCCACAACAGACTGCGACTGAGCGATCTGCGACTGAGCGATCTGCGACTCAGCAGCAGAGAAGGAAACAGCGGCGGAGCAGCGGACAAACCTGGATCGCGCGACGAGACCGGAGTGGCCAGCAGAGGCATCGGAACGGCTAACAAGTAAGGCGTCATCATAAACCGCAGAGAAATGAACAAAGAAGGGATAACGAAGAAAAGGAAGGCGCTTCGCTGCCAGATCACGCAGCTTATCAACGCAGCCGAGCAGCAAGTTAATGAAGCAGCCGGCAGAGAACAGCTACTCGTGACTCAGGTGCAGATCAAAGGGATAAGCGAAAGCCTCAAGGGTTCCAACGAGCAAATTGAGAAATATCTGACTGAAGAGACTGCCGATGCCGAATTTGAAAGAGTAATAGAGTATGACATGAAAATAACCGCAATTTTGTCTACTATCGAGTTCAGAACTGGAGAGCCTGTACAAACGGATTTGAACAGCAGCGCAAGGCAGGCGGTAGCACCAAGTACAGCGCGAGACGCAACGGAGCTAGTGAAACTACCGAAGCTGGAAATGATAAAGTTTGGCGGAAAAGCTTTGGAGTGGCACCGCTTCTGGGCTCAGTATGAGTCAGCGGTTCACCTCAGACCTAATATGACCAAGGGACAAAAATTCAATTATTTGTTAGCATCTGTCACCGGAAAAGCAGCGGCTGCCATAGAAGGGCTCGAGTATTCCGCAGAGGACAATTAAGATGAAGCGATAAAAATATTACAAGAAACGTTCGGAAATCGAGAACAATCGGTGGAGCTGCACATGAGTGAGCTGTTGAAGTTAGAGAAAGTAAGTTCGGCACAAGAAACGGACGATCTCCGCAGGCTTGTGCAGAGAGTACAGATCAACACATTGGCACTGAAATCACTGAAGGTGGAACCCGAGAGTTACGCACCGATGTTGTTGCCAGTGTTGAAAAGAGCGATTCTATCGAAGTTATTAGTCCAGTTCAAGTCCAAAGAAGCCATAAGGAGCAGCTCAGCCACGGTAGTTAGCGCGCAAAACCACTCAACGGGAAAAGAGTACGCTGAAAAGTTGGACAAGCTGATGACATTTCTACGGGAGCAGTTATGCTTTCGGGAAGAAACACAGCGTGAACAGGAGAAGACAGCTGTGAAACCCAAAGATAACATCAGGCAGCTGCGCACAACTTCCAGCTTCTACAGTTCAGCGGATAGAATCTGTCTTTTCTGCGAGCAGAAAAACCATTCGACTGAGGATTGCCGTAGGAGCAATCCAATGACCGAAAAGAAAGCCATTCTCACAGAGAATAGAGCATGCTTCAGGTGCACCCGACCGAATCACACTGCACGGATCTGTAGAGCACGCGTGAACTGCAAGCAATGCAAGGGACGACATGCTACGTCTGTGTGTAGAACAGTGCGACAAGAAAAGACGGTGCAGGTTGAAGCACAGCAAGCGAAGGCGACGACGTCTACTCTGCACGCTACTGAAAATACACAGCATGGTTCTGTGCTTTTGCAGACGGCTACGGCATGGATAGGGGGACACACGTCTGGCCGACATTGCCGTTTGCTGTTGGACAGCGGAAGTCAGCGGTCATTCATTGAAACTGGATTGGCAAAAGAAATTCGCGCAAAAGTAATACGCCAGGAAAGGCTAACAATCTGTTAATTCGGAGGAGACGAGAGAATCAAGTACATGGACGTAGTTCAAGTGACTATAGCATCCCGAGACAAGCAAACAGAAACAGTAATCGAAGCTCTGCAGGTTGACGTGATTTCGCACAGTAAGCTTCCTTCTCCCAATCAGAACATCAAAGAAAAAATGGAACAACTGCAGCTACGAGTAGCGGACTACAGGATCAAGACGACAGCCACAGATGCGATAGGACTACTGGTTGGCTCCGAATATTATTGGGAGTTTCTTACTAGTAGAACACATCAACTTGAAAGTAAACTGATGGCAGTCGAAACGACCTTTGGTTGGGTAGTGCAAGGTCCTTCGGAGGAAAAAAAAAAGAATAATGGAAACCCAATCAGTCATGGTTCTGAAAGATGAAGCTGCGGAAACAGAACTTCAACAAGACCTACAAGAAATTCTGGAGCATGCAATCAATCTGCACAACAAAACACAGTTGCAATAATACAGAAAGCGAAATAGTAGAATTCCAGCGGAAGATAGAGCACCCAAATGGTCGCTATCAAGTCAGCTTGCCGTTGAAGGAGAGCGTTAATTTGGAAACAACAAGAAAAACGCCAAAAAAAGACTATTACGACTGACAAAAAGGTTAAAGACGGACGGCAACATAGGTGGACGGCAACAGCTACACGACGGACAAGCGAAGACACAGAGAGTAGATGTTGAAGAGGAATGGAGAAGTCGATGCCGACTAGTAAGACCTTGGTGGAAAAGATGGCTTCAAGAGTACATAAAAGAAATAGGAGTGACTGCCAACCGGCCTGATGTCGTCGGTCCACACTCTAGTTTCCCACTTTTCGGACTTGCGCAAGCCGCAGGGGCCCGAAAGTTCGGTGACGGTAAAACCACCTTACTTAGTGCCGGTGACCCAGTACCAAGTACCTTTACGGCGTACTGTGCATTGGATAATACAAAGAAGAAGAAACGAAAAAAAAACGCAGTGACAAGAGCTTCCTCCTTCGGGAGGGAAAAGAACTTTTCAGAAGATTGGCGAATCACATCTATCCGTAGGAGGGATGCTTCAAATGACCCGCCAAAACGCAGCGCGATTCAAGTTGGCCGGGCGGGAGCCTGGAAAATATCATCACAAGGCGCTTGAAGACGAAGAGCAAGAAGACTGCTCCTTCGCGCGAGCGCGTACTACTTCTACTTCTTCATTAAACGTTCTTTGTTCCATGCCGTCACTGGTCTCGCTCGTCTGAACAATGGCCTCGCGAGAGCAGGGCTACCACATCTTGCAGGCAGCTGGTACCTCTGGTATTTTCCCAGACTTGCCCCACAAGGACGAGAAATGCCAAAAAAAGGCGTGTTCCAAATTTCATAAGCAATGAATTCCGAAAACACTTCTTTTCATGCTCTCAGTACACTGTTCAAGCCTACAAAAGTAAGCAAAGGCAGAGGCGATTTCTTTTCACTACCCGTTAGGAGCAGGAGCATAGCTACATGCAATATTTTTATTAAATTTTTTAACGAATGCTCGGTTGTCTCATACTGCTGACAACCTAAACAGATAGTAAACTCATGAAGCTTTTACAACAAACGTTAGCATTCTTATTCATATGGTGAGTACGTTAAGTTTCTCAGAAATTTTATTTTATTTTTGTGGAATAGTATAAATTGAAATGTTTTATAAATATTATCCTAACCAAAAAACACCAATCGAGAGGTAATAAAAGGAGTAAAAGGAAGCATTTCAACACTATGGCTTTAAAACTCGACAATTTCTGACGGCCCCATGAGTTTCATGACGTGTTCACCTTTGTTTTTGCCACAAATGCCGAGACTACAATTTTATTCCCCAGATGATTGTGAAAGGCCATGAGGTGATGAATATACTAATTTCCTTAAAAACATCAATTACTGAACTTAGCAAATATTGGGAATAAAGATTGAGGTCACTGTGCGCCATTTTCGAATTGGAACACACTTCATCAGCAAATTCTAAAAGCTTAAAGATCATCTATGCGGCCAGCAAAAATTACACAAGCCGTAGTTGTAAAGACAAATTTCGGCATCCTGCAATTGTCAATTTTTTTTTAAATTACGAAATGCTCTTCTACACTGTATATAATTTTTCTGGCACTTCTACCAGACACCTGAACGCCTGCAGTTGCATTCTCGGTATAAGCATAATCAAATGTATGATGTTGAACTACTGGTACATTTCCCTCAGTTTTTCGATTTTGTGAATACGAACATTGACTTTCAGTAATGTGAGCAGAACTATCCTGTTGGCAATGCGTTTTCATGTCCCATACTCAATTTTAACCTATTACACTGCTGATTTCATCATCTGACTGGTCATACCGAACAGGTTGGGGATGTTAGGCGTCGGGTAAATTTTCTCTCTCGACTTCACTGCGTGACGTCAGACACTGACAGAGAACGGGAAACCTTGAAACGGACCTTTCGAATTGTCAAGCTCACGTAAATGACACTAGAACACGCAGAATAGACTAAGAGTTTAGGATGTAAACCGGTAAAATTGTTACGCAATCTTTATAACAAATCACATCAGCGTCCCAATGAGGCGGGTTCTAATAGGTTTACTAATACTGTGATTTTACGTGCAGAATTACTAGACTACCCCTCTGGACACCTTCTTCCAAAAAATGGTTTTGAAAGTGTAAGTATTACCCTAGTTACACTTCATTAGGCATTGTTTATTAGAAGATTAGTATGTTTCACTTTTTTTCTGCGCCTCAATGCGTTGTGTATGCTGCAATCTCACGGGCTCGGTTTTAAACAATCGCCCGCGCAGTTCTCCTGCTGCTTCTTTGTCAAAGCTTTGGTGGGATTGTGGCAAGGGTTCATACGTAATAAATTCAGTAACAAGTATCTGAATAAGTCCACAGCACCTCCAATGCGTAAAAATGTAGCATTTGGCAGATAGGGTTGTGATTTTACAATTACAAGTTTTATTAGGTGCTCATTGCGACCACAGCATTCAAACCAACTGGGGTCCAAAAAGCCTTCTACTCTAAAAAAAATCGAATCTTTTGAAAAGCTTTTTGTGATATTTATGGCAAAAAATATTTGCGTTGCCTAATACATTTAACTGTGCGATTGCACGCCACAAGCTGTCAGCAAACAGCTAACTGATGCTTAAATATTGATGAACGTCAACAAGGTAAAAATGTGGAATGGTTGGTACATATTCAAAGACAGCAAAATAAACGAGGAAGCAAAGCATTTGCTTGTTAGCGCTTCGTCCAGTTGTTCTTCCCTGTCTCGTCGTTAGCGCTCCTCTGCTGTCTTTTTATTGATGAACGGACAGCCTTTACCAGCCCGTGTAAGTTACGGCCTTGCTGCCAAGCTAGCGCTTAACAAGCCATTTTTTGGTGACAGCAACCGCGCAATCTTCATAAACGTGGGGACACTTTAAAAGAGGCGCATCGAGTGCAGCTCCAAAAACTCTCTTGGGTGTATGCTGTCCTGAAAATATTTTGCACTTCACGGCTTTTTTCCAGGTGGAGGGCCGTATCGTACGAAGCTATTTTAAACCCTTCTAATTGTTCAACTTTAAGGTACATAGGTATACCAGTCATGATCGAGTTACTTCGTTGGCATTACACTTTCAGAATTATTTTGCCATAAAAAAAGTATCCCAGTAGTTTTTTCGGCACAGTAATGGTTACTCAACTCTAAAAGTGGACTGCCAATGCCAGCATCAAATACTCAAATACTATAACACAACTCCCGTCTAGGTAGCTGTTAGGAACAAATTACAGTTTAAAACAAAAAAATATAAAACAACTTCGAAGAAAAAGCAACAGCGCGTTTCTCGGTCAAGCCAAGCAACATGTTGATTTGGCAACAAAACCATTCACAAGACCACACAGCTCAATCCACAAGTTCTTTCGAACTTTCCGCACACACATTAACCCCTTAGTGAACGGTAATTAGTGCGATGGCAGTTGCTTGCAGCACGGGCCGTACAAAAAAGGGTTAGTGATACAGGCTTCAAACACACGCACGAAATGGCTTTCTCCAATATAATTACAGCAAACAAGCAGTCAGTGACTTCTGATACAAGCGCCCAAATAATCTGCTACCTCCGAACTACGAAGTTGCTTTTTAATGTTTCATCGTGAAGTCAGATTGGAGTCCAATGTAACAGCGGGGATTACGGTAGAAACACAGAATCTTCAACGCTAGGCTAGTCAAGTTCGAATTCAAAACAAAACACATAGGCCAACGTTGTTACCGGTGGCGCTTCAACTTGGCGCAAGTACATTAGAACGATCGCGTAGCAATTTATTTCCGTTTATTTTGTTGTGAAGTGAACAATAAATATAATGTTATCCGGTGACTGGTATAACAAAAATGGTTACCTTTTACAGGTTTAAAACTGCATAGCGCTAAAACACAACGAAAGTAAACCACGCGTATTATCCACCATGGCGCTCGACTTGAGCGATAACAAGCGTTCAACAACTCGACAGGGCTGCATTAGGACACTCGATTGGATGGTCTCTTCGAAATTTCTTTATTCTTGCATCGGTGATGTTTTTGTGGTAGACAACGAGGATATGGATTTTATACAACATCATCAACGGCCTCTGATATTGAGAAAATATTAACGGTAGATATTATTTATTTATCGAAATCATTACTTGGGTGAACAGAATGGCGTTATTGTTTAAGTGCCTGAGTGAAATGGTTAGAGAGCTCGAAATTTGCTTATTTCTACGCACTTGAAAACAAAAAAAAGGTTGAGTATTTGTAATAAGTAAGGCCAGTTTTTGTGGGTGTGCGTCCGCACGTGCGCGTGCGTGTGTGTGTGCGTGTGGGCGTGTGTGCATGTGTGCGTGCGTGTGAATGCACGTGTGCGCGTGATTGCGTGCGTGTGTGTGTGTGGGTGCGTGCGTGTGTGCGTGTGGGTGGGTGGATTTGTGTGTGTTTGCGTGTGAGTGTTTGCATGAGGGCGCACGTGTGCGCGTGTGCACATGGGTGCCTCTGCTTGTGATGCGCGCGTGGCGCGCGTTGTGTGTGTGTGCGTGTGCGTTGCTTGCGCGGGTGGCAGTGTGCGCGTGTGCGTGTGCCTTTGTGTGTGTGTACGTGTGCGTGCTGCGCGTGCGTGCGTGTGCGTGTGCGTGTGCGTGTGCGTGTGCGTGTGTGCGTATGCGCGTGCGTGTGCGTGTGCCTGTGTGCGTGTGCGTGTGCGCGCGTTGGCGTATGCGCGTGCGTGTGTTTCTGCGTGTGTTTGTGTGCGTGCGCGTACGTGCGTGCGCGCACGGGCATGTGTGTGCGTTCGGTGTCTCGTGGTGTGGTGGTGTGTGTCGTGTGTTGTGGTGTGTGTGTGTGGTGTGGTGTGTGGTGTGTGGGTGTGTGTGTGTGGTTGTGGTGTGTGTGTGTGTGTGTGTGTGGTGTGTGTGTGTGTGTTTACGTGGGTGCCCCTGTCACTTCAGCTTGTGTTTGGGGAACAGGTTTTTTTTTTAAGCGCTAGGGTTGTTTGTGTAGGTATACGTTTTCTGTTATAATTTTTTTAATGCGCTATAACAACTCTTCAGTCAGTGTATAATATTTTTACGTGCTGCAAAACATGAACCATGAGATGCGAGCGAAGTAATTTACATTATTTACAAGGCGGCTATCCAGAGCTCGCGCAGGCTGCACGCAAGCTACTCCCTCGCCGTCCTGCACGGTGGGACATTGGGAATTGTCCACTTGTTCCGTAATATCATCCCCGGGTCAAATACGACCGTCCCGGACGCGCTCGGTTACCGTGAGTGGATTGGCGTGGTGAGGATGAGATGCGAAAAAACAGTGAACTCCTTTCCATAGTGAATGACGATGGCGGTCTGCGATTACGACAGGTCCCCAAAAATGGACGCCCACATGGACACGAAGAACCTGTTAGGGTTCTGGGAAACGCGCCGGACGAAAATGCTGAGGACACGGCTAGGGCGACACGTCTTGGCAAGTCAGATCTCGTCGGGTATGGGATGCTGATCGGCTTGTAACGGGCTGGGGACACGTGACGGGGGCATCGTAATGTGGTGATCGCGGCGGGGCTGGGGCTTCCCGACACAACCCGCGTAGCCTAGATGTTTGCGCTGATTCCCAGACGTAAGATGCTGGGCCAGGATGGGGAGAAGCTCGCACACTTTTCCAAACATGTTACATTGCGCAGGACAGGAACAAAAACAGGTGTATGATGTATTCTACACTATTTACATGGCGGCTATCGCGGAGCGCGCACAGGATGCACGCCAGCAACTCCCTCGTGATCGTCGATGCAGGGACATCGGGAATTGTTTACTTGTTCCGTAAAAGTGTAAATAAGTGCTTCTTTGTTGTCACGTTGTTCATAAAATTCTAAAACCATGGATGCAATACTTCCTAGGTTCACTTCAGTAGGGTGACTGCATGCTAATACTAAAACCGATTATCAGATAAACTTTGTTTGTCTAGAAAAAGTTTTGACTCGCGTAAAAAATATATTTCATCGGGGTAGCAAGATGCATGTTAGAGTCATATCCCTTCCTACTTCGACAGTTTGAATTTCAACGCACAACGCAATCGATGAGGTAACGCAGTGAAGTGCAAATTTGCAGGCATCTTTTCACACCTTCCGCAAGCGCAATAGGCGGCTGTGTTGTGCCAACCATACTGTGCGATTGTAAATATCCTTACCGGTAATAAACAGTATACGGCGCTCTTTACCCGTTGCATCGAATATCCTGTTCGAAATCCTGGAACTATACATACATGTTTATTACAACAAAGATACTATAAAAGTAATCAATGATTCGTTTGTCTGAAGCTCGCATTGGAAAACAGACTTCACAAACATAACCGAATGGCCCAAAATATGAACACATACTGAATGCACAATTACGGAGGCAAGATATATAACACCTATGAACGACTGTGTACATTAAACATAGTACACTTTGCGTGTGCATTGCTTTTGCGAAAGCCGCGTGAATGCTCATGGTAGCAGCAGCCGATTTTTCTTCAGAAAGTATGCTCACCAAATTACGGATGGTATGCTTTGTAACTAAAGTGAATTACGCCCACACGCATATTACGAGTATAGTATATTCTTACGCACACTTCAGCACAGACGAACAAAACGTTGCAATATTTGGTTGCAACGCACATACATACTGCTACTTTCTGGCAGGAATAGGCTTGTACTGAGCCACGCTACTTAGCCTAGCCCAATGGGCTGAGCACCAGCCGCCTCGCCATCTTCCACACTCCAGAGACCTTCCTAACCATAAAAAATAAAATGTTTATGGGCGCTTCTTGAACACAAGACCACTGAACTTGTGTTCATAGATGGTTCAAAGATAAACTGTAAGGCACAGTTAGACAATTTTAAAACCCTCATGGTGCAACTTCAAGTACAAGGGCTTTCCAAAATGTTGCGGTTAAATTTGACGCAACAGCATATCAGCATATTACGATGAGAAATAAAATAAATTGGAATATGGCAGTATCGCCTTGGGTCAGCAAGAAAAAATCGTCTCTGAAAGGCCCGACCGAGTGCTGCATCGGCGGCTTTGCATTTCGTTGGCACTTTCCGCACTATTCCTGTGAAGCGTCTGTATGCACAGTGTGACAGATGATGCCAAGGTAATTAGTGGGAGTACGTTGACTTGCTGTGTGCCTAAAAAGTGTGCCCCTTGCCAAAATGTATTCCCGTTTTATCATAATGAGACATACAAATCGCAACTGTTTTTAAACAGGCGATATATTGTTCTTACCATTATCTCTTAGTGTGAGAGGAGCAGCTTCTGCATTCGCGGTTCCCCTTTCAGACACGCGCAATACATCGAAACCAAAACTTTTACTCCTTCATGGCATCTCTAGCCTATATTATGTTACCCTCTTTTACGCAAGTAGAAAAGTAGGTACCCAAGTGTGGAATTCTGCAGCACTTGCTGTTCCTGAGAACAAGGGCAGATGCGCCGAATCCTACATTGACGCGTCCAAAACTGCATCCACTGCCTCGTTTGCAAAGCACGGACCAAACTTTACTTTCAGAAAACAATAAACTCTCGGACGGTATTTTAGCAGAAGAGCTGTATGGCATCTTACTCATTTCAAATGTTATCATCCAGCATAAAATTCTCACGTCCATCGCGTACACTGTTTCTCTTAACATATTGCCGGCACTGCCATTTAGAAAGCCTTCAGAAAACAATGCCATCAATTTTTTACTAGGTTGTAATGAAGGCGTATGCATCAAATCTGGAAATTACCGCCGACCCGACATATTTCAGACGGCTACAATGGCTATCAAACACCTAAACAAGAAACCACCAATACTGGGGCATGCATGCAAATGAATACTATACGTAATGCATCCCATTTACTTTGGGCCAGGCCGGCTAGAAACCCGGATTTACTGTAAAGTACAGAAACATTTTTAGGCTAAGGCCGAGCTTGACGTAATAAGACTGGAGTTATAAAATAACAGATAATATTGCACGAGCGTTAACAATAATGTAGAAATTTTGTGGAGGGAATTTTGTGGCAAATCAGTACACCCTTAAAGTGAATTGAATGAATCGCATAGGCTTGCTGTTGGCATTTTTAACATAGAATTGATTGTAAGCTTTTACGTTTTCAGCACGCATTAAGAACGGTGGTCTTTACAAGCTCTTTTTAAAGCAACGCGTGTCACGGTTGAAACAGTGGCGACAGCATGCCGAAAGAAGTTGTTCTTGCTGTTGGCGCCGGTATTCTCGCATAAATATTCCCCGCGCGCTTTGTAAAAGTTTTTTTTTATCTGTATCTTATTTTTATTATTCCAAAGCTAGCAGCATTGGAAGAATAAAAATAAACATTGTAAAATGCAAATATTGTGTCAAGAAAGCACATTTCGGCATGTATGTAACGTGCGGTGGACGCTTGGTAAGGTGCTTTGTTTTAGGGGCGAAGCTCCTCTTGCTCAGGTCCTGTCCCGGCCGTACACGGCAGATTGGTGATATTTGTGGGAGGATTCCCCTAGGAATTGGGCAACCGAAGATTGGCAGAAGAGGTCAAAACGTTCAACGCGTTCGTTGCTGCCCAACAAAGAGGAGAGGAAGCAGAAGAGATGGTCGTTTGTCACCTGCGAGCTCAAGACTCTTGCTCGCGCCCGGTCCCTTCCCTTGTTGCTGCCATATACGGCGGAATGATGATAATTTTGGCAGGATCCCCCTAGGGATTGGCCAACCAAAGATTGGCCGAAGAGCTCAAGACGTTCAACGCATTTGTTGCTACCCAACAAGAAGGAGAGCAAGAAGAAGAGGTTGTCGTTTGTCGCCTGCGAGCTCAAAATATGTACCGGTGGTAGGCGACACAAGATGCTCTGCAGAACGCGACAGCCAAGGTAGCTAAAATGTCCCACACCAAATTCGCGAACTGGTCCATGGAGATTCTCATTGTCCCAAACAAGCCGTACATCTTCACCAAAGACCTCGACGTCGTCGACGGGTTTGTCAACGGAGCGGTGGCTTGACGTGTCGAGTCTTTATATGATGTGTGGGCGAAAGTTTTACGGTTTTAACAATAAGAATTTTAGCTTCGCCCCTCTCATCATCATTCACTTCGTGGAGATGGAGGGAATTTTCTAAAAGTTCAGGTATCAATGTGACACGCAAATTTGTGATACAATCTATTTTGTTGAAAACTAAAACTGTGTGGTGCCCATCTTAGCGCTTACTTTACACATCGTCAAGGCAAGGTGATAGCTGACATATGCACTGCCAAGAAATCTCACACCTGTCTGGTGTACAATAAATGGATGGGTTACACATTTTGCGACAGCATTGTAGACTGCAAATTATGTTTCTATTTTTACAAGCCAGCTTTTCCTACGCGGATAAAAAATGAACTCTGGCGATAAAACGGCTCCTGCAGTTGTTTTATAGAATTTGGTCGTTTTGTAGAGATTGGGGGTAAATCAGGAGTAAACAGGGAATGACAATTTTTAATCAGGAACCAAACATTCAGCATATACGGAAGTTCAGTTAGTTGAGAAGACCATCAACAAATTTTGCCATGAAACTGTGCATGGACTCGGCCGTGTGGCTCAGTGGCTAATGCGTCATGCTAGTGAGCCCGAAAACACGGGTTAGATTGTTGCGGCATTGGGGGCTTTTCTGATGGAGGTGGTAATATAAAACGCCGGCTTTTTGTACGTCCGCGCATTATAACAATCCTAAGGTGGTCAAAATTATTTAGGAGGAGCCCTCTCCCCCCACCCTTGTCGTATCTCAAATATAGCTTATCCGCGTTACACACCAGGATAGATCAATAAGTCAAGCTGTATATGCCTTGGATCCTACAGACATTCTCCGGATACGTATACCAACAATTTTAGTGCGGAAATGCATCTCGTATTGTGTCACTTTAGCAGATTGGTTCATGCCTATGTTTTTTGTTTCCTATTGACACTCCGCACCAGCAAACAGGTACGTTTAGCAAGTTTTATAAACTTCGCGAGCATCACGGCATCTTCCAAAAGTTTAGAAATCCCAAATCGGCGTTTGTTTGCTTACACGTTGCGAGAAGCGGGCCCACTGTAATACCCTTCTTTGGACACATGTGCCTCGGTGCTCGTCGACATTTGCTGCTGCTTCTAAAGGTCACAATGGGACGGAAAAGTGTATTATTAGAAGAAAGAAAGGCGGCCATGAAGGGAGTGTGCACGCATACTTAAGCTTGAATTAGCGCGACAAGAACGCGATACCGTTACCGTAGAAATTGTGGTTGCCGGACTGCCGCCTGAGGATTTTAGTCATGATAGCTTCGAATTCTTCCCGGATGAATGCCAAATTTCCCGCTTGGAACGCGCATGGCCTTTTACTACAAAAAAACCCGATAATAAAAAATCCCTCCAAACAACCACGCAGCTTCCTCCCATCTTGACATGGTAAAGAGGCTGATTTGTTCGTCTGACAGCAATTCCAATCCTCACGCAAATGTTTCACGGAGGAAATTCACCATGATTCCACTATAAAATAAGCGTTGCCGAGGGACCTGAGGTGTGTTTGTATTTCTGAGAACAAACAGCTGGCAATGTGGCACGATGAACATGTGGTCAAGCTCTTTTTGTCTTTAACGCGGCTACGTAGCTGCCTTGATAGGACCGAGCCTGAATGACGCCGCCATGCCCGGTACAACATACATGTCTACACTAGCGCTTCCCACCATCAGTGGCAATGTGAACCGCTGAACATTAAGTAAGTTCTATCACTTCGCACCCGATTGCCTATGGT
Source organism: Haemaphysalis longicornis (assembly GCA_013339765.2). Taxonomy (NCBI): domain Eukaryota; kingdom Metazoa; phylum Arthropoda; class Arachnida; order Ixodida; family Ixodidae; genus Haemaphysalis; species Haemaphysalis longicornis. The sequence continues at coordinate 43,167,359 of CM023455.1, forward strand.
CTGTGCCTAAATGTTTTCACTTGTCGCTGTTAGGGTCACGCACTCGCTTAAAAAACTCGCACTGTCCGGTCATAGCGTCATTAGCCAAAAATTGGCTCAGTAGGGTGACAATGGAAAAGTTACAGTCGGGACACTCTGATCCGAGCGGTAATGCGGGGGCTGAAGCAGCACCAGTCTCCCACAAATTTTGCAATGGGCGTAGTTAGGACATTTGAGTAAAAGAAAGCGCATCAGGTTCAATCATTGTTTATCCTACTGCGTTTTTCTTTATCCGTAAGGTTTTTGGTGTGGTGTCAGAAAACCATCCTTTCCACTGTAGCCATTGAAACCCATCGAAGAGTGTCACTACTTCCATTTTGCTGACTCTATCTACGAAATCCAGTTTGATCTTTAAAAGACCCGTTCTGCGAAAGACATCGACCAGTTTTAATCAAACAAAACGGCTCCCTATGTAGCCTAGGTGGAGATTTGGTTCAATGCTTGCTTCAAAGCACGTTTATAAGCACTACATAATGGGCGTTCTCAATTTCTGAAAAATAATCACGGTGTATGAACGGGCTTCCCATATGTAAACTACTACAAATAAAGTGGACGCAAGAATATTATTGTGGGCTACAAGAAAACAGTAAAATAAATACTGAACGCCAATTGGAAAACGTTTCATAGTCGTTCTTGGGAATATTGGAATGGTAATTTGAAGAGCACTTGCACGGGATTCATTACAAATGCACAAGACGCTTGCCCACCGCCACTTTAAATCATGTGGATTCTACAAATAAAATAACGATGAGAAAAACATTCCAATTCTCAAATAAACTGTCCAAATGTTTATTGCAACCACAAAATAAAAAAATGTAGGGCGCGTGTCCTTTGCTCTTTCTTCGGCGAGAACGCAAGGGGACATTACCAAGGGGGGTGTAGGACAGCCACCCCTGGACGCATTTTCCGTGAAAATTCTGCATTTCATTTTTTTCTAAAATACAGGATTTCAATCTTTGCAGTAATTTGAGGCATACCGGGATTAGCTATGCTTGTGTGCTTCACTGGATCAGCTCTCGTGAAATGGCATGCGTAATACAATCTCAAGAACTGTGTCAAATGACTTCGAAAGGCCGCGTTTGGGCTCTTTGATCGTGCATTGTGGTTGGAATATCGTCGAAGGTTTCCGCTGCAGCCGGAACGAGGTTCCGGTAAATATAATAATTCATTCCGACTGCACTTGCCACTCCCGTTTTCAGCTCGAAACTCTAAAAGGGCTAATCAGAATCAACAAAATGTATGCATCCACCAAAGGTAGGAAGTTCATATGCATGCCTTCAATTTTGCAACTCGGGCAAGTTGCCTCTGGGTGTTTGCTTGAAAGCACTTGCTGACTGCCACAGTTGAAACTCTTTTGACCCCTCTAGCTACCTCTTGCAAACACTTGCTCAACCTTTTCCTCCGTGAGTGGGGTAGTACGTTCACTGCTTCAACTGAAGCCGTACTTCCCGCTTTCGTTCAAAAGGCAAATGACTCATTCCGCCCGTTGTATCGGCTGATAGTTTGAAGCGGCCGCTGAAATCGCCAGCACAAACTCCTAGATGTTCGACACGCGCGCGTGACAAACCTAATTACTGCAGCAACCTTCTCGCCGAAGCCAGTCCTGGCTCTGTTGGGTAAACAAAACGGAAACAAGAAAAGTCATGCTAGCGCTCGTCCTGCTTGGCTTGCGCCAAAGTGAGCTTTCGTCATTGAGCATGACGGAGCTGTTTCTGGCAAATGCAGCGCCGAAGGAAATCAAACCCTGACACCAGAGACTTCTTTACATGAAAGCCCGTTACTCATTTTAATGCTGTGCCTTGTTTGGTAAAGCTGCAAGAAATGCCTTGCTTGTTAACAACACCGAATACAAAGACATTTCTCCTAATACCGCACCACTAAGGAGCTACTCATTGAATTATTCACTGCTTCGGCTCAAACAATCCCTCGCAGACCAGACCCGATGTTTTGTATTCCGTCTCTACCATTTATTTTCTAAGTACAGCTTTTTTGGGAAAGAAAATATGCGAAGCTGAATATTAGACACCTCATTTGCTTTTTCTTGTGTTATCTTTTCAGGACAAGCACCCTTGATCTGCGTGGCCAGGCGTTAGCATGCTCAGTTTGCTCGTTAGATTGTGGCATACATGCTTATCGTAAAAATGTTTTCGTGGGCTTGCCTTTAATTGTAACGCATAATTTAACCAGTCCTTTACCCACGGAGCCGTTTAAGCTCCAGCTCTGCCCGTGCAGCTCTTTAACAAAAAACTCCCCTCGGAAGAAAAAACTGTTCCCGTGGTCTGAATCAAACCTAAGCCTCGCGAGTTATGAAACAGGTGCCTATCCGATCGTGCTATTATTGCGTTTGGGATGCACGACGTTTCATTTCGAATCGTAGCGAGGGCGTTAGCTTTGGCGTTTGGGTGTGTTGAAGTGAAGATTGACTTCAGAATATGGTAGCTGGACTTTTAGAATTTAGGAAGCTTTACAGAGCTTGAAAAGCTAAGGTATAAGAACAGCTTTGCTTTTTACTATCTTTCAGAAAAGGGGCATACCTAACATAAGCAAAGGTGAAGACAACCAGCTCAGGCGTTTCCTTGGACTTCGTATCTCAAGTCCGAAAGTGGCCGAACTTTTCGCTTTTGATATCTCGGAATCAAAGGATATGTTTGGCTCTCACCGGAAAGCTACACATATGAAAAATATATTCGTGGAACATTTATTCTGTTCTTCGCGGTCTGTTGAGAAATGCCCTTTTTATTGACAGACAGTGAGTTCAAAAGCGCAGCAGCACATACGCCTCCCAATGGAGACGAGCGCACGCTGGAAACGCTAGTCTCCATGCAATTAATTTCAGAGAACGAGGAGACAGCGGGACCATCCTTCCCACTAAGAGCAAAGCCGAACATTCCAGAAAATTTTCAAAGAATTATCGTAGTATCTTGACCCCATGATTGAGTTCCCTGCTATCCAAACTTGAAGTAAAAAATGTTTCAAAACAGGGCAGCAGTTCATGCGTCTTTTTTTTTAACTGAGCCAGATTGAGAAAACAAAACCGGTCAAATGAAATTGCAGTGACAAGAAAAACTCGACATCATTTCTCTGAAAAAGGGTTGGCAAGCCAATATTTGAGATAACGCACTTAAAATGAGTACGAAAGATGTAGTTCGTAACACAAATGAGCCAGATCTTGTGGTTTCATGGATTAGAATGAGCGAAATCCATTTGCGCATTGGGCGTTTGCTTTTGACTTGAGTGTTCAGACTGGTTCGTGGGTGTTTGCGGAAGTTCTATTTTTGCTTTTCAAAGCCGGCTTATATTAATCTCTCCCGAGATGTCAACAACGACGTGATAGTTACCTAAACAAAACTGACAGTTGTGAAACAATGATTTCATTTCGTCTCAGGTGACCCTACGAAGTAACTCTGATTATAATTTTTACTAGCTTATTTAGCTTTTTGGTACCTAACTAAGCAGCCATGGCTTACAAACTCTGGACAATCACCCCTCCTATAAACGTAAGAATTAATTTATTAATGTGAAGAAGACAGGAGCAGCCTTCTTGTGAACCGTCTTGGAAAATATGGCAATGCAATGAAGAGCTTTCTTACTTCGTGAGGGCCTTCAGGCGTTCTCAAAAAAGTGCTCTATGGAATAATTCGAAAAAGAACTGCTAATGGTGCTACGAGGACTCACGTGCTTTCTACTTTATACTTTATATTTCTACTATTCTTGAAGCCCTGTTGCATATTTTGAATGCCTTTTTCACCAAAACTCAATGTCGCCGTGCTTTAAGGTCGTTTAAAACAAAGTTTTTATAACACTGGCATAGAAACAGGAGTGTTTAAATTCAATATGCACAAAATGCCAACTTATCATCTCAATATATCTCTTATTTCCTGAGAAGCATTTTCCGCGAAAATTTTTCACGAGGCTTCCATGAAATCTACCCTTAACCTGGTTGATGTGTCTGTTCGCCGGAAATATCACGGACTTTGTCGTTTCATAAAATATATCACGCGAAATAAACGCTAAAATATTTGATGCTTTTTCTGCCCACTTATCATTCGAGAAGAAATGACAATCAGTTGAAGGTTTGGATACCCAGCATCCAGACAAACTGCCATTTCAGCTAATTCCTTCCTGAGACAAGCTTTGACTGGAAGCACCTCCCTACCTGCATTTTTTCCTTAAATATTCCAGTCAATTTCAAGGTGTTTATAAGTGTCCATATTACCTCATTTTTCTTCTATTCTCATTGTCCTTTGTGTGTAGTATGTGGCTTTATATCAATCCTGCTGGGTTGTTGCCGAGTGTGGCAGAGGTTTTATGAACATTCTATTTTTCCGTTCTTGTTGCTGTTAATATTTCCAGTTGATGTGTATATTTCAAATGTGTAATTATGTTTTTTATGTGTAACCAAAGTAGTGCTGCATTGCCTGTGGGTTGTTTTACCCCCCACTCCTCTCTTCAATGCCCATGTACCTTGAGAGTAAATAAATAAACAAGTATATAAGTAAATATGTAAAATAAATATTCTCGGCACAATTTTTCATAATTTTTCTAATAAACTTCCCCTGATGACTTGTAAAATATATCTAATGATAGCATTGACGAAGTTGCATTCCGGTAACAAACATCCGCTTGTTTCTCAAATTAGCATTAGGTGGATCTGGCTATTATGAAAAAAAAATCAAGAATTTCCTTCGTTTTTTTTTTATCAACCGACCGATTTGAAGGAAGCAGCAAAATTTCAAGACCAAGCTCTGCGAAGCTGGTGTGAAATACTGCCATTAAAAATTTCCACTGTACAGCTAAACATTGGCGTCAAAAGTGAGTGAACACGGATTTCAATGTATACCTTATGAAACTACTGGCACTCACAGAGGGGATCTATCCGACTACCGGTCCCGCTCTGCAAACCGCGGTCACATTTAGCGCGATTAGGCGTGTTGTTCCACGATATCCGACACTTAATGTGTTGACGCGATATACTTTCACTGCATCGTAATTCGGTTGCATCGTAATACGAATTTTGCGTAATAACAACGGACAATTTGTTTGAAAATAGATTGTTTATATATTTTGTTTCATCAAATGCTGTATCAAGGAGGAGTTGGGTGTTTGGACAAAACAGCGCCAATAAACAGCTTTCTTCATTTATTTACCTTGTATCCTTTTTATGCTCTGGAATTTTTTATATTTGTTCAACCCACCGCCTTCGCCGGGGAAACAAGTTGGCCCCCTCCGTTCAAAATCCTGCCGACAACCATCTCCCTGAGGAAAAAAAATTGCGCAGCTTGCAGAAATGCTGCAAAGCTAGAGAAACAGCATAGGTAGGGGTAGACCTATGTGCTCCCCACATTGATAGCGGATTCAAGGAGAGAGGGAGTAACCAAACCCCCAGCTGTCACATACCGTTTTTGAAGGCACCGTATAGCAAAGGCCAAATAAAGGATTTACAGTGTTTTGTATTTTGGATATCTTAGTCATTCATTTCACCGTCATCTTTCGACGGCACAACCACGTTGGGCAAATCCTCTAGTTGCGCGCTCTCGCTTCGGTTAACCTTCACTGATTTTTCTTGTCCGGTGGGTGTCTCAGCATGTGGAATTTCGGTGGGGTGGCTCGACAGCTCCGTCGTCTGTATCTTCGGCGTGGCTGACCCGTGGCACAACGGTCGCTCTACGACGATGACGACAACAACAACGGGAACTCCTGACATTGGCCAAGCCCAAGCGCAGTCCTTAACGAGGCCGGGCGCTCGCATGAGGTGCTGGTTCACATGCGCTTTGTTTTCCGTATTTTTTGCCAAAGCAGCTGCACGCAGGTAGTGCCGGGCACCTTCCACAAGTGAAGTTTCTAACAGCGTATTTTTTATTACTGGCCGTAAGTTCGCGGTCGCAGGGAAACAATACCAAGAAAATACCGTGCGCTCGTGCGTGGATGCCTCATGACGACCTCCTAACACCCTCGCCAAGCCCAGTGGCTTTATAAAAGAAAAAAACACTGGCAAAAAACCCGAAGAGAGAGAAAATACGCACTGCTACTGACCTCATGTGTTTCGGCAACAGCGTTCTACAGCCTATTTTATATATGCACCGCGCTGCTCTCACCTCCTGTGGTCATTGTGCTCTTTGTAATAAACCTGACACAATAGAGCGTGTTTTACAATGCCGCGAACTCTCAGTATTGAAAAGAAGCTACATCGCTGAGCCAGTTCACCGACTTGGACTCACCCCTTCAATGGCGGTGTTACTTTCGTTTGGTCTCATTTCGCCTGGGTTTACTCATATTTATTTGGCTACAGCTCTTCACGCATACGTCACAGAGACAGAGCACCAACATTTTAGCCACTTTTCTTGATTGTAGTTTAGTTTACACATAAAAAACGGCCGTTTTTGTCAAACTTCTCGCATTCTACGCACGTTTCTACGGCAACTTCCTATATTTCTTGTGAGAGAATTTTCAGAATTTTTTTTCTCGAAATCTTAGTTTCTTAAATCGAGCACAGTAGCCGCAAAAACGGTCCCGGTCCTGGCCTATCCGCCAAGTGGGTATGCGCCACAAAAAATGAAACAACGACAACCTCCGAGTTCCCAGCTCGAGCAATGGTTTCAAAAAAAAGGAAGTCTAGTGCCCTCGTCCGCCGATACCACAATTGTAAAAATCAGCACTCCAGCGCTAATTATATAACTGAAAAGACACCCTTCTTAGGGGAGGTTACAGTGGCCGCCTCATCATCTAGAAGTCTCTATTCATAACTGGAGACACGGTGGCGAGTGTGCGAATCCTGCCCGAGACCACTTGCACCAGTACCGCCACCGCTTCTTCGAGTCGATGACGAAGAGCTGCTGCAAGTCTACAATACTGAGGATGACTTTGCATCCACCAATCGCCACGCGCCCGAAGACGACGATAACGTCGTTGACGCATAAGACGACGATTACTGGTACTGAAACTACGCAAGTATATATAATACTTTTGCTTAACTACGTGTTCGGCAATGCTGTTATATAACGTCTTCGCCATTCAAGTCTTGCGCGGGAGTTCAATCTCCCCTGAATATTTTTTCTTAGTACTTTTGCGAACTCCAAAATAGCAAGCTTGAGCTACACAGCTGTGTTGTTAATACTCTTTATAAATATTAACGCAGCAAGCGTGTAGGACATACAAGGCTGAGTAAATTGAAGGAATCCATCATCCACAAGAAGGAGAGTTGTTGGAAAATGGGAAACTTTTACGGTTATTTTATTTTCATTTACTCATCGCCAGTGTTTAGTTGGGCGCGCGTACTACAGGAGCACCTAGAACATAATAATTTTTCTATCGTCATCATGTGAACATTTTTGTAAATTATTTAGAAATTTTCCAATCAATCCTTTATTCTTCTATTTTCTTTTTCTTTTGTGCTAGTAGTGAACGCCCATGGCACCACATCTCTGTATAACACTCTCCCTTGCAGCACCATCCAAGGCGATTAACTCCAGGTACCTGCAGGATGAGAAAGAATAAGTCGGATATATTATATATTTTAATAAACGTTCGCGCACCTTTTCTTATTTCTAACGACCGAAACGAAAACCTCAGTAAAAATGGAGAAAATATAGGACAAAAAGTCTTAGCACAGGTTAACGTTTGAAGAACTTTAGGCCATTGGTGGAAGTGGCTGCTTCCCTTGAGCAACAAATAGCCTGCTGTTTTCAAGAACATCTGCCGTAATAATCAGTGGTTTCTTCCGTTATAGCTATGCTTCTTGTTCACCTTTCTATTTATTAAGATATCTTGTTGGTACGTGTGCGTGTACTGCTGAAAGGTAAGTGGAAGATGAGATAACGGAGCTGCAGGCGCAAATATCAGGCTCAAAAAAAAAATTGTAGTTCCACCCCGTTTAAAGTAAGAAAATATGGCAATATAGTGGATAACTTTGCATTTATGTGTCCGTTTATTTTTGGGTTGCACGTACTCGCAGAGTGAGATACTTACGACTAAACTCTCACCCCGAGGAGCAAAATCACTGCTTAGCTACAAGCGATATTCCAGCAAAACAGCATTGCTTTTGCGACACGCACTTTATAATAGTATTTATTTTTACATTCTGGATAGATAACAACACATGAATATCACTTTGTTTACATAGCACTTCATGTCGCTGTCAGCCTATGAGAGCACTATCTCATGTTGTCCGAACAACTTCACCAAAAAACCAAACATTTTTTGCTTATGAAACCTTTTAAATAGTCTGCCCCACTCCATAAAATACCGTGTCTTCATTTTCCAATTTTCACCGTATTTGCATTCAAATTTTGCAATGTGATAATTTAAACTCTCTGTTCATGATGCTTTAAGGTTGTATGAAGCAGGCAATTCGGTCTTCTGTTATTCCTGGTGCTGTATTCCGCGGAGTTCGATATAATAAAAAAGCTACTAAAGAGACATAAACAGTGTGTAGACAAAAGATACTTAGAGGAGTCATCCCCAACGAAAACATAAAAAAACCAAACCAAAAAATACAGGATTATGAGGTAGAGAAAACAATTAGGTGATAAGTAACGCCAGGCTTCCGACTTGAAAGCACGTGCGAAAAGTAATGTGCGATTTTTTATATTTATTTTAAATCTAACACTGGTGCGAATATACTTTTGGAATAGACTTTAGAACAAAAATATCTTGTGTGTTTAATGGTTATAATGTGAAGTATAAGGATTACATCATTGTTTACAAGATTTCCGTCTACCATTGCAGAATGGTAAACACAACAAAGTTTACACACAGACTCCCAGGCTCTTGTGAACCGCACATTGCTTCGACAATATTCCACCTTTAACTTCTTAAAGGTACAATCAAGCAATTTTAAACATTGTGCGGTTACGTGCGTTTATAAAGTATCGAGTACCTATTCCGTATTTCAAAGATTGTGCGTACGTTTACGCGACTTTATTTAGTCGTCAAAATTATGTCGAATGTTCCGTCCTCATCTTTGTACGCTCCGTTCTGATTTCTTTTGAAGATTTTTGCGAGAATTACTCTAGTATACTGTGATTGACTGCGGCTACTGAGCCCCCATCGCCCGACAGTTAGTTGGAAGGACTCAGTGAAGTCGTGGCAATCGGTTCTCCCAGTTAAAACTAAGGCACAAAAAATATACGTTTGAATGATTGGCACTTTAGGTATTTAGCTTGTAGAATAAATCAAGCGTGAGAAAAGTCGATGAAGTCAACATAACTCCACAGAAGACCACATATTACCCTTTGCTGTCCTCCCTTCAGTTCAGCTGTAAGTTGGATGACCCTGTGTAACTTGCCGGAAGTAGAAAAGCTTAGGCAAAAAAGGCGGGGATGTGTAAGCGAAGTTATTATAGATAACAACGAATTGACATCAGCTGAAGCATTTATTGTAGAAAGTAAACAAGGTACGTGGTACACTTCTGGTTCAGGCTAACCAGCACAGTGCTCAGACGAATGACCACAGTCGCTAGAGCTAAATGAACGCTGTCGCTAAAGAGAGGACTTGAAGTACGCGTACTGTTCAAGTTATATTAAGATAAACTCATCTGAACTACTTGGAGGGCCGAAGCAAAAAATAAATTAGCAGCTATCACGGCTACCTTTACGGCAGAGAGGCCGCAAGCATTACATGTTGTGCATTGGAATGAGCAGGTTGGTAATCTCCAATTGCACGTGTTTTTTTTTTCTTTCATTTTGGAGCTGATTTCTTTATACTAGTCATTGTGGGCTAACTTGAATGCACTGTTTTCTCATGGAACCTAATTTGCTCTACTGTCGAATTGCCAAACTGCGTGAAAACTGACACTAATGCACAAACGAGTTTTTGTAAGCGTGGCGTTGACATCAGCACCGACAGCTTGCGCGCACCGTGCCGAATCAGCCTACTGTAGGCCCAGTGCGAACCCTGAGCTTATGCTACAAGTACAAGCCAAGCACGTTCCAAAGGTGGGAACAAAGCGCATCACAGTTGATAGTCTACGATTAAGCGGAGTGCTTTGCTACTGCGCGAGATCATCCACTGGCAGAGGATGCCGTCAACACCTCGGTTACGGGTCTTCTTCACCGGACCCGCGGGTTGCGGCAAGGCGTTCGTCCTCCGGCTTGACATGGATCTTTACAACCGGTACAGCAACACCGGCTACAACACTGCCTTCATCGCGTTCGTCATCTACGCTAGCACCGGAAAGGTGGCAGTTGCAGGGGGAGGAACCACGGCGCACGCGGCTTTCAAGCTCTCTCAGAAGAACACCGGCCTCAACAAGGACGGAGGCCTGAGCGCCAGTGAGTTGAACGCCTTCCGCGTGGCCTTCCACAACGTAAATAGATGATCATAGACGAGGTGAGCATGATGTCTGCGGACAACCTAAACGCAGTCGACTTAAGACGACCCCATGGCTGCTTAGTCTACTACAAAGGTTTCCCCTACGGGAAGATGGAGAACTGTTGTTTCTTCCTTCGTGGTTGTTGCTGCCGCCGCAAGTGCTCAGTGGTATTTTCGCTCCTGTTTATGCTTTAAAGTAAATACTGCTTTATTGATGGGATAAACAATACAAATTGTGTTTGTTTGAGACAGGAAGACCATGTAAACCAAAAGCAAAACTTGAATTATTTATATCAATTTCCCTTTTCGGGTTCAGTGTGCCATTTTCGCACTTGTCGTTTTGCATCTATAATATTGGAATGTTCCTATATAACTCGAGATTCACGATGGCTGCGCCGCCCTGCCCACTACTCCGCGGCTTCGACGGGACAAGCGCTGAGTTGCTGATAGAAGTCCATTCAATATTTTCGTATCGTTCACTTCTTGACTTTCCGCTCACTGAACATATTGTTATGGCCATGTTTTAGGGAACGTGTAGGGCACATGAAAAATCCTCCGCAGCTTGGTAGATTTCCCGCACTCCTCCTCTCTTCTACTGGCGTCAGTGACGGCAGCAGCATGTCTCCACGGTCATGTTCGAATACGCCAGGGAAAAAAAAAATTCTGTTGTTTCCTAGTTTAGACATGATACTGTCACAGTCAAAAGTTTTTTTTTTCTTTGAGCGCGTACATCTAATGCGGTTTTATTTAGAAGATATAAGTCGTAGAAAAATCTGTCTCGGGGACATGTATTTACCCAACACGTGACAACCAATTGTGTCATATAAGGCAACCCAAGCCACGCGAAATAGCTAAGCACAATGCCAGGCTCCGGGTTGTTAATAAGGGCAAGCTCTTCACTTGTACCAACAACATAACATGTAATGAAACCACGCAATATTAATGGTCTGCATGTCAGTAAAAACAGAACAGCTCGTACAGAAATCAAAAACCTAGCTTAGCTTCGGAAATGCTAAAGTCGTTCATCTAAACCTAATCCAGGTAGGACTCACAAGGTCTAACTAGATGCGAAACGCACAGCCCTTTCAGGATCTGAGGGTAGGGTACGCTTAACATTCCTTCTGTTCGTGTGCGGAACAAAATGGACTCAACGCCTTATTAATCACACAGACGCAACCTGGGCACTCATGACCTGGTTTCTAACTCGAACAAATAGCTGATGATTCGGCGGACGCATTTTTTGGAGTATAACATAGACAGTTCATAAAAATAAAATGTGTCAATGAAACGTGTGTGGTATCTGATTATGCGACCGGATTTAGGTTTGTGCTAGTTTCTGCAGTGCAACTGTGTCATAAGATGGTGTTTCAAATTAGCGTTCAGTCGCTTACAAACACTCCATAAAAACATAGCCCCATTCATCGTGAAAGATCGCAAAGCAGATGGTGATGGTTGGCGAGCGCTCACCTAGGAACCATAAAATCGTGCACCAAATTATTCGTCGGGCTCTGATCCTCGCGCGTAATTTTGTAATAACCACCGAACTTTTTCCATGGAAGGTTCGTAATAGCTCCTCCATGGTAGTGATAAATGTAGGAGGAATGATATGGGCAAGCGTAACTGACCTGCCTTCAGGTATAAGCACTCCAACAGATTCTGTTTGTTTGTTTGTTTGTTTCTATAAACGTACACCGTTTTGGCGAAAATAGGTAAAAACGTTGCATTCAGCATCTTGTGCACAGAGGCTAAGTGCACACAAAAGCAAACAAAACCCATTTACAGCATTGTGTATACCCGTAGCATGATAATCTGTGGGAACACTGCTTACGGAGACACTGTTAGTAAATTTTAGGGCAGTGGACGTACAATCCGCGCCATGCATTTGCCGGTTTTGCGGCGCTAGTATGTGACACACCTGGCGCTGATACTGACCTCACCTACAACACAAAGGGCACACACACCTCTGCACTCTTAAATACAAGACAGCTTTGAAAAGAAAGGTTGCTTCGCAATATTATGTATTTAGAACACATGAAAAAGGTAGATCTCCGTCTTGAACGTATCGCGAAATTTGCACCGACAGGAAAAAGCTGGCCGGGATGCCCCGCAGCTAATTTCAAAGCGAGCCGGTCAGGGGATTTCAGTGTCGTCCCTACAGGCAGCGCTCAAGGCGTACACCTTCAACTAAATATGCATTTTTCAAGCACATGTAAAAGAAATGAGAGATTGCGGGGATTTTCGGAGTGTGCTTATTTTCGCCATCCACAGAGTACAATTTCACACAAATTTCATGGCACCACATGTACGTTAACTCATTGTTTGGCAAGTTGCGCTCTGTCTTTTGCCAAAAAAACCACCACCACCACCATCATCATCATCATCAGTTTAGCTACGCCCATTGCATGGCCAAGGCCTCTCCCCTAATCTCCTATTATCCCGGTCCTGTGCTAACTACACACACAGCTAACTACGCTGCCATTCACCGGTCTGGGTCCTGGGCCAGAAATACTAGTACTGATTATTCTTTCTATCTTTAAGGCATGTCTGCCTCACTTCCGTTATATTTTGCTCACGACAAATTCCCAAGGCAATCTGTCGGTATGTTTTTTTGGGGGAGCCCGCGATTTTGGTTTTTGCATTTGCGCACCAGCATTTTTCCTACATGCCTAAGCAACCCGATTCAATAAATACGCCTTTATAGAAAGGGGTAAGAAAATGCGTCGGTGTGTTTGTGTGTGCGTGTGCGGTTGTGTTTGTGCGTCCCGGTGTGCGTTCGTGTGCATGCGTGCATATGGCTGTGCACGTGTGGGCATCTGCGTGGGCGCAATGACGTATGCGTGTGCTTGGCGTATGTGTTATGGTGCTTGCGCATCTGCATCTGTGCATGTTCATGTGCGTGCCAGTGCAGGTATTTGTGCTTGTGCATGCGTTTGTGTGTGTTTGCGTGGGGGATGATATTGTATAGCTGTTGAGTTGTTGCCTGTACTTAGTGCGAATGTGTTTGATGTTCAAGGTTCCAAGCAGTCGCTTTCCGCAAGGTGTGCACAGCCGCACGTCTATTCCAATACCTATTTTTAATAATAAGATTTTACTAAATTTTCTGCGGCTTCCAAGACATCCAGCCCTTTGATTAGCCGGACGCGAGTTTGATTTTAGGTGTTTCGAGTTCTGCGTAAAATACAATTATTCAAAGTTTTACCGTGCAAGTTCCGCAGCCCATTTCTAATGCTGTACCACTGTCAACAAAACGTCTGTGAGCGGCATAACTTTCTGGACGACAACCAGCGCCCAAGTTTAAATTTTGTGTTGCAGCCAGAGTTTGTGTTCTCCTAACTGAAGGCCGTGTTTCCCATTCCATCGAAAATACTACTCTCTGTTGTATACGAGCTTTCAGTTTCGGTGTCGGTTGTTCTGCCACCAGGGGATAAACCAGGGGGTATTTATTACGTCAGTCTGAAAAAGACCCTCTTTCGCGTGACTCTTCACCCGGTGAGCTTGTCTGTTCTCTTCACAATTCGGGGCTGTTGCTTAGGCGACACTGGACTGTCGTGAGGAAAAAATATTTGTAGTTAGGTTATTTTTTATTCAATTCATTTATGACCAACAATTCGCAGACAAATACACGCGTAATATTTTAGTGATCAATATAAAGTGCACCTTCACACGCGGGCTTCCTTGCCTTAATCCTATGTTAAGTGCTTCGCCTTAGATAAAAACACAATAATAGGGCTACCCTTAGCCGGGGCTGAATTTATAACTATACTAAAGTATTTTATTTAGCAGTACACACACTTCGCCGAATATCTTAGGCTAACCACAAGAAACGCCGCAAAGCCGCCACCGCAACTTACCTGGCAAGTGCTGTTTCTCATGTAGTATCCATAATACCAACTTTCCTTTTTTTGACAAAGGTAATAGCAGCTGTGTAAGACATTCCGCTGAGAAAAAATGGAAATAAAAAAGAAATGCTTTTTATTATCGCAGTATGTGTAAAAATCTAAAAAAATGAACTAATGAGAGACGTCATTTGAGAAAAAATGTTGACGGTAATGCGTGATATCCCTCGGTTGTGATTGTTGTGCCGGAATGGTAAAAAGTCACCAGTGAAGCCTACGTCCTCGCAAACACACATACACATCAAATATCAAACATAATAACTGGCATGACGTAAAAAGCGAAATGGGCACTTAAGGACACAAATGGACTAGACGCCCACACAGGCTCATCGGTGGACAATACTGCACCAAGTTAAGACAATTAGCTTCAATCAACGATGCGAAGGTGTTAGGAAAGGAAAGCTGTGAATCACCCCCGCAACAATTCCACATGCGACGTCAAATTTACACACGTGTCCCTGGAAATAGTGAAACCAGAGGTCCTTCTATGTATTACCTGCTATTCGTGACGGCTCTCTCCCGAAGCCAGCAGCATCGGCCACGGCCGGGCTTGGGCGGCCGACGCCACCGCTTTAGCCAGGCCGTGCGTGGGGTTGAAGAAAACGGAGAAGAGCGTGTGTCGAAGTGTGAGACAGCGGAACCTAGCCATCCCGATGTGCTAGCTCGAGGCTACACAACCGCGTCACCCAAGCGCAGCTACCGAAACAAACCGGAATGAGAGCTTAGTAATTCCGATTTATACCGATTTAAACTAAATAGTTTCGGAAGTTTGAGAATTTTGAGAAAGCTGAAGGTAGTTTTACAGTCGCTATTGACCAGAACTAGTTGCTCTACTGGTCTTTTGTAATAATTGTTAACACAAAACCGAACATTTATTCAGCAATTTGCAAAAGGCACTCAGATTCGTGACAAGCAGTGCGCATAAGGAAGTGTTTCTCTAGCTGACGAATGTCTTTAGGTGGTCTGTAGATTTTGTTTTGTCGCCCAGCAAACCAAATATTAACGTATCTTTGCCGTAAGACCACTTACTTTTGTCGGGTCAGAGTTACCCAGGAGGTGCTGTCAAACAAGGTAATCAAACCATTCGAAGTAAGCGCACAATTGACGCGAGGCGCCGGCAAAACAGTCCCAAAACCGTCGCTAAAGCACACGGCAAAGCCGACGGAAGGGTGCCGCCGAAGCCCCCGCCCGGATGACGATGGGGAACGCTGGGTAATAGCGCCCTATCACCGGGCCATCTACACTGTGCTTCGTGAGTGAAAAGCGTCCCCGCCTCTCCCCGCCTCTTCAGCCGCGTCGCAAATTTCTTGTCCCGCACTGCACGAAAGAGCGGTTGGCTGGTAGGTACCAAGCTTTGCTGTAAAAACACGAGTCATAGTCTTGCGATAATTGTAGAACAGAGACCGTCTTGAAATCATGAATTGGAGAGCCACTTCTCTATAGTACACGATGAGTAGTGACAGGCGAACGCTGCAGGTTACCATAGGTATTGGTAAAAGGCATGCAGCACAAGACAGGACGTGAGTGTAGCGGAAGGCCAGCGGTCAGAGGGGAGGGTTTATGGCTGCTCCGCATGGAGACATCGCTGCCCACGCTGTGCGCCAAAGCAACACCGATCACTCGTCGGGTGCACCGGTTTCTTGCGGTACCATCGACAAGATTCGCCTGTCCTACACCACGATTGATTGCCGTCGTCTTGTTGATCGCCAGTATGTGGCAAAGAAGGCAGCGTCGGCGAAGGTCCTCGGGCATAAACCGCGATGGTGACCGGCTTGCTTCCTCCAAGACCACAGGGCACCTTGCAGCTCTTCTTCCTCGGAGCTTGCGTTTTTTGTTGGCTACATTCGTAGACTTTGGTGGATTGGCCTCTGTTGAATTGCTGCAGCGACACGTCATAAAACTATCCCCTTCAATAATTAGCGGTTAGAACTCTATACAAATGTCAATAATATTCTAAGACGTTCCAAAAAAACATAATATAGGGTATGCAGATTTGAAAATCTTCTCGTATTAAGTACAGCCAATTAATAAAGAAACCTACCTAAACGAAACTACCGCACTATAGTTTTTTTGGAAATATGTCGCGCTATGGTGGTACTGTGGTACAGAACGCCGCAATACATACTTCTATATTCCTTGCTTCCAGTCTCCCAATCCGCAGCTTTTAATGGAAGCTTAATGTAGACGTCTTTCAGTTCATCCTCCAAAAAAACCTGCATTTTAAGAAACATTCGACAACAAGATGTCGGGCGTGGGGCGGATATATAAGCAGCTGTCACTTCAAACACGATTTTTTGTCTTAAGCCATATGGTTATAGAAGGGACAAAACTTGTGAACTGGTCCCGGTAAACATGTGCAAAAAAGGCGCTGTAGTGATTTTCAGTTTCTAGATATTCATATCTGCCTTCAGTATTTGAAATGAATGGCGACTAGCCCCTGAAACTGCAAAGCTATGGTTCACCCGCAAGGTTAAAACCGGATAACTTTTTTGCACTGCTTTTTTGAATTTCATAGTAAATAGCTTCGTCATAGGCTCGTCAGATATAATTTCAAATGAGAAGTCTGTTTAGTTATTTGGGCAGTGTTGTACACGTTCCTCTAAAATAGAACGAAAGCTCGTTCCTTGTTCCTTCCTAATTTTGAAACGAGTTCCCGTTACAAGTTCCTTTATTGCGAAAGGAACGCGTTCCAGTTCCACTTCGAAAATTGGAACGTGTCGTTACATTAACGTTACAATTAGGTTTTTAAATTAAAATATATGGATAATCCTGGGGCGAAATTAAGAGAGACATATAGAACTCACATCGAACTACGTATATTATACGAATATTAACACCGCCGGCCGCAGATTATCTGAAGATAAAATAATCAAAAGAAACGCTCCGAGGCGAATTTTTTCAGGGAGCACAGAAAACACCAGACGGGTCTAGGACACTTCGGTGCAGGATGTTTCGGTGAGGAAATTTCGGTGCACGGACATTTCGGTGCACGGACATTTTGGTGCGCAAACTTTTCGACGACCAAATTATACGGTTCTTGCCTGTTTGCGACAGCCGTTATATTTTAATTTCCGCTTAAACTAGGGTTATGACAACAATCTGACGCAGTGAATTTGTTTTGATTGATGCCCTCTTTGATCTTCGCCAGGCATTTTTAGATATTTTTGTTTAATACCTATTCCTGCGGACACCTGTTATGCAGCCGATTGAATTCGTTAGCACAGGTTTTTTTTTTCATTTAGGACCGGTTATTAATTACTCGTTCTTTTTTGGCTAAGTCAATAAACCGGTGTTTACGATGTTCTAACACCTTTTTGTATTTTTTTAAAAAACCAGTCACCCTCACATTACATGAATTACATGCACACTCTCAATATCTAAAACGTAACAAACATTAGCTAGCCCCCAGAATGCAGAAAACCTTATGAAGAGTATTACGTAGGCTGGGCTGCCTTGCTAAAATGAATTAGCGAAAACAGGTCTAGGATACTGTCGTGGAGGCAGAACGGGCATTTTTGAAAACAGCCGCAGCTTCTAATGTCCTAAGCACCTACGGGTTATGCATAAAAATTCCACCCATTCTGTTCGGGACAACCAACCTTCGTTTTATGTTTACATGCCTACGTTCGCCACATTTTAATTCTTTGTACTAGCGACCTCCTCCCCCCCCTTCCACCTGTACGCTCGAATGTCGACCAGATTTATTTTTCAGTCATATTATTTTCGGTTTCCCCTGAAAATCCTACAGGCGTGGTGGAGTTCACGGTCTCCGAAGCGTCACCGCAGTGATACAGGACAAAGCTTTACATTCACCATGGGCGCAGGAAACCTCTATAATGTCCGACAAAAAGCCACCCAAAAAGACCTCGAGAACACAATGGGCACTATCGTTTGGTGGCTACGCCCTTCCGGGTGTCGCGGTCATACCGACGGTGCCCCCACTCCAGGAATCGCTCTTTCTTCGCCTTCAGTGTCCCCATTGGGAATTAACTCTTCAAGTCGCGCCTATCATGGACACCCCAGGCATACATCCCTTCCTCACATTATAAGGAGCAAAAAAATTGAATAGGCTAGTGTGACGAGAGCGGCAACAGTCGTCTTCAAGTTTTCGAAGTCCAGTCGACGCAATGGTGAAGCGCAAGTGACACCCCTCTCTCTCTACCAAGGGGGCTGGTAGCCGGCGGGGCTCAGCCTTCCCCTCCCCTAAGTAACGCCACCGTAAGTGCGGTCGTTGGTTGGTTAGTTTTAAGTAGAACTGACACCGAATGCAACGAAGGCGAGATTGATTGAGAGAATAATTAAAACGAAATGCACACGCGCCTAATCGACCTCGTTTTTCTTTTGTTGTTTTTTTCGCGGATGTTTTGCTTTGGGTGGGGGGGAGGATGGACTAAAAGCAGCAGCGTCTTGCACAGTTGGGTGAAGTGAAAGCAAAGCGCTGTGGTAACACTAAAGTATTAGGGTTGCTCACAATAATGTTAAAATAACGAAAAAAGGTTGAACGGATGCAAATTAACAACGTTAATTTTTACCATCTGCTACAGAAATTGGGTTTTACTTGGCAATGCTCCGCCAGGGTTTAGCGTTGGTTTCCACGCACGGCGGCGCAAGCTCAAGTCACGAAATTACAATATTAAAGCTAAAATGTTCAAAGAATGCCTGGGACATCCCCTGACTCAAAATGTCTGGGCCAAGACGTCGTGCACCAAAATGTCCGTGCACAGAAATGTCCGCACCGAAAGGTCCTGGACCGAAATGTCCGACACCGAAATGCCCGGATCCCGTTGCAGTCCGTCCGTTCCGTTGGTTACGTTGTTACCGGGTTCGCCGGGACCGGTCTGCGCCTGCGCGCGCGGAAAGGCGAGGAGGCGCGGACATGGCGAAGGCAGGCCCGCGGAACTAATCCCCCTACCGCGACGAATGCCCAAGCGCCCAGACGGGTCCCGGCCAACCCGGTAACAACGCATACGACAGAACGGACGGACTGCTAAAACTCTCTAATCTTTCCCCGCCAGGGAACAATTCTATCGGCCAGACACGCATCCTGGCCTCCCCAAACAAACGATGGAAGGTGAAAAGCATTCTCGCGGCTACGCTATTCACCCTTCGAACGCCGCGTGAGCAACCAGCATGCACCAGCAACCAGCACAAGCTGCGGCCTGCAGCGTGGTTCTTCTTCTGCCTTTGACCTTCGAGGAAGCACGTACGGCTGAAGGGCGGGCAAACTGAGAAACGCCAGTAGCGCCTTGGGAATTTTTGTACTCGAGCCTTGGCATCAAAAACAGCCAAATCCTAGCGATGTAACGGCAGGAACGCCGTTCCTACCGTTCCTTCAAAACCCTAACGAGTTACCGTTACAGTTCCACCGACCCTTAATGGAACGGTGGCGTTCCTCCGTTCCTCCAAAAAAGGGAAATAGTTCCAGGAACGCCGTTCCTTGTAACGCCGTTCCGTACAACACTGATTTGGGCACGTAATTAAGGAAGCGGTCCGTATACTTTTAGATACTATCGTCGGTTTTTGAAGTATCGTCTTCGCGCAAATACTTTACACGTAAAACAAGTTAGAGCGACGGCGAAAAATTTCGTTATAGGCGGTATATTGTACAAGTGACCACTCTAAAAAGGCTCAAGCAGTTGAGCTTTAACTTCACGTCAACTGCGAGGAATCAAAACACAATGTATTCAATGAGACGCGGCTTATTCATGGTCAAAAAAGGCAGTAAGCTTTGACTGTTTCAAGATCTTGCCGGGCGCGAGCAACCCCTGCTCCAGTATGACCATGCATTGCATGACGTTTGGTCGCAGCCGAAAAAGTGGCAGAGGCTGTGGACAATATACACTGTGGGTGTGCGGGTGTCACGAAATGCTATGCGAGTTTTGCGCTCGAAATCGCCCCAAATGTCGTGTGGTTATGTTTGATGCGCTTGAAAAATGATTAACCGCTCATTTTGGATGCACAGCGCAATCTTGATGAATGGCCGGTTTTGCACTATGGGAGATGCATGATATTTGGGAATTTTTTTCTGAAGGTGTGCAGCAGTGAAATTTGCAAAAGAACAGTTTTTCTGCGCCTCTTTGTCGATGACACTGCTAATTCTACGGTTAGAGTGTCGGTGTTCACTCAGTGTCGCGTCCACGACGTTGATCAATATCTAGGAACAAAATTCAATGACTGTACCTCCCATTCTGACTGTTTTTTAAAGTCGGATGTCACGAATCGAGCGTCACCGGCTCTAGAAAATCGCCGGGGAAAGACCAGTTTGCGTTGACCCGCCATGTGGACACCCTGCCTCATCGCTGGGTTGCCGCCATTCGACCATGCTTCCGCTACCCACTTCGCTCTAAGCGGGTGAAGCTCATCGTGCACTTCGAGTAATTCGGCCTAAAAAGCACTCGTTTGCATTGGGACCAGAATATATTTTGAATAAAGCAATATTTCAAGTAAAGCGATTTCAATACAACGAGGGAGAACTGTACCCCGCACGGGGCACCTTGAGTTTTCATGGTGACGGTGAGCAGCGACACCGCGGACCCCGAGCTCCCAACATAAGCCGTGTCCAACCGTGGCGAGGTGTTTTTAAGGTGAAGGGTAGAAGCCGTAAACGGTGGCCGTGGGAAAGCCTTGGTCAAGCTCCGGCCGATGGGCTCCCTGCCTGTCTACCAGGCAGGGAGCTCCGGGACCTCTTTGACTACCAGGGTAAGGTCAAAGGAGAAAGTACCCCCGTCTCCCTGCTTTCCAATGTATCATATGGAATTTTCAAAACCCCCCCCCAGACGTGATCGGCCCCCGAAAAGGGGCCGCACCGAAGTTTCCTTTCCACCCCTACCAACTATCAACGTTCCGAAACATGACAACTATCCCCGTTTTTTGGTCCTTGAATCAATAGACAAATCCAAACCCGTCTCCTCCCAATCTGTATTCCTCGTCTCCAAGTTCCTTGAAGGAATTGTTGGCAAATCTTTCGAGGCAAAAAAACTACGAACAGGCGAAGTGTTGGTTGAAGTCAAGACGCAGCAGCAAGCCACAAATCTCCTGACCCAAACCCGCATGGCAGATCTGGACATCACTGTCACACCCCACCGCAGCCTCAACAGCTTCGCAGGGGGTGATATCTCAACCAGATCTGCTAAGTGAAACAAGGCCGACCTTCTAGAGGTCTGAAGGATCATGGGCGTAACAGCTGTCAGGAGAATCACCATCCGTCGCGACAATGTAGAAATACCCACAAAGCACATTATCTTAACATTCAGCAGTTTCAAAACTTCCTCATCACATCAATGCTGGTTTCATTAGGTGCGGTTGTACGTCCGTACATACCTAACCCGCGCCGCTGCTACAAATGCCAGCGGTTCGGGCACGCTACCACTGCTTGCCGCGGGAAACAGACCTGCGCCAAATGCGCCGCACACGACCACCCCACTGAAAAAGTGTGATTCCACCACCTTCAGCTGCGCAAACTGTCAGGGGCCGCACGCGGCATACTCCCGTAGCTGTGAGAAGTTTTCACCAGAAAAAAAGATCATCCACGTGAAAGTAACTGAGAACATCTCCTTCCCCGAGGCGCGAAAGAGGTTCGCCTCTTTCCCCTTGGGGAGGTACGCCGACGCAGCTCGCCGGGGGCGGAGCGGCGTCTGGTTTCGGAGGGGACCCAGTACCGCGAGTCGGACTTGGTCCCCGCCGCCGCCCCCCCTGGGTTGCCTCTGGCGGCCCAACCCGCCACCCGCACCGCCTGCTAAGTCAGCAGCGGCTGTGGTGGCATCCACGTCCGTTGGGGAATGCTGCTGCACCGCTCTGTTTCCTCCTCTCCCACCGGCCCGAAGCACATGCGAGGGCCCCGGAGGAGATGGAGCTGGAGGAAACCGCAGCAGTTCCCACCTCCGCCGCACCGCCTGTGCCACCCGGGGCGCTCCTGACGCCCTCGGCGGTCGCGGCCAAAACGAAGGGCACCGCAAAGGGTGCCAGGTCCGGGGGGTCCGGTACGCCGGGTACCCCTTCCAAATCAGATGATGACTTGGATGTGGGACCTTTCCTGTCTGCTTCGCAGCGGAAGGAACGGGTCCCTCCATCTAAACCTCCAGAGGAGGTAAAGAAACACCGTCCAAGAGTCCAAGCCCGAAAGACCCTACATAATAGTCACACTCCAGTAGCTCTAATACATAATAATGGGAAGAGAAAATATCGTTCAATGGAACTGCAGAGGCCTTTAAATAATCTTGACGACGTCTAATGAGATTCTGCATGCTAATCAGCCAAGTGTAATGTGTGTTCAGGAAACACACCTGAATTCCAAGAACACAAATTTCTTGAATAGTTACCTGGTATACAGAAAGGACAGGGTTGGCTGCACACACTCTTCTGGCGGTGTGGCCATAATCGCCCGCAAATCCTTAGCATGCCACCCTGTCACCTTGAACACTATCCTGGAGGCTGTGTCAATTCGAACGATAATATTTAATAGGTTGATAACGGTATGCTCCATATACATTCCTCCTGATGTTTCACTTTTAAGCTCTGACTTCGAGGCGCTGGTTGACCAGCTGCCCGAACCATACATCCTGACAGGCGAGCTTAATGCTCACAACACTCTTTGGGGCTCTTCTCGCACGGATGCCCGAGGTTCGCCTCATAGAGAAATTCCTTACATCTTCAGGAGCATGCCTTTTCAACAGTAAACAGCCTACATACCATAACATAGGACACAACACATACTCATGTCTTGACTTGGCGATTGGCTCCGCTAGTTCTCTTTCCTCTTCTCGAGTGGGTGTGGGAACTGACCCCTATGGCAGTGACCACTTCCCCACCCTCACTTACATATATAGATAAAGGCCCAAGCAGTTCATCTTCCATAATAGGTTCAATGAAGCACGAGCTAACTGGAATACATTTACAGAGACATCCAAACTACACCACACATCCATAGGACACCTACACGTTGAAGAAGCTACCCAACTCCTCACGGCGCACATCCTCGACGCCGCCGAAAAGTCCATTCCCCACGTCTCTGGTGCCCCGCGCAACCAGCGGAGGCCGTGGTGGAATGAGGACTGTAGGCGGGCGCGAGAGGGCCCAGAACAAGGCGTGGGTATCCTTCGTCGGTACCCCACGTCGGGAAACCTCCTCTTGTTCAAACGGGCCAAGGCATTAGGAAAACGTGTGCGCCGTGAGGCAAAACGAGAGAGTTGGGCGTACATTCATAACATCAATAAACTCCTACACAGACACACGGAAAGTATGGACACGTATACGCAAACTCAAAGGACAACAGACACACAGCCTGCCCCTGGTCAGTACAACAGGGGACACTCTGGAAGACCAGGCTGACACACTCGCACAACACTTCCAACACGTGTCCAGTTCAGCACACTACACGAACACTTTCCTGCAACATAAAGCCTGCTTGTGAACAAGAAGTCCCTACGCGACAACAACAAATCACAGACTTCGTACAACTCCCCTGTTTTCACTACATGAGCTGATGGCTGCTCTGAGCACGTGTAAACCCTCAGCTCCAGGCCCAGACAACATTACATATACAATGATACAGAACTTACACACAGGACACTCTTGTAACACTTCTTCACCTTTTCAACAAGATATGGCTTTCGGGGCCACATTCCAAAGTCTTGGAGGGATGCCATAGTTGTAGCTTCTTGAAAGAAGGGAAGGACCCTTCTTCTCCCGCTAGCTATCGACCCATTGCCCTGACCAGCTGCCTTGTGCAAGCTTCTCGAGAGATGATAAACCGGAGGCTCGTGTACTTTTTGGAGTATAACCGGCCTTCTCGAGAGCTGCCAGGCAGGCTTCAGGGCGGGGCGATCCACGAATGATCAACTTGTGGCACTAGAGTCGTATATTAAGGATGCCTTCGTGCATAAACAGTTCTGTTTAACTGTGTTTTCGACCTAGAAAAGGCCTCTATGACACCGCTTGGCGTTATGGGATCCTTACTGACCTGAATTCATTCGGTGTTTCTGGTAATATGTTTAAACACCCTTGCTAGCTATTTGTGGCGGAGAGAACCTTTCGCGTCAGAGTTGGTTCTGCACTGTCAAAGGTACACGTGCAAGAAAATGGCGTGCCGCAAGGCGGAGTTCTAAGTTGCACTCTCTTCATAGTAAAAATGAACTCCCTTGGGAAGGCACTGCCGCCTACCAATTTCTTACTCCATGTATGTAGATGACGTGCAGATATCTTTTAAATCATGTAATATGTCCATCTGCGAACGTCAAGTCCAGCTCGGCGTCAAGAAGCTTGCCGGCTGGGCAGACAAGAATGGTTTTAAAATTAATCCCGGGAAAGAGCTCTTGTGTTGTATTCTCCCAGGAAAGCGTGGGGTCCACCCGGGACCCAGACATCACTCTGCGAATGTGCCAATTCTGTGAACAAGGAGCACAAGTTTTTAGGCATTTTATTCGATGAAAAACTTACATTCATTCCTCATGTCAAACAGCTCAAATGTAAATGCCTAAAGGCAATGAATATTCTTAAGGTTCTCTCACATCAATCTTATGGGGCCGACAAACAGCTCCTGCTGCGCCTGTACACAGCGTTGGTGGGGTTCCCGGCTCGGACTACGGCAGTTGGTCGTGTATGGGTCGGCGACCAAAGGACCGCACTGAGAATGCTCGGACCCCAGTGCTGCATCTTGGCCTTCGCATCTCATGCGGCCGCTTTCCGCACTAGCCCTGTACGAAAGCCTTTATGTCGAGTGCGACAAGTGGTATCTAGGGCATCAGCCGGGAGTATGTTGACCTGCTGTATGCATCTAAGATTGTGTCCCTTACCAACCATCCTTTTAATCCCATCATGAACAATACATCAAACTTGCAACTCTTTTTAAACAGGCCATCCGTTTCCTTACCTTTCTCTCTCAGAGTTAGGGAGGAGGCTTCTGCACTCACGGTCCCTCTTTCAGACACGCACAAGACACCCATTCAAAATTTCATCGCACCATGGCATCTTCGTCCTGTATCATGCGACCTGTCATTCACTCTTGTAGAAAAAAATAGGGTACCCAAGAATGCAATTCTGCAGCACTTCCTGTTCCTGCAGGACAAGTACAGGTGCGCAGAATTCTATAGCGACGCGTCGAAAACTGGTTCTACGGTATCTTGTGCAGCGCACGGACCAAATTTTAGAGTAAGCAAAACAATGAATTTTCATAACAGTATTTACACGGCAGAAGCATATGGCATTTTACTCGTTACAAACCACATCATCAAACATAAAATTCCCAAGTCCATTGTGTACACAGACTCTCAAAGCGTTGTACAGGCACTGTCATTAGGAAGGTCATCTAAAAACTATGTCATAAATGCTCTTTTCAAGGTACTAATGTCTGCATATGCCTCAAATCTTGAAATAACTATATGCTGGGTACCAGGGCATTGTGGAATCCCTGGCAATGAGGCCGCCGACCAAATGGCTGGTGATGCTGCTCTCATGACTACAGTTGACATTACAACAGTACCTTACACCGACCTAAAGACACACATCAGACGACAGCTTCGTAACACATGGCAATCACACTGGAGTCAACAAACAGACAACAAACTACAAGTAATAAAACCACAACTGGGACGCTACATAACTGACTCACACAACAGATACACTGAAGTCGCCCTGGCTAGGCTGCGGATAGGCCACACACATGCGACGCACTCCCACCTGCTCACTGGAACTTCGGGACCCACGTGTAGCAGGTGTGGAAAGGGCCTATCCGTAGTCCACATACTAATCACATGCAAGGCACTTGACACAACACGACACAAACATTTCCCTGAATTATACAGACAACACATTCCTTTGCACCCATCATACTTTTTAGCCGACGAACCAATGTTTTCTAGTCAACGTGTTTTTAAGTTTTTAGCTGAGGTAAACTTTCTGCAGCTCTTGTCATATCATGTGTAATCACCCTGGCCCTATACACCAGCCATCTCCATTGTCTTTTGTTTTGCATCACCTTTACTTTTAGTCACATGTTTTAGTATGTACGGTCTCATCACAATTCAGTAACTTCTTCGTTGGCGCTCTTTGCCCATAGTCGGCCTTGCGCCAATAAAACCCAACTATCATCATCATCAGGGAGAACTGTACGTTGTATCTCCCTGGGGCCCGTCCGCTCATTTCAGAGCAACGTAAAGGCTCGCAAGCAGAGAACCTGTGATGCAAATGGAAGAATTTGATCTTGCTTTGCCCCTTCCCAGGCTCACCACCTACTTGGTTACGTTGTCATAGCAAAGTTTACCAACGGCCAAATCTGTCTTAATTTCTGAAAGTGCAAAAATGACCGCTCTTTTTTGTTGTTCCTTACTCCCGTAATCATAAGCAGAAGGCCGTTGCCGTGTGTAAAGCTACACGGTCTCTGCAGGCTCCTCCTTCTCAATATATAAACTCAGCCTTCGCTCGACCTACGAAATCACTCACGTTGGTTCATCGAAGTTGAAACCAGAGATTCACTTCAGGACATAAGTACTGCCTACGATGGGAACAATCATCAATTATGTTTAGACTATCATAGACTCAGGCGTAAGAAAACATCAGTTGATATATTTATTCCTCCTACTGCTAGAGTAATGCAGGATTTACGGGGCCTTCGTCTAATTGCCCCACCGACTTCGGTAAAATAAATGGAAATATGTAAACATTAACAAGCTGCAATTGTTCACCGCTCATGCAGGAAGAATCATACATCATTAGAGAGGTTTCGCTCGTTGGTCAATTTGGCTATCTGCTATGGCATTTGCCTCAACAAAAATTTCCCCGGGGGAAACCTTTTGGCCCCGTATTATTCACCAGAGGAGCACATGATCAAATGCATTTTTTGCGCGGATCCTCTTACGAGCAAAAACAGGACCGTAAAATTTAAACGACTTTAGGCAGCTGCAACAGATCACAGAAGATTTGGAAAAATAAAGAAACCGATCAAAACGCATTTCTATTACGGCCTGATCAAAAAGTGGTCAAGGTTCGAATTCTAAGCTAAATACTGAGCTTCTGAACTAAAGCGAGTTCATGCACCGAAGAAGGGAACCGTGACCCCCGAAGAATCCAAAGATTTGGCGAAAAAGAATATAACAGCCAAGCACATCCCAAGGTCCAAACGATCTCAACCTCTTAGGATCAAAACCATTGTTAGCAAACCAATTACTGAAATAATTAGCCGGCTTTCTTGGATGAAATGAGTCAATAAGATATCGTTTTGATAAGAAATGCTTGATCACAGCATATGTTGAAAGTTACCTAAATGTGAGGAGTGGCACATGGGTTTATATTACGACAGGTAATGTATTTCCTTGGAGGACAAGAAATCAATCAGATCACCAAAGCAATGTTGTGACATTGAAGAATGACTGATAACAAGGAGTACGCCGTAGTCTTCTTCTAAGATTGCAGGTAGCAAATGTTTTTTAAGGTGTTCTAAGGTAAAATGAAAGTTTAGTTGGAAATTCCAATATTGAGGCCTTGTATTGGCTTAGGTTAGAGAAGTTTATGTTTATTTTATTACCAGTAGCGATTTTTAGGCAATGTTCTTGTTTTCGCCATGGTCGCACTCATGAGCTTTTCATTTATTTAAAACACGCGTTTTTTTTTTAAATTACAAGGCTTCCTAGATATATTTACAGCAATGCAATGTAAAATATCTGTATATACTCTCTGAAGATCACATTGACCTTATCCATAGAGGGCTTAATTCGGTTCGAATTTGTTAATTCGTGTATGGACTCAAGACGGGAACAGTTTTTGTTTCGCTCATATTCTTCGTTTTGCCGTGCATTTACCTATTTATGGCACATTGACTCGGGGGTCTCATGATGTTTTGAAGCGAATTGTTTGTATTTATAACAAGAAGGAACTATGTTTTGGGCAGCTTACCTTCACTAAACTTTTCGAACCACAAACCTTCCTGAGGGAATTTATGTATGTTACTATTGGTATAAAATTTATTCAGCACGAAAATTACAGTGCGCAAGAAACTCCAAACAGAAGCACACCGTAATACAGCCTATATTTGGCATTTGTATTGCCGGGGCAAGTAATATGAAGTGACAACGGCTTCATTCACTTTACCCCAAGGACACGGGTTTGTTCCTGGCCGCCGTGGCTGCTTTTCTGATATTGGTCTCCCACCAGCCCGTCGAGACTTTCCAACATGTTAAAATGGCCAGGGGTTCAAAACAAGTTTTTAGACTTTGCGGCGTACTTCACATTTAACAACGGGCTTTTCTATCTGCCTATATTTTTTATATCCGTGTTTTCACATATACATTAAAAACACGTCTTCAATGCATCTGATATTGTCGACATCTCTGAAGTGAAAGTAGTTTGACAGGGTTCAACGTGCTGATTTTCATCGTCTTTTAAAATAATCCTATAAATTGTTACCAAAACAATCTTAGATGGTTTCCAAAATTTGCAGCAACAAACAATGTAAATCTATTATTCAAATTGCAACAAAAGGCTCACAAGAAACTTCCCTGATCCCCTATACGAAAAATACTTTATTACACAGCTGCCTTCTCATAATTGCAATATATTTAGAGGCAATCTCGCGAGGAATACTTCAGCAATTACTAGGCGTATGGTTAACGCCTGTGTGAACCCTGCAATTCCTGATAGCATGATTGCTGGCTTCTAGTATATAATATAAAAGTTATGTTCCATTAGGTGTGTTGTACTTAAGTCTTTTTGCAACGACAATCTCCACAAAGTGTGATATAAATGTTAAGGTCTGCACTGGAAGACAATCTTTTGAGATAGTGGCAAGTTCGCATTGTTGCCTCGGGCCTAATACTAGCCATTGTCATTGGTAAGGGAAGTAATACGCGACAATATTTGTGAAACCAAACAGAAGGTACTCCCGTGGTATTAAGAACGTTGCAATTAAATGCTTTTATTTACCGTTAGGAATGTTTAGCTTTAACTATATTTAGTTCGGTTCGCATCTCTGTTCGCAACTGCAAAACCGCAAAATTGTTCCCAATGAAAATGTTTACAAAGTGGGGAACATTTTGTTATGTAGTATGGTATTTTTGCAGCATTTTGCGGCATAAACTTTTCAGATCTGTAGTGTGAGTGCTTACATGGAGTGAAAGTCTAATTTCAAACATACTCTTGCCGAAACCTTTTGTATGCACTCTTTAAATTACCTCAGAAGAAGTGCAAATAGCATGAGAGGTAATGTTTTGTGCAAATTGTACTTCAGTGTTCTCAAAAAGGGGAACTGATCGAGCTTACATTTTTCTCTTTAGGTGTCACATTGTGAGACGTTATAATTGCCGTAAAAATCTTGTACTAATTATTAAGTATTTTAAATTACCGTGCTAAATTCCGCCTAAACATTTACCCCGCTCTACTTGTTCCATACACTATTCTAATACGGCAAACGTGCAGTTTAACCGGTGTTACTCTTTGCATGTTACTGCTTGCCGACATGTTTCCTGTATTTTTGTACCTTACGTTTTTCCCAAAGGTTGTTTGTATTTTTTCAAATATTCAAATGCTGTCGAAGGTAACTGCGGGGAAACTGTTACTTCGTCAGAAATTCTAACAGACAAAAATACATCTCACCTGATGTTATTTTTACTTTCACCGATGGGAATTGTTACGCGGGCAATACGGTAAGAGAAACATGTCGAACGACACGGGCGCCTTTACTAGGAAGATGACACTGGCATGTTGGCTAATAACCCAGTTAATCCGTACTTATCGTCTTTTAATCCCTGTATAGAGTGTGTGGTCACAACTGGGAAAAACGCGTCAGCAAAAGTCTCAAAATTAATGGTTATAAGGGTTGCAAGTCATGGTTCCAGGCATATTTCTAATATATACTAAAAGTTGTCGTTATAGATATTATGAATTTATTATTTTACTTTGTTTTGTGATGCTTTCAATCCTCCAATTTGTTGGTGTTTATGAATGGCAGTTTTACATGAGTAAAGGGCACAGGTACCACGGGTTGAGTATGAAGCATTGATTGAATAAATATAGTTTAGGCAAACCTCCTTTAAGGCTCCGCTTATATTTTCATGAGCTGTATTCAGTATTGTTGTATAAGCGAAACACACAGGTAAAATATTTTGATTACTTTATGTAGAACATTCAACCTATACAAAGTCGGTTCTTTCGCTTGAAGATACTGCATTACATCACGGGCGTACATACCCGCGAAATCATGGCAAGCTCTCTTCATTCGGGCGCTTAGTTTACGTCTGCGAATGAAAACGGCAATACTCACTGAAGTATGATCTTTATCGGCACACTTTCTCTTGCTGCTTGGGTATGCAGCTGCCTCGGAGTTAAGGGTTGGTAAATCTATGTAAAAGAAAAGAAAGACCGTGCAATTTGGTTTGTTATTTACAAAACACTGCCCATTAGGCCTGATAATTACAGCGAGGTTTACATGTACAATAATTTTTGCTGATCCATAGACACAATCATGTTTGAACGCGTAGTTGAAAGGCTATAAAACTATTTTTTATCTATGTACATTTATCTGCAAGATATCCTGATATAATATTCTAAACAATTATGACATTTATGTAGCACGTACACGCTCGGTAGGACGTCCAGGGGCTGTCGACTGTCTTAAATATGAAACCGCCTTATTACGACATGTTTAACGAATGCTCTAGAGAGAGGGGGGAGCAAGCAACATAGGTATGTAGAAAATTGCCTTCAAGTTTAATCTACAAAAAACAAAGCACTGGATGATCCGAGGTTGTGAAATCCGTGGCCTTGTATACTTGGAGGCCCCTAAAACATCATATATTTTCCACAGCTTCAAATCAATACTGACTCCTGCCATTGCTAATGCATAAAAGGAACTCACACAAAAAACGTATTGCGCGTATTGACTCCATCTAGTAATGCGGTGCACATTTTGCCGCGTGGAGCGATAACGCGCCACGTGCAACTTGATAGGCAACATGATTGGGGCAACCAGCTGGAAGGAGCTAACGCAAAGAACGACAGTAGAACCTTTGAAAAAAGAGCAGGGCAAAGGAAGAGTTAAGCGTGCTACAATGAGCTGACGAAACATTCATGTGAAAGGTCAAATTTCTAGTTACACTCGATGGCAGTGATCCCTGAAACCCAGTACGCGACAGTCCCGCATCACTGAAATTTATTCAAAGAAGCAGAAATTAATCAACTTAACAAAAACATCTGTCAATATCAGGGTCAAATGTAGAAGATTTTTGTCCCAAATTGATTCACAAGTTTTCATGCTCAAAAATTCACATCGGCGTAGTTCTATGCCAGATACTCAGTTAGCACAATAACTGCATGCGCTGAAACTACTCGCTTTAAATCGAGTGATGACGAAAGCGGCACCCCTCGCTGATTTATTTCGGTGACGGACACGGATCATTTGAGGGCGCAGAGTGCTTCTCTCCCACATTGCAGTGTGTACGACCGCATACATGAAATCACATTGTGTTTTCCGCCATGGTTAAAAAAAACTACCAATCTTTCTGTTTTGTATGAACATGGTAAGCATGAACTTTCAGTGAAAGCAGTTTTGTTGCATGAGCGCCCGTGATATGGAGGAGACACACGAGATTATGTGCGAATTGTTTTTAGGCTGACAAACGAAAAGGTTACTGCCTTGTGTGTGTGTGGCAGTATATGACAGTTCGCGTTACCTTAATTTACCACGAAATATTGCCCGTAGGGCTTATGGAATTCAGAGTCTGTGGAAACAAACAATCATACTGTTAATAGCAGGTTGAATGTTTACTTTTCAATATAAAAATTTTACCGCCGCAGCTGAAGCATGGTACGTTTATATGGTGCCAAGCTAACGTTTCGCCCAAAAATGCTGATGATCACAAATTAAGGTTTTTGAGCTTAGATACAAACGCAATATATGTATATATTTATATATATATATATGTATATTCTGGAGGTTCGGGGGTTTTGGATCCCACCTGGCGGCATTTTTTCCACTTTCTTTTTTTCCCCATTCTTTATCCGTTTCAATGGCTTACCATCCTCCCCTTTGCTTTCCGAATGTTTCTTGACTCCCCAATTTATTTCTGTCTTATTTTCAACGAGCCCCTTCACTTCCTATTCTGATTCGCTACATGCATAGCGAGGGCCTTTGTTCTTGCATCTTGGTGCCATAGGAAGCTAAGAGGGTTCAACGCTTGTCGACCACTCTCGACATGTCGTAGATACTCGAGCCATAGCCCGGGGGTTAAAAAGAAGGTCTCCTTCACCCCAAGCAGTCGGAGTGGCGCGGGGCTAAAACCCCCAAGCACAGGAACAAACTTACATTGACATAAATACCCCAGAAAGTGGAAGGGGAAAATAGCCCCACCGGAAGCGTAGTGGTTATCGCACCAGACCGGTATTCTGGAGGTCGTGGGTTCGGATCCCACCTGGGGGCATTTTTTCTTCACTTTCTTTCTTTACAAATTCTTTTTCCGTTTCAATGACTTACCATCACCCCCCTTTGCTTTCCGAGGTTTTCTTGACTGCCAAGCTTTATTCCTGTCTTATATAAAATATGATATATATATAATATTATATATATATATATTAGATATATATAGATATATATATATAAAAAAATATAAATATATATAAAAGTTTTAAATATAAATATAATATATATAATTTTAATATATACATACATACATACATCAACATACATACATACAAATATTGTGTGTGTGTAGGCGTACTCCAGGCATAGCCCGTCTGTAGGCTTATTTTAGCGTTCCGAAACATCGTTCTGTCCTCGCAAGTTTCCGCAAAGCTAAATAAAGAATGGGTTCCAAATGTATGTGGAAACAACATCACGGAAACAACATGATTGAAACAAGTGGCACGGCCGCTACGTGAGTAAACCTCATTATAAGTGTTCTTGTGGTCTGACTGTGGACTATACTATTTCTGCGCGCTTTGGAGTTCTTTTTGGGGTTCTCTCACTGTGTGTCATAATACCTATAAATATAAAAAAAAAATATATATATATAATATATATAAAATAATAATAGAAAATAATATTTTGATGAATATATAATATAGAATATATATATATAATTTATATTATATATATATATAATATATAGATATATATATATTTATTATATATATATATATATAATATATATCGAATCAGAAATGGGGAATAAGCTGCTTTTATATATATCGTATATTTATTTATATTTGGATATATATAAAAATATGGGGAATGGGGGAATAAGCTGGGTCGGTGAATCAAGACAGAAAAAGGTTTGGCAGTCAAGAAAACAAGAAAAGAAAGGGGGGAATGCGGTAGGTTATAGAAAACACATAAAGATTTTTTTGAGTACGGAAGAAAGTGGTGAAAAATGACCGTGGTGAAAAATGACCGGGTGGGTGGGCATTTTTTCTCCACCACTTTCTTAGTGCTCCCAGTGCTTCAGCTTCTACATGCTGTGAAAGGAGTGGAAAATGAGAATTTGCTTCTTCTACATAACAAAGATCATGCCAAAGAGCTTAAAAATTTAAGGCCTATTAGCATCCTCTCCGTTACATAAAAATATAAGTAAGGTAATTCTTAACAGCATCAGCGCTACTTTGAACTCTCATAAAGGCTTCTGAACTTTAAGTCATATTCATGTTATCAAACAGGTAAAAGAATAGTGCTAAGAGTATAATGAACTGTTGGACAT